>JAAGVU020000002.1:16475875-16488259 GCA_011763525.2 Mormyrus iriodes
TTGGGACATTAAAAGCCTTTGAGACTGATGTGGCACTAAATGCTGGGGAATTATTTTCTCCTTACTATGAAGTTTGGTATCTTAAACAAGCGTCGGGAAATAGCTTGCAGCCTGTAGGCTACTCCACAGCCGTCAATGTTTAAGCAAACTGCCGAAACAATGTTGATTTTTAGGAAGAATAATTAAATCGTAATTAAACCAAAGAAAAAGATAGCCTTTCCATAACTTTGTCTGCCAAAGCTTGTTTAGCCCCACCCCCCCATTTTTTTTTTCCTTCGGATCTGCATCAGTCTCATTATTAACCTTTAGTGAATTCAGTTGACGGAAATCCGTCATAGCGATTGAAAACTTTAATCCATGTTTTAAGTGGACCTTCTTAAAGAATGGCTTCTACCCTCCTGTAGAGGCCAGTTTTATGGAGATCTCTTGTGGACCCATCTACCTTCATTCCAGTTTGAGCCAAAGTGCACTTCAGACTTCTGAGAGTGACAGTTGGATTTTTAGTAGCTTTCTCTCACCAGTCGACGTCTTGCTCTGATGCTTAGTTTTAAGGAATGGCCTGTTCTAGTTGGGGTTTGTGTGCTGTGATGAACCTTCCACTTTCTGACAACAGATCCAACAGTGCTTAACGGGACATTGAAACTCATTGATATTTTTCCTGCCTTGTGCATTTCAATGACTATTCCTTTGTCTTCATTTTTGCAATGAGTGTCCAACAAAGACAATAGTCCTTCCAAAGGGTACTTCATATATCCAGAGAAACATGAGGACTAAGTAGTACCTAATTATGTTTAATTATGGTCTAGTAACTGTTACCTTTGTGTCGTTTGTGATTAATTTGTCATTTGTGTAAAACGCCAAAGAACAGAGGTTTAGATACTTATGCAAACAGCACATATGTTTTTATTATCTTTTTTATGTTATTAGACAAATGACCTATTTTGGCATTTGAAAATACACAGGAGCAAAAGAATTCAACAAAAATGTTGTTTGAGGAAATTGCGTATGTGTATATATAATTTTATACTCTAGACAATTATCATGACTTTCAAGGGGGTTGACCTTTGCAAGCCTCTTTACGGCTGAACAATTTGGGAAAAATATCTAATCATTATTTTTCTGAGATATTGAGATTACAATTCGATTTGTTATATAAATTTTTTAAAAGTCAAACTTCAGTTCAATATTCAGTGTGTATTAGATTTAAACCAATGACGCATCATTACCACATGCGATCCCATCAAAATTATTAACTGCTCCATATTCCAATGCAAGGATGAGAACTTAGAACATGAATTGCTTCCAACATGCATTTACTATTGTTTTTTTTTTTTTTTATCCCTTTTGTACATACCTCAGGTCTTTAGTGCTCTGGCATATACATATTTAAAAATCAAGCCACAAATGACCGTATCTGTGCAAACTGTTACTGAATACCTCATTCCTGAACACTAAGAACAGTCTCTAATCAAACTGAACTTTTTACATCACGATGACGATGGTCATATGATTCGGAATGGACGCTGTTCCTAGATTATGCTCCATACTCTTCATCCCCAGCAATTTATTATAAATTTAAGGCAAAATAGCTTACAATTATTATTTTATGGTCATTTATTTGCCAAAAAAGAGATGGTATAGTAAAGTGATTGTATTTTTAAGTAGCATTTTAAGTGCTGCGTTTCGCAAACGGCGCTTGACCAGTTTTTTATACTAGTAAAGTAATAGTATTTCCTGAAAGTTCCACGTACACGAGGGTTAAATTAGCAGAACACACATAAAACACTTACATAAGCTGTGACTGTGTTAAGGGAAATAAAGTAATAATAATAAAAATAAAACAATTCCAGTAAAAGAAAGAGAAAAACAAACACACAAACACACACACACACACACACACACACACAATCCTGCAGCTAACATTGCATGGTTTGTCTTTACAAATAAGTTTTGTACACTTGTGTTTGCTACATATTTGCAACTTTACATTTTCACACATTTTCAGAAGCCATGTTACAACTACGAATCAGGATTACAAACAAATTCAATATACACAGGATCAGAATACTGGGATTTCTGGCAACTTTGTCAAGCAAAAGTTTTGTGAGCCCATAACTGTCGGACGCCAAGAAGTAAGTGGGTGGGTTCTGTGCACATCAAATTATAAGAGGCAGTCAAAACTCATTTGACTATTGTTTTGGGCATCATTGACTAGATTTGCCTGACTATCAAAGTGCTGCTCCATTCACACGCCTTCAAGACTGGAAGAAAATCTAAATATAGGGTTCCCTTTCCTGTTTGTGTACTTGTAATCCTGATTCGTAGTTGTAACATGGCTTCTGAAAATATACTCAGTAACAAAAACAAAAATTAAGCACCCAGACGGAGTGGTGGAAATGAAATGAATCTGCATGTGGTGAAAGGTCATGTGACTGTATCGCAATGATTATGATTTCAGATCAAATGGACAACAGAGTTGGCATTATGGGCAGACTGCTGGTCCCATTTCAGTAGGGTGTAGCACCCCCCCCTCCCCGGGCCTGGATACGGTGCGGAAGGGAGCCGTACAGCCATTGTATCCTCTCCTGCGGCAAGTCGGCCCTAAGCTGTTGTAACTGGCCCTCGTGATCCTGTAGATTGGCACTGGGTCTGAGTTTATGTCATAGCTGATCCCACATATGTTTGATTGGGTATGATCGGTAGACCTGGCTGGCTACCGAAGGACCTCAACATGACGCAGGCAGTCCATAGACACACGTACTGTGTGTGGATGGGCGTTGCCTTGTTGAAAGATTGTACCAGGGTGCTGTCTCAAGAGGGGTAAGACATGCGGACGCAGGATGTCACTGACAGCGCTGTGCTGTCAGGGTCCCCTGAATCACTACCAGAACTGAAGTCATACCCTATGGGTCCCCACACCATAATGCCAGAAGTAACTCCAGTGTGTCCCTCCACAACATTGGCAGGATTAGTCCTCTCTCCTTGGCACCGCCATGCGTGCACACAACAGTCATCTGTGGTAATGCAGAACCGAGATTCATCGCTGAACATGATATGACACCACTTGTCATCAGTCCATGCCTCCCGGTTACAACACCACTCCAAACACAGCCGTCTCTGCGCTGGTGTTAACAGCAGCCTACCCACGGGATGGTGATCCCATAGTCCGGCTGATGCCAGTCGTCGACACACAGTGCGGGATAACACGGGGTCTTGTAGAGTGTCCAGACGGCAGGCGCAGATGTCATGGGGTACTGTAATGCTTGGCACACAATACAATGATCCTCCCTTGGTGTGGTCCGTCTTGGGCGCCTGGAACCTTCACGATGTGTGTGGGTGCCCTCACGTACCCATCAGTTCCAACATAGGGCGACTGTTACATCTGCATGCCCCACATGCCAGGCGATTGTACAATACAACCACCTGGCCTCATGCAAACTCCGTCAAGTGCTGGTAATGCTTTGTAATGCATCTACAGGGCATCCTCTGTGTCTGATGACTTTACATGCCAGCTCCTAGCAAACTGAATCATTTACATACCCATCGCTGTTCTGCACGTGTACCAAATTACATCCAAATCGGACCATTACTTCTGGGTGCTTAACTTTTTTTTGTCACTGAGTGTATGTGCAAATGTTAAGTTGTAAATATGTGACTTTAAAAACACAAGTGTGCAAAACATTTTTGTAAACAAACTTTGCTACACCGTTGTACAAAACTAAAATATGTGTGCAAATCTATTTTACACAACCCCGGCATTCTCTCATAAAATCACCCAATAGATAATAGGACCTTTCTGCAAATAATCTCTTACCAAGAAATAGGCACGTAATTCATTCATAGTTCAGCAGCAGAATCAATATTACTTTGCACCACGAATGTAATGTTTTCCTTGGGTTTCACGTGTCACCATTTCTGATTGGTGAGCTTGACTGGCACGTGAGGACCACAGCACTTCTGATTGACTGTCACACAAGGAGGATGGTATGAATGTGCAAAACTATTCTCAGGACCGTTTTAAACCCTGGGTCAGGCATGCTGTATAATGCATATCCTAAATTGCAGCCTTTGCAATTTGCTAATCGCGTTGCTTGTCTTTTTCACTTAGAGCATACCAACTCCTTGCCCACAAAAAAGGAATATTGGTGATCAAATGACTTCACCTTGGCTGATGGCTGAACTCATATTTTTAATGGTTAAACACGATTAATTACTCACCTTTTGAGACATATAATATAAGGTATATATCATATCGTGTGTGTCTAAGTATTTTATATATATCTCATCTCATGCTTCTCTTTGTGTCACTAAGCCCATACAACGCGCCTGCAAAATCTAGCAAAGATTGGCCAAATATTTTATTTATAATAATAAGAGTTTTCATGTTAACATTATCAAGTGTCTGAGCTGGCCTTCTCTTTGTCCTCGCTATGCGTCGCTGGTTCAATTTTGGTTTGATTTGTCTCACAATTTAATCAAGTCCAGATCTTCAACACTTCAACATGCCTGCGATGGTTGAAAATGATTAGTCAAATGCTTTGAATTAAATTAAAGGATTCAATGTCTAAAACTACTACTTTTTTGCTATCACTATGCAAAGTTTGACAAAGATCCATAAAATACTTGAGTTACTGTGTTCACAAAAGCAAATGTCTTCTACAGCTGCCATTTCCTTCCTTTACTGCCACACAGCACTGCTGCTTCATTTTTAAGGCAAGTTGACTGAAAATGAAACCAAGTGTAGATCTTCATCCATATAATGTTTCTGAGAAACAGTAATACCATCCATTAAATACTTTTCGACATATCACATTCACAAGGTCAAACACAGACTGCTTTCACCCTTCCTTTTGCTGCCTCTAAGGGGCGTTGCTTCAGTTTTGGGGCGATATCTCTCAAAATTGAATCACTTTCAATTCGACACCCAGAAAGTGCCCCTTCAAAGTTTGAACAGGATCAGTCAAACGGATTTTGAGTTATCATCTTAACAGGCAATGCGTCTGCAGTGGCGTAAAACCTCTAACGTCCCAAACCCCTAAGAATTCCCCATAGTCCAGGAATACAATAATCCACAGATTAAGAAACAGCAACAGATTCTGCCATTACCCAACTTCGGCAAACAATCTATGATTGTGGAATAAAAAAATCTAGGCCTACATAATGATGCATCACGGATTTTTGTACCAAAGATTATAGAAACATTAACCAGCAAAAAAAAGAGACTATTAAACTAGGCTTTAGGCTGCACAATGAACCCGAACAATCAACTTGAAAACAACAGTTAATCCAACACTGCGATATGAATATCAGTTCTAAACCAATGTGGACATGCCGCCAGCTTTAAACTTCTGAGCAATTATGCAGGCGCAGATATAAGCCTAAGTACGTTGTTTTGGGTGCACAGAAACTCTCGGCCTCTGCACAATTCCAGTACAAACAAACCTGGAAAATTTGTAATTCCTGACACCTTTTCTTGACATCTGACGAATGTGCAACGCTTTACAATCGGAGTGCGCAACCACACTCACCTAGACAAATGACTTACCTACTTGACCCTCCCCCTCCCATTTTCTCCTCCCTCCGTCCTCGCTTTTCTGTATTGACTGCAATGCACCAACACCAAGCCACTCCGCAACTCCCCATCATAGGAGGTTCCCCCGTATGATACAGCAGATCTGTACCGTTACGTGCACTAACTCGCTTTTTCGCAACTCGGTCCCCGGATTTACGTCGTATTTTCAAAATTAAAATCTTCAGTACTGACAAAGATGACCTAAACATGTTAACATGCCGTAATGGCTGTATTAAGAACCCCTGATATAAGATGTCAATTATATACTCATTATACTCAATCAAAATATCGATTTGAGTATAATGAGTAACCGGTACTAAAACGGATCACTATGTATCTTGATCTGATTAAAACAGCCCGTAATTATTTATGCTTTCAGGCCGAGATTCCTTATCTGAAAGGTGCAACACAGACATGTTTGCGGCGCCGGGTAGTAGCAGTGTACTTAATATTATCCTGTGATAGCACATTCATCGCTTGCCCTCAGCTGGTAACATTATATTGCCACTTGTGCAAATGAAAAAAGAGCGATCGGAACATTAAACACTATAAATGCGGCTGCGTTACATTGGAGCCAGGTGTCCTTGGCGATGTGCATCTGTACCCAAGTTACCAACATCACCGCAATCAGTCCGTGCATTGTCATTTAATGCATCACACCACTGGCTTCTATAGAAAATTGGATATATATAAGCTAATAAATAAATAAATCTATGCAGTTATATGAATATAAAAGGCATTGTTTCTCACCGTGTCTCCGGCTGTGCAATGTCAGCAGTAGCTGTTTGTTAGACGCTCCGCCGTTCGGGGCTCTTATTCCTCCCCGGACTCGCACGCTTTTCTTTGTTTATCTGACGTCTTAACTGCTTTCAAAAGCGACGCATCACAGTATTTCAGTTGTAGAGCTGAACAGCGTGCAGGAGCGGGCGTCTTTCCGGCCCCTCGGCAGGGACCGCGCGTACACTCAGTGAGCAGCAGCAACGGGGCTTGCGCGGATCGCCGCTCCGCTCCTTTCCATCCCCGTTCATTCGCCGCTGGGCTGCGCCGTAATCCCTCCGACCGTCTGCGCGCATGCAGCCGGATGTCCACCGATGACAGCCGGAAGCTGGACAGGACTGTTTGTGGGTCTTTTTTTCCTCCCAGAATTCAATACAATCAGACGAAATGACGTCATTAGTAACCATTACCAGCGGCACCGGCGCCGTTTGTTCCAGTGACCCGTGATACGGAGCCTGAAATGCGGCGCGGAAGGACGTCGCTTATTAGCACCGGTAACACGTGTGCCATTTATTTCGGTCATCCCATTACAGGCACCCATAAAAATGCTCTTTAAATAAAGACAAAAGACACTTACAAATGAACATTGTTTATTAAAATAAAAAAACAACTTTGACAGATTTCCACTTTCCACCCAAAACAGCGATTGGCAACTGTACACATGTAAAACGGAACTACAAAAAACACAAAGTAAAAAATGTAACTAATTACAAGCACTTATTCAACGATATATACAAGCAGAATTTTAAAGGGAAAAGGCAACCCGGCTGAACGACGCGGGAGAAACACAAGAATGTGAAAAATACTTTTGCCGCACATTCACAAAGGTAAATGTACCATCTTTGCAAATTTAGTTTTTCCGAATATTTAGACTGGAGAGGAACCCAAGACAACATTCAAGGGTTCAGTAATTGTCTATTAGATCCAAGTAGTTGAGAACCTGTGGTTTGGAGTATGGACAGGAAAAACTCACTAACCACAAACTCATGCTTTCACATGGTGCATCATTCACCCTAACTCCAGGCAGCTTGCTGAGTAGCAAGTATTACAATAAAATTTTAGGTTTTTACAAAATTTAAATATTTCACATCTCTGTCTGAAGACACTTGTATATTAAGGGTTGTACTTATTACAAAATAAATTAGCGCAAATTATTATGAAGCTCTGAGGTGAGCAACTATAATTTCATCCTAATTCCACCCGCTTATCCTGGTCGTGTCGCTAGGGGCTGGGGGGTGAAGCTCATCACAGGCAGAGAAGGGTACAATGCTGGGGTGTTGAATTTATTGACCTAGAGTTGGATAATATAAGAATTTCACTTCTTCACAGATAATAGGCCACCATGTGATGACAGCAGCCTTTCCAAAACAGAAAATTATATCTTCATTATTATAGCCTGTTCATTGCTGTCAGTCCATTATCCTGAAGTCCATTGTGCTGTGGAATCACATTTTTTTATTTTTTTTTTACATACCAAGAATTGTCACGCCTCTCGGATTCATTGGTCTTTTTTTTGGGGGGGGGGGGGACTTACTGTGAATATAAGGGCCTAAGAGTGTTTTCATTCAGTGAGTACAGGTATGCCTGGCTAACCAAGACGACCCACCCTCCCTAGCCCAGGAGAAGAGCACAGCTTGAGGTCGCTGAAAGTTTGCATTATCAGAATGTAATCCTATCCAAGCTGTCATGCAGCCACAGCCTGCTATTCTGGAGTCTGCTGGGCTGCACACATCTGCATTACACTCTGTGCCAGACGTTTTTGGTGGTCATTTTCTGTCATGCAGCTTCCTTGGACAGTGGTGGACAAGGCTACAGCCAAGCCCACAGCACTGATGTACTTCCTCATATTTGGCACATGCAATACACGCACGCACACGTGCATACAAGCACGCACACAGTTGAAACTCATTAGGTGCCTTTCTGCAGTCAAAAAAGAATACTGATCCTATTAAGTCATTAAATATAACCCCTCATTATAACACAGATATATGTAAATGCCATTAATTAAAAAGTGTTTTGCTCCACCTCATTTTAGAAAGGATTGCTAGTTATGGCTTTTTTTTTGCTCTGTGTGAATCATGATGTGTTGGTGTAGAGGTTTAAACTGTCCTGCCACCAAAACTAAACAGCAGGAGTCTTCGACTGAAGCAGAAAGATAGTGGAAGATGCATCTGAAGTTCTCATGGATGTGATCCACTCAGAAATGGACAGGTGAGAACATGAGGTTATGAGAAGTGAGCATCACCCGGTCATTAGGGACTTTTTTTTTTTTAGGGTTCATCAGGATCTACTTCACATAAGGCCAAAGTGCTGCTTCTGGCTGAATTAAGGTCATCTTAGTTGTCGTCATCATCATCATCATCATCATCGTCATCTCACTCAATGCTGTTTATGTCCCATTAAGATCACATTTTCCCTCTTTGATCATAAATATCCTTTATCCACTCCATGTTTGACCTGATTCATTAAGAACAACGGTTTCTGTGGGTCCTGGTTCTAAGTGACCTAAGTGTGATCCCAACTGACAATGAGTGGAATTAAAAATTTCTTGGAGACAATTTGTTGACCTGTACAAAATCTTAATATTTAACTCAGCTAAAGGAAATAAACTGGTGCTGACTGAAACCCATACTGACTGTCATGATACCCCTAAATATATTACTAAACTCAGTGCCTAATTTATTTATAAATGGTAAATGGGTAAAACTGTATGCATGCTGTGAAATGCTTTACACATCATAGTAGTCTTAGCGAAACTGTGTTTTATTACAACTGGAATATATATTTAGATTTTAAAACTCTTGAATGTTTATCTATCCATCACTGCCATACAAGTGGTACTCCAATAATAACACCTTCACCAGAAACAACCCACACACACACACACACACACACACACCCACCCCAAGAAACACTGTTTCACAATCCCTTTTATGCAACGCTGTGCCATCTTTCAAAAATGGCCGTCATCTCCAGAAACATTCAGCTTTTAGTCGGTAAGCACCTTTGTTTTCCCAGCACTGACTCGTGTAAATGGTATGTCTTTGGCTGGGGAGACAACCCTTTTCTTTCTCTCACTCCAAGCAGTTTCAGTGCTATTGCAAATCTGCCAATCAGCAGACAGCATCTTGAATTCGGGAGTTTAACTGACACTTGTGTAATATTCCATTCCATTCAGTATTTTTTGGCTACTGATTATTTTTATAATTCTATTACTTTTCTGCCATCCAAACAATTGACATTAATTCAGGGAGATCCAGTAACTCATGAATTAAAAAATGGCAACATAATAAATTCAGGAGGATCTTTCTCCCTATAATACTGGGAAAACACCATTATTACACTTCGTGCTTCAGATACACCACATTACTGGTGGTCACTCCAGCTTGCATAATTTACAAATGCCACACTTCTGTTCTCCATTCTTATACAGAGAAACAAAAAACAAAATACCTGCCAACAAAGCAATAAGGGAGAGGCCTGCCCTCCTGGGTCGATTTTGATTGGCTATTGTGGGCTACAGAGCTCTCAGAGAGAGAGGGGCATGGGACAATGACACACACTTTGGGAGGAAAACCTTAAGGAGGAGGTTTGCTGTAACCAAACAGCCCCACCGGGAGGTATTTGACGTGTGTTGGCCACTGGGCTGCAAGCTGAAAGAATTTGACATCGTTCCACTCTACCCCATCGACAGACACTGGAACAGAAAGGAAGAAAGACCAGAGTTTTAGATTAACCTGTCCTTTTAATTAAATATAAAACACAGCCAGACTAGATCAAAAGATTCATTTAGTTTTAGACTAAGCATAAGTATTGTCAAGAAACATGGTCTAATTCAGGGCTGCCCAGTCCTGCTCCTGGAGATCTACCACCCTGCAGAGCTTAGGTGCAGCCCTAATTTAACACTCCTGATACAGAAAATCAGGCCCTTCAGTAGCATCTACACTAGTGGCCAAAACCGTGAAAACTTCCAATTTTTAGAGATTACAGAACTTTTTTCCAGTTACTACAGTTACTTCTTCAATTGTCCAATGTATGATATTTGTAAACATTCTTTGATTGTTTATAAACATTACTGCTAATATTTGTGAAGTAATTTTTAAAGCCTAATTCCAAAAATGCTAGGCGTTTCAACAATTTTGGCCACTAGTGTATGTTGAAGCTAAGGTGGCCAACCTGTTGATTGTCATTGCCAAAATATACCAAGGGGGGTCTCCCCTGGTCAGAGGCAGAATATACTGAAGGGATATCCCACCTGACCCCACCCCCCGTTTTAGGTGGCAACAAATGCCAAGAGTTTAGAATGTTTTGGGAACCTAAGACGACAGAAGAAATTCTTGTTCAGTTTTATTGTGTTACGCGTTCTAATGTTAACTTGCATTTTTTTCCTGAGAAAATACCCATTTACTACCCAGAAAAAGAACTTCACACATTTTCTACCTAAGATGTTTGCACAGTCCTGTATATACACCGATGACCCAAAACATTATGACCATGTGAAGCAAATAATGTTGAGTAATCCCGTAAAAACGGTGCGTGTCACGCCACGCACACACCCGGGTTTGATATACTGCTGATATATTTTGGCTCACCGATGTATATATTTAATTCAGGAACAACTGTCCTGTCGTCTTCTCTCATCCAATCACTGTCACTCCATCCCGTCATATAATATGTCCATGTGACCCAAGTCCTCCAGGAAACTATACCTTTCAACATGGTCTGCTGCTGCTTGGCAGAACATATGAGTCTGTTGATGCCTTCGATCACCTGACTCTTGGAGTCCATTTCCTTCTCCTTTGGCTTCTTCCCCAGGAATAAGGTGGGCACTGTGGAGATATGAGCATCACACACACTCACGCTTACATTTATAGAAGCAATGCAAAGGTATGTGGAATCTATCCAGGGAAATACAGCATGCTTGCTAGCTATACTATTCATAAAAGTATCTAGTTATGACTAATGAATGCCTGATTGATAGAAGGTATCGGTTATTACAAATAGGGACAAATTTTACATATATCGATGCATGGCTGAGTTGATGAGTGGACTTCCATGTTGATACTGACACTGTACCAGTCCATCTATAGATGCTATTCATGCTCACCCTTCTTGTTCTTCTCTTTGGTCACAACAGTCATGGCCATGGTGTTGACTTGGGCCTGGAGATCGATGGTGCACCCTCCTGGCAATCGGGTGACTTGCAGCGATCGGAAGGCGCTCTTCAGGGTGTTCTTGCAACCCGCATCACGTTTCTCTCCCTCTCGCCGCTTGTCTGCTAACGAGGCCAGCCAATAATCAACCTGCAGTCCTATGGCGTCCACCCCAGGGGACATGCTGGGGCTCCTGGGATGTAAAGGAGCAGAGGTGACATCACACACAAGCCAAGTTAGCCAATGGAAAGGCACTTGACTACAGATGTACAGCATAATGAGCAGCAGCCTGCCTACCCCTGCACAGACAGACCGGCACTCATGGACGGTGAGGAGGGTGGGGTGGCGGTCACATCCTTCATCAGTCCAGCAGGGGAGGCATGAGAAGGAGGGGAGGTAGAGGGGATGGCCAAGCCGACAGATAAGCCCTCATCTGTATCTGCAAACAAGGTGCAGAAGAATGGAGCTAAAACATTTACAGTGGAATTACACTAAAATTAGGGTTGGGTGATATGGCCAAAATGTCACATCATGATATTTTTGGTTAGAATCATAATCCACAATATAGATCACAATTTTTTGTTTTCAAACCAATCAAACTGGAATGTATGCAGCAATGTTAATTAACTATTATTTCTATCCTAACAAGAAGCACTGCTCATTGCATAATAGTAATAAACTTAATAAGTTAAGGTATACACATGCAAAAGAAACTGACTAATTATAGCAAAAGTACTTTTAAAAATAAAAAGGTTTTTTTTTTTTATACTAAAGTTTTTGAGTACAAATGAACATTTATTCATTAGACAGTTATGTGCCATGCCATAGCACACCAAACCACATCTGCTCCAGTTTCAATCATATTGCACTTTTATGTATATT
>JAAGVU020000002.1:16499387-16517140 GCA_011763525.2 Mormyrus iriodes
ATGTGACTTATGAACTGTAACATCGTGGGTGCAGCCTCCAGTCTGCCACCCTACACAGGCCAGTGTGGAGAACAGACTTATTGTTGGACTTTGGCATAACCATAATCACAGCTTGCACCTTGCTTTTAGCAAGCAAGCCCCCGCTTGTCTGTGCGATAATGTTAGGATGCCCAGGGGGGTTGGCCAGCCAGCTGACCTTGGACCCCCAGAGGTTTTTTTTCTCATTACTTTGGTGTTTTTGGTTCCTCTCCTCTGTTGTCATCTGGCCTTCCTTCTGTCTTTAGTTAAATTCTTTGTCTTATTATTCTCTCAAACATCATGTAAAGTGCTTTGGGATGACTGTTGTGAAAGGCGCTATATAAAAATAAATTGAATTGAATTTAAATACAATGGCATCCTTACTCAGAGCGTACCTGTCTCTTTGAGCCATTTCCTCATTTACAGTGACTAATTACATTCCAACATCCCTGCCGCTTATATCCCTGTGTGGGATAGCATCTGCATTCAGTACTATGCGATGTGACTTACGCAGCTGGCCACACTCCTAGGATAAGCACAGCATAGCATGGACGTACGTCACAACCCGCACTGCTCTAATGCACCAGATGGCTGGAAAGCTACTCTCTCAGAAGCCAGGTTACCTTCTCTGATATCAGCTGCAGGCCATGCTCTATGGCACTCTCACCAGCAGAGGGCAGATTGTTCATACAAGAGTACATTGATCCCTTTCCAAGGCCTTTTTCTAGGTGGCTCCTGTTTCTCTCCACTATCTTGCTGTGCTATTGTCCACTCTCTCCATTTATTAACGAATGACACTTTCATTTCATGCTCAGCTTCGACACATCCCCCCCCAAATCATTCCTGCTATCCAATTCTGATTTCACGTCCCCATCCCTCACACCTGTACTCTGTGTCCTTTTCACACCAAGCCGTCACACTACAGTGCCACCAGAGGAGGATCGAGTGAGGCGTGAACAGTGCAGTAAAGCAGGCAGACGCAGACACCAAAAAAAAAACAAAAAAAAAAAACAGGGCAACATGGCTGATCGGTGATAAAATTGCACAAGAGCATCAAGGTCTCTTACTGAAATCAGTTTTATGGTGACTCTGCCATCCAGAAACCAGACAAGGAGCTTTGAAAGTCTCTCTCTGTGATTTCAGACATTTACTCACACTTACTGCCTCAAGGGGAATTTCATACAGTCATTGTTTCTTTTCATATCTGGGCTTTTCAATAATTAAAATTCTGTCAACTGGATAACTGTTGTTCAGTTAATATGTATGGATTTTCATTACAGATCACACAGAGACGGAACCAGTTCTCTGCCCATGTGCTGTGTCCAACATCACAAACACCCTGCCCATTTGAGGAATGCTGACCTACAGTAAAGCAATAGTATTAGTCACGAGAGTCAGCAACAAACTTATGGGGCTACTACACAGAGCAATCTGTGGTGTTTCTGAGTCGAATGGTGCTTATTTATCATTAGTAATTATATCTTATTTTTACAACAATTTACAATTATGGCAGACACCTCTCAAAATGACCGCTATTATACCTTGAATGCCATTTTGCTGGCATTCAAAAATCCCCTAGTCTTCTGAAACTAAACAAGTTGGTCTTTACACACTCGTTCATCTCTCCTTTACCTATACATAAATTTCGGTTTCTCTCCCTTGCTTTGCCCATCTCTCTCCCAGCAAAGGCATCGCAGCCTCTAAATCAGCTGGATCCCTCAGGAGAGGCGACAGTTCTGGAGGGAGTTGATTGTTCTGAGAGACTTGCATTTGATACACCATCCAGCGAAAATCAGACTGACCTCACACGGGGCTTTCAAGGTTGCTCAACTGATATCATATTCAGTAGTATGCATTTACTGCTGGCTTCATACAAATAACATGATTAATGGAATATTTCATACAGTTACTAATAAGGATCTCAAAGCCCAAAAACTACAAACGTAGGCCAAAGATTTAAGGCAATATATACAGGCAAGAGTAAGAGGGGTAAGGAGTGCGCACTGATACAGCCTGTTGCCACACCCACCACACAATGAACCACCTCAGGGATGAGAACTCGAGTGCAGCCATGTGGTGGGTAATACCTCAGCACCACACTAGTTCAGATGGAACGGGACTATGTGAAGTTTATTCTGGTGGCTGGAATGCCAATCCTACCACCAACCCCAAATTTTTCCTGTAAGTTGGAGGACCTGGTTGCAGGGAGGGATGTAGATTAACGTCATATTCAGGACGAAGCAATTGCAGGTTAAGGGCCTTGCTCAGGGGCCCAACAGTGTAGAGCCCCTCCTGGCATTCAAGGGATTTGAACCAGCAATCTTCCAATTCCCAGCCCAGATCCCTTGCCTCAGAGCTACCACGCTGCCCCACACTTAAACAAAACCTGTGTGTGTGCATTTCTGGGAGCGTTTTGTGTTTGCATGTTGATGTGTGTGTATTTATTCGTACCTTAGCTTGGGCTTGGGTGTGCTAAGAATGCTCTCTGTCTCCTCCATCTCAGGGCCGCTGTCACTGGGGTTGTAAAGCTCAAGGCTGTCGTAGAGCTCATCCAGGTCCTCCTCCACCTCCTGAATCTGCTCGCGGGACACATGCTCTAGTCCAAACCCCACCTTGTCCACACAAACACACAGAGATCAATATAGATCAACAAATGCAGACACAGCCAAAACTCGAATGAAGATACGTCTCTATGGTGGGACAAAAACCACATGAACACCACACAGGACACAGAGAAAAAAACAAGTACCTCATCGGAAACCTTGAACCTTTTCAGCAAGGCAACAAACTTCTGCTTGATATTGGGCTGCTGTTGGAGAACAAACAAGGTCAGTGGGGTTGTGTGTAGCTTATTTCTGGTAAAGTATAAGGAACCAGGAAAAGGAGAGGCTAAATCTCACATTAACACGAGTGATGGCGGCGCTGGATGTAAGCTTCCGCCGAGGTTTCTTCTTCCTAACCTCTTCTTCTTCATCATAGAGGTACTGCAGACAAAGAGCACTGAGATTACTACTGACACACAGCCGGGTTAATAGGCTTCAACCCTCTACTTCAAAGATCTGTAATCACCTTTCCTGTGTGAAACCCCAAGACCCTCAGCACCTCACCTTTCCTGTGTGAAACCCCAAGACCCTCAGCACCTCACCTTTCCTGTGTGAAACCCCAACACCCTCAGCACCTCACCTTTCCTGTGTGAAACCCCAACACCCTCAGCACCTGACCTTTCTTCTCTTAGATCTTATCCTCTATTCTGGTCTCAGCACCAGCCTTCATTTTGCCCTCTTCTCCAGCCCCCCTCCACTTCATCACCCCTTCTTTGTTCATCTCCCTTTCCTCTCTACTCTGCCTCTTGTTCTCCTCCCTTTATCATTCCCCTTGCCTCTCCATTCACTCTTCCATTCCACTCATTTTTATTTCATTTCATTCCACATGATAGTGTGGCCAACAGTCTAAGGCACTAGATTAAGGCTCTAGTCTAAGCAGGGACATAGGTTTGAATCCCGCCGCTGTTGACCTGGAATCAGTAAAGTTTATCTAACCTAATTTTTGTCACTTTCCCTCCTATCTCCTCCTTCCTACCCAACCTCACTCTCTTTCTGACCCACAGCCCTGAAGTCTCTTTCCCATTTCCCTTCATGCCCTCACCTGCCCATGAACAGGGTCATCACTGCCATCCTGTTCTGATGAGTAACTCTCCTCTTCCTCCTCAGAGTAGTTATCAATGTCTGGAGAGCGATCTGCCGGGCAAGGGGGGAGGGTGATGGCACAGACAGAGAAAGACAGAATACTAATAAAACAGACACAGTGATCTTCCTCCAGCACATATCAGACGGTCTACTCTGAGCACCTCTATAAGCACATGGATATAACTGTATAATTCTTTCTCTAGTAGAGCATGCCACCTAGACACACGCCTCGTGTTACAAATACGTAGAATTAAAGTGGAAGGACAGCTATAAAGTGCCCTGCAGAGAGGCACTTATTATTATGGCAGTCTCGATACAGTAGGAGCAGCTCCTGAATTCTGACCCGAGGATCACAGGATTATGGTAATTCAGCACCTTTAAGCATTTTGGTCACTGCATGAAGAATACAGTGGTATCAATGGGTTTAGAGGAACTTGAGGGAATTCCTCTACTCACCAAACAACTTCGTCTTGGGCCCCTCGTAGTCGATAGGCTGGCTGGACAGGGACTGGACGCGGATCTCAGCCACAGGGACAGACGCATCCTTCACCTGGCTGTGGAGACTCAGCACCTGGGCTCCCTCACTGGGGTGTTGCATGACCTGCATGTAACACGTGGTCAGAGCCAACTCGGCTTGCTGCATGTCCCACAATCCCCTTCTCCCCCATGCTAATCCACACAGCCCAGACTCTTTAAATATATGAAGATTAGGGATGTCCCAATCCACTTTTTTGGTACTCTGATCTGATCCAGTCCATTCAACATTTATATCTGCCGATCTGATCTTTCCATATTTAAATATACATACACATAGTCGGTACATTCTTCATTTGAGTAGGCCTCGCGATTTTGCTGTATTGTCCCTTACGATGTTTCTGCAAGTGACCAATTAGATTTGTTGTATTAAACAGCACTCTGATGCTACCTCCTCTCGATAGGACAACACTGCAAACTTGAAGGAAGCCGTTGGGCTACTTTGTATTTCCACATGGCTGACATCTCGACAGTTTGTAGATTCAAGCCGTGTGCCTCTGGCTTACTTCAGTGTGTGATGGAACCTTACAATGTGTGCATCTGACCTAAATTAGGTGGACGCAAGGCATTGGGTATTGAATCGGGCTGTGGCAGCTCGAAAAATATAAAAATGCCTTGATCAGCCCCAATTCTAATCTTTAATATCGGCTTGGGACATCAATGATGAAGATATAATAAAACTTAACCAAAACTTGGAGGACATTATATGATTGGTTAATGGTTATATGGTATGGCCCAATTCATGGGCTGACAGGAACGTCACCGTTTTCCCCACCTCAGCCATGTCGATCAAGCCCAGTGCCAGGGTCTTGTAGCCCAGGATGGTCCGGTTCTTGTACCGTTTCCTGCGCTGAAGCATCACCTGGAGCTTGTTGGCATCTCTCTTCAAGAAGTGGGGGTACTGTGGGAGTAGGGTCAGAAGGAATTCAACATTCAGTAGACTCCAAACAGCAGGTTCATTCTGAAGGTGGAGAAATGTGGCTGTAAATGACGTCCATGTTGATGTGTTGTTTTGAGAGAAACTTCTCACCTGCAAGGAGAAGGTGAGCTGCAGGTCCGTCTCTGTCAGTCCAGCGGAGGCCAACAGAATCTCATTGGAGCGCAGTATTCGCTTGGAGCCCTGGGGGAGAGATGGGATTGAGAAGAGAGGCTACAAAACACCACAGTGTCACTCGTTGCGCTACACGGTGGCCTCCACAGGACCAGCAGGCACCTGCAGCTTGACGGCGATCACCACGGACGTCAGGTCTTTATCCAGCTCCTTGAGCATCACCAGTTTCTTCAGGGTCAGGCTGAAGAGTCTGGAAACAAAGAAACTAAGTGAGTATGAGAAAGAGATTAGCTCAAGAGAACATTAATGAGTCACCACAGGATGTTTCAGCAATAAAATCTTAAGTCCTGTCTTAATCAAATAAATAAAATAAGTCACAGCTCACGCCATCAAGTCTAGGAACACTCTGAACATCTCAGGCTGCAGACACATTCTGCTGGGGATGGTGTTAGGGTTTTGTTAGTGATCTACTTGAAATCATTTAACTAGGGCTGTGAATCAATCAAAAAAAAAAGAATCAATTAGGTTTTCTGTGATAGGTATGATTAACTGTAATTAAACATTAAAACTTACAATCGTAAATATTTACACATTGAATCCATAAATAAATGTAGAATCAAGATAAATAAGATTTAAAATTAAACTTATTACTGTATCATATCAGTTTTCGCTCATTTTTAAAACTTATAGTTAGAACTCAAATTAAAATTAATTGATAAAATTAATTATAAATCGCTTAAACTGTCGATTTTGCCTCTGGGATAGTTCATCAGTTTTTTAAAATTACTATTTATTTCTGTAATAAAACAAAAAAAAAATCCATCAAATCGAGGGCAAGAGTTACAGGGATGAGAAAAATACAAAACTAACCTAAAATGTATAGTTTTGCTCAGTTATATCATACAAATTGTTTATTGTGGGTTACATGCAACATAGTCAATAATATTTAGTCTAGTTTTGTGTTCTTTGATTTTGGCTGCTAGTTTGGGGAAAATGGTTACAAACAATCATCAAATGAGAGCAACAATTGCAACAATTTCTAATATATACTTTAATATTTTCAATATTTCTCTACAAAAAATATTGTATTTCTTTGTACATTTTTTTTAATTCTCAAGTTCTCAATGACCCATATTTTAATATTTAATGGTTTAACTTAAACCTGTTCAAGTCAAGCAGGTTTATTGTCATTTCAGCCATATACACAGTGAAACGAGACGATGTTCCTCCAGGGCCATGGTGCAATACAAGAAACAAAACACACGAGATGGCACAAGTGCAAACAAGACAGAGTGACAAGTGTAACGAACAAGCGCTAACAATACAATAGGATACAGTACGACACAGCATAATAAATGCAAGTACGCAGTACACAGTGCAGCTGACATCAACATGAGAATGTAAATAATACTTATAGGATGTGGATTGGAAGGTAAAAAAAAAAAAGTACAAAAAATGCAAGGTTATAGCAGCAGTAGGAAAGTGCAGGGAATGCAGATATGAACATGTGTGGACAATATGACAATGTAATGGCAGGGAAGAATCAACGGTGAACAAAGTTTACAGTGTGTAAATAAGGGGAATGGTGTGGACTGAGTATGTTGTGAGGAGACAACAGTTTTAAGAATCTTAACGAGTTCCGTTCCGGTTCTGGTTAAGGAGTCTGACGGCTTGGGGGAAGAAACTGTTGCCCATCCTGGTAATGAGGGCCTATATGCTACGGAACCTTTTTCCAGACGGCAGGGGAGAGAAGAGTGTGTGGGAGGGGTGGGTGAGGTCATCCACAATGCTGGATGCTTTGCAGATGCACCGTGTCTTATAGATGTCCTTGACAGAGGAGAGAGATATGATCTTTTCAGCTGCCTTCACTATCCGTTGTAGGGTCTTGCGGACGGAGGCGGTGCAATTCCCAAAACAGGCCGTGATGCAGCTGCTCAGGATGCTGTCTGTAGTCCCTCTGTAGAACGTGGTGAGGATGGGGGGGGGCAGGTGAGCTCTCCTCAGTCTCCGCAGGAAGTATAGACGCTGCTGGGATTTCTTGGCAATGGAACTGGGTGTTGAGGGTCCACGTGAGATTCTCCACGACGTGAACACCAAGGAATGTGATGTTCTGGACGATCTCCACAGAGGAGCCGTCGATGTTCAGTGGAGAATGATCCCGCCGTGTTCTCCTGAAGTCAACAACCATCTCTTTTGTTTTGTCCAAATTTAGAGACAAGTTGTTGATTCTACACCAGTCCGTGAGCCGTAGTATCTCCTCTCTGTATGCTACCTCATCATTCCTGCTGATCAAACCCACCACAGTTGTGTCATCAGTGAACTGGATGATGTGGTTCGAGCTGTGCATTGCTGCACAGTCGTGAGTCAGCAGTGTGAACAGCAGCAGACTGAGCACACTGCTCAGTGGGGCCCCTGTGGGGCCCCTGTGCTCAGTATGACAGAACTGGAGGTGGTGTTCCCGATCCTAACTGACTGAGGTTTCCCAGTCAAGAAGTCCAGAATCCAATTACAGAGGGAGGTTTTCATGCCCAGCAGGCTCAGATTCCCTATCAGGTGCTGAGGGATGATGAGGGTGGTGTTGAATGCTGAACTGAAGTCTATGAACAGCATTCTCACATGTGTCCTTTTTATCCGGGTGGGTGAGGGCCAGGTGAAGGGTGGTTGTGATGGCATCGCCCGTTGAGCGGTTGGGATGATACGCAAACTGCAGGGGGTCCAGTGTGGGTGGCAGCAGGGTCTTGATGTGCCTCATGACAAGGGTCTCGAAGCACTTCATTGTGATGGGTGTGAGTGCGACGGGATGGTAGTCATTGAGGCAGGACACCGGAGACTTCTTGGGCGCAGGGATGATGGTGGTGGATTTGAAGCACCTTGGAACGACAGTGGTGCTCAGAGAGACATTGAACATGTCTGTGAAGACATCTGCCAGCTGGTCTGCACATCCTCTGAGCACTTGGCCAGGAATGTTGTCTGGTCCGGCGGCCTTCCATGGGTCAACTCTTAGCAGAGACCTCCTCACGTCGGCCGTGGTCAGGCAGAGCACCTGGTCGTCGGGTGGAGGGGTGGTCTTCCTTGCTGCTGTTTTGCTCTGCACTTCAAACTGTGCATAGAAGTCATTCAGCACATCTGGGAGGGAGGCCTCACCGTCACAGGCAGGTGGAGATGTCCTGTGGTCGGTGATGGCCCGAATGCCCTGCCACATGCGCCGAGTGTCCTTAGGATCCTGGAAGTGGTCGTGGACTCTCTCAGCATGTGCACACTTTGCTACTCTGATCCCCCGGGACAGGTTGGCCCTCGCTGTTCTCAGGGCAGCCTTATCACCTGATCTGAAGGCAGTATCCCGGTTTCTCAGCAGCACACGCACCTCTGCAGTCATCCAAGGCTTCTGGTTGGGGCGTGTAGTGAAAATCCTGGAGACAGTAACGTCCTTGATGTACTTGCTGATATAGCCAATCACCGATGCCGTGTACTCCTCCAGGCTGGTGGAGTCGCCATAGGTTGCAGCCTCCCTAAACATGTCCCAGTTAGTGTGCTCAAAACAGTCCTGTAGAGTGGCAACAGCTCCTCGTGGCCAGGTCTTTGCCTCCCTGAGGACGGGCTTAGCACATCTGACGAGCGGTCTGTATGATGGGATCATCATAACAGAGATGTGGTCTGAGTATCCGAGGTGGGGGCGGGGCTCCGCCTGGTACGCCCTGGCGATGTTGGTGTAGACCAGATCCAGCGTGTTTGCCCCTCTCGTAGCAAAGTCCGCAAGCTGATGGAATTTTGGGGTGGCTTTCCAGAAAGCGATCGATCTTAGTGAATAACGAACAAGATAACGAACGATGTAGGTAAAGAATGAGTGAGGTCTACATGCGTTTCCAGAAACCGTTCGTTATTCCAGAAATAACGCACTTTAAGTAGTACTTTGTTGGCTCCTCCCCCGCCTCCACGTGAGAAAAGTACAGACTGTCGATAACAGGAACATCGATCCCACATATTTCAATGGTAAAAAATGTTTTACGACTGTCACACCAGACATATGCGAATGTAAATAGAAATATAAACTAATTAAAAACATCTATAAAAACACACCAGATGTATTCCCAAGCCAATTAGCCACAATGTCTGCAAAAGTCCTTCATGGTTGCATATCAACAGGACATTTAGGCCTAGTGCCAAGAACCCTTTTCAACAGGTGCAGGTGGGATTCAAGGGGCTGCAAATATGATAAGGTTTGAGGGTTCCATCCACTGCACCTCCAATGCCGGGTATCTGCAACGGCATCAAAACCACTTTTAGTGTCCTGCATGGCATCCGCTCCTGCTGTACATTGTATGTAGTTATGTGCACGAAGTAACAGAAATGTGATCAGTAGCATAGAAACAGTGACCTGTTAGAAGCTGCACGATGCACTGAGGGCAAAATTCCAGTGTGCTCCTCATTTTAATTTATCCGGCATCAGACCAAGGAAGCTCATTATTTTACCCCAGGCCAGCCTGTATTTGTCTATGAGTTGTTCATTATTGAGATATTCCAAGGGGTTCATGGCCACCAGTAAAAGCAACTCTGCTTCCTGGATTGTGCTGTCTCAAACGCTGTCTTCTGCTGACTTGCACAATTCTCTGCCATTGCTGGTCGTGAGGGGTGGTTCACCTTCCCAATGCAAAAGATGTGACTGAACACATAGCAAGTTTGATTGGTTAGCTCATTATTTAGCCTACCAAGGTTGTCCAAAATTTATGAATTGGATTTTGAATTGGCTTGACGACACCCTGTCAGATGTTGAATTGAAATGACAGTAAGAAGAATTGTTTGTTTCAATTCAATGCAATCATACAACACATGAATGTCATTTAATCTAGCAAAACTTAAATAATTACATAACAGATTTACTTCCAAGATGGCAGATGTATATATTGACCTTAAATTTGTAAGTTTATATTTACATGATTGCAAAATAAAAATTGTGTTATTGATTTAGCCTATTCTAACAATGTGCATTTGCCTTATGTCAGCCCTATAAGTCCTTTTCCATTGGCTTTTCCATTTATTGTTTTTGCATATCTAACTGTTTACGCATGTTACCATTTGTGAAGAGTCTGCAGTAGCGGTGGGCTGTCAGATGGATAGGGTTGTGATAGGGTTACATGTATGACTATATGAAGTGCTCTTCCACCATGGCACACAAAGTCACAGTTAAATGATATATTCTATAGGTGACACCTCAAATGTCTGAAATTCTGAATAACAGTGACATGCAGAGACTTCTTAGGCAGGTGCTTGAACAGGGGGACACGGCCAACGGGTACTTTTTGCTGCCATGAATATTAGTGATCGCGTGTTGGGGTATGGGCGGGATTCTGTGTATGTTGTTTATGAACATGCTATGTAATTCAAATATTAAGCTGTATTGTTAAAGCTGCACTTACACTATGTATATGAATTTATGTGAAACCAATTTCAATTCTATTTCCTTATATTTAAAGTCGAACTGCGATTCGGCACCGTGTTTTCAACCGATTTATGAACTGAATTTGATTTTCAAGGTCACTCTCGAGTGTTGCACAACCCTGTTATGTACTCAAATTGCATACAGGTGTTACAGCAATGATTCCCTTTTGCGATAATTTATAGTGTACATTATAATTTTATATTGCGATATCGGCCTCTTATTATATCATCAGCATTATTACATTGTCCAAAAAAGAGCTTCAGTGTGTTTTTGTCATCTATTTTGGCCGATCTCTGTGTCAGGACAGCAGCCAAAAGTTCAAATAACGAACGACGTAGAAAATAACGAATGTGTCGGATCACTCGTAAATCTACCAACGAGATAACAAACTACTTAGCGTTACGAACGTTTCTGGAAAGCCACCCCAGATTAGTTATTTCCAAAAAAAATACTACTTGCAAGCAAATACAAGTTGAATTTCATTGCCTTCAAAAAGGTTAGATACACAGAAGGCAATAAGACAAGAGAGGGCATTGTATTATTAGTAGGGATGTTACATGACTTTTTGTATTCAGATGACTTGGCGATAAATGGCGCATACCACATGTACAGAGATCTGCAGGTACTCAACAAGCAGACTGACATACTATTTAATTCTCACCGTGTGATCGATCTAAAATCTAAAAACCTGTTTGGCAAATGGCTCTAAAAACAGAACCCAGACAACCACTGAAAGGGCACTTAACATAAAACTTAAGATTTTTAAGATATAAGCCTTCAATAAAATAAAAAAAAAATACTTCAAATTACTCTATTTTTATCAAA
Organism: Mormyrus iriodes; assembly: GCA_011763525.2. Lineage (NCBI taxonomy): Eukaryota > Metazoa > Chordata > Actinopteri > Osteoglossiformes > Mormyridae > Mormyrus > Mormyrus iriodes. Next base: position 16,510,939 of record JAAGVU020000002.1, read on the forward strand.
TATTTGACTCTGTCTGGTAACTTCTTAAAACAAAATAAAACCGGTAGCATCAGTTTCCCTGTGAGACAACTGAATGTTTTGATTGCAGCTTCGAATCCTGGGATACTGTGCAAAGTCACAACCTAAACTGTCACAGTGTTTGCACAACCAGGTCTTTGTTAAAAATCTTTGGTCAAACTATCTATCTATCTATTTTGGGGGGGTGTGAATAAGAAAAAAGAGTTTTATTAATCACCAACAATTTGGAACACTAAACAGAAGGACACTTAAGAATATGTTACTTTAACTTTACACGCGTAGTTTTAATACAATAAAATAGGAGTAATATACAGCTTGGCCATAACTATAAATAGAATGATAATTTCGTGATCATTTGTTATAGTGTTAATTTTTGAAATGAAAAATGAGTTTTGAAACATTAGTGGCATTAAATGGGAGCTGAACAGGCTACGCCTGTTGCTATCGCGGTTCCGTCTTCCCGAACCAGGACATGAGATTGTGAATATTTGTATCGCGGTTCCATCTTTCCGAACCAGGACATGAGATCGTGAATATTTGTATCGCGGTTCCGTCTTCCCGAACCAGGACATGAGATCGTAAATATTTGTATCGCGGTTCTGTCTTCCCGAACCAGGACGTGAGATTGTGAATATTTGTATCGCAGTTCCGTCTTCCCAAACCAGGACATGAGATTGTGAATATTTGTATCGCGGTTTCGGTCTCGGTTTCAGAACCATTATATCACTGCTATTTTCCCATTTGGTTATCAAAATACTGCATGTGTTAATGCGATAAAAGAAATAACGCATTATGACTTCAAAATTAACGCTATGCATTAACGCGATAAATGTTCCACCTCTACACTTAACACTTGCAATGAAAAAATCCATTAAAATGTTCTGTTAAGCCAGGAAAGTAATAAACATTCAACATTTAGATCAACCTTTACTGAACTATTGAAAGAATAACAATTGAGGACTACAAGAGCCTATTGGGGTCTTAAAGGGATTACAGTCACATGGAAGTCTCAGACCCATAAAATACGGCATGGGCGGTTCAGGAGGATGTCCTGAGCCAAAGACAGGGTCTTAAAGAGATTAGTGAGCAGGATGACCTAAGCCAAACAAAGGGTCAGCAATGTCACCCAGTGCACCAATTCAGCAGGCATGTTTACTTTTTCCCTACTCTGGTACTTTTACTTTCAGTGTCAATGTCACATGTGCCAAATTTGGGAAGGAAGTTCATGAAGTCGAACAGTGTAATTTAACAGCCAGGCAGTTAACCCACTGTGTGCATTTCCCCCTCTCACATTTATAACAGTTTAAATGTGATTTTACTCAAATCATCCTTACAAATAATGAAAATAAGTGGTGTGTAACACCCATTTTGACAAAATATTTCAAAAGCTCCAAAAGGAAAAAAAAAAATTTATGAAAATTAAAATTAAAAGAGATAAATTAAGGAGAAAATAGGCTGAACGGGCTGAATGTCTGGAAGTACCTGCTGCTGGTCACGATTTTGGGGAAAAGCATTCTGTGGCACGGTTATGGTTATGAGTAAGAGTACTCTGTGGCTCAGTCCGGGTCGCACTCCCACAATAATGGTCATGGCAAAAAAGGATGGTCACACTCACAAGGTGGAAAAGAGACCTCTATGGTATATTTAGACCCCAGGGAAAAGCCCAGTGTTGCCACAGTGACAGTAAAAAAGGAGTGCAGAATGGGTGCATATCAGGACCCATGTAGACACAAGGCGGGACAGATAGACTGATCAGATATATGGATAGATATACAGACAGCTCAGTCTAAGTATGGCCACTGATCAAACCAGCTGTTTCCACTGGGACTTACATTTTAAAACAACACTGACAGACTGTTAGGTTTCATTTTAAAGGGAAACTAACAGGGTTTACATAGGACACGTTACTATTTGTTAACGCTTTCACATAAGTAAACTTCCAAACAATGTTATTCCAATGTAGATTAAGGTCACACCCAAAGATTATTTCAATAGTCCTGGTTCATTTGAAATCCAGAGAACAGGTCAGGGTGTAGCTTTAAAAAGGCATACCCCCCTGGCAGGCAGCTCCGTAGACCTTTGAGGCCCCTTGCTTACCTCGAGCCACGTTCTCTTTTCCAAGGGCATTTCCTGATCCATTTCCAACCGCTTTCAACCTTGTGCACACCTCACCAGCCAGCCCGTGATTGGCTGGCAGCCCGCCCTACTTCAGCACTCCGCTCCTGCACAGCCAATCACCAGCTACCACAACCACAGCCCTGCCTGCTTCCTTCCCCTCGGGGAATCATCAATAGCCAGACATCCTGCATTATTAGGAAGGAGGTTCACATTCACACTCACACACAATTCCAGCAGTACATTCAGCACTGGGCCAAGGACTTTAGGACACTAGCTTACTCACTCAATCTTACTTTATCCTACAGTGAGGTTTAGAGATTATATCCTCCTGGTCAGGAACCGTTAAGATGTATCGCTATTACAGTGTATTGTAGTGTATTACCAGCCAGGTGCAGACTGCAAGTAAACTCAGTCCAGAATACCAGTCCAGTCACACAAGCATGGAGGTGACCTCACCAACGAAGTACATTCAGCTACTCAGCTTCCTCAACACAAAACAGTACATATGAACTTCAAATATTTTTTATAAAGTTATAGATATGGGTTTTTAATACACTGTTATCAGTTCAGAATAAAGTAGAATTGTTCATAAAATATTAATGATAAGTTGAAGAAGTTAACATTTCTATTGCGATTCACCTCTAGAGTCAACTTATATAGTAACAGAATGAGGCAAGGGGTGCATTGTACACCCATACACCTAACCCACGCAAAACATATCACAAGGTGGCCAGAAGATTTTAGGGCAGAAACCAAAGTAAGACCTCCAAGATCAGCCAAGCAGAGAAAGCTATCAAAAAAGTCCTAGCTCAGGGTACAGGAAAAATGGTCAAAAGATCACTAGACAGGTCTGCAGCTCACGCATGATGACACTGAAGAATGCACTGTGGATGAAGGGGCCCCGAGGAGGGAGAGGAAAGGAGGTGTGCAGCCACCAGCATGATGACCCTATGAGCTGTTTCTGTAGGACCAGCACTGACATGGATAACCACACCAATACCACAACTGGGCACATAAGGGACCGGATGCTAATAGTGTTGTCAAAAGTATCGAAAGTCATCCCAGTAGGAAACCAGTGTGCATTTATAATGTTTAATTCTAACCAATGTTACTATCGCTCAGAGTGAATTCGCTTTGGCTTATACGTTTGTACATAAAGACACTATCACGTTAATTCTCAGCCCCCATCTTCTACAAATACACACACACACACACACACACACACACACACACAAATACACACACACAAACACACTAACCATACACACAGCGCTGCATGAGAAATTAAGTATTGTGCAGCCAATCCCACATAATAAATTATATAAACCCACCCCCACCCCCCAACACTTACCCTAACGCTAAGCCTCCCACCCGGACTGGGTCACCGTGTACAGCTATTGGGGGTGTACACAGCAGTAGGTTAAATATCTGCGAGTACATAACTGTAAAGAGTTTGGGAGCCACTGCAATAGGCAAGCCATCCACCACAGCATCGCCAGTCCCGTAAGTGATGTCTTTGGCTCCATGTGGTTTAACCTCATCCCCCAGGATAAGCAGTTTTTATGTCTCTAAGGTTCCACTTTGCTTCCAAGAATGGAAGGGCACATAATGACTGCTCAAGTTACCCGAAATGAGAGAATTTTAAAATCACTAGTATATGTAAAACACATGTGATATGCTTGGGGTGTGTAATTTGACCATGTTAGATCATGAATTATTAAAATGTCTTCACTATCTAAATGAATGATGTATGAATGAATGAATGTTACATTTATATAGTGCTTTTCAAGACACCCCAAGTGCTTCACAGAACCAATGGGGAGCCACTTCAACCACCACCGCTGTGTAGCACCCACCTGCCATTCTGCACCAGTACACTCACCACACAGTAGCTAAGGTGGTGAAGGGGCGGAATTCATCAATTAAATATAGGGGATGCTTAGGAGGCTGGACTTGAAAGGGCCACAGTGGGCAGTTTAGCCAGGGCATCGGGGTACCACCTCTACTCGTTCAAAAGGTACCAAGGGATCCTTTATGACTTCAGAGAGCCAGGACCTCGGTCTTACGTCTCATCCGAAGGACGACATTAATGCAGCACAGGGTCCCCATCACTGCACTGGGGCATTGGTATCCACACAGACCACAGGATGGACTAACCTTCTGGCCACACCAACACTTCTTCCAGTAGCACCTCAACTTTCCTAGTTGGTCTCCCATCCAAGTACTGGCCAGGTCCAAACCAGCTTAGCTTCAGATGGATTACCTAGTCTGAACTGCAGGTGGTATGGCTGCTGCCTTTACGGAGAGACTATTAGTATCGCCCTACAGTGCACACTCTATCAGTTGCAGTTCAATGGCTCAGACATGCATCTAAAAGTTGATTTGTCAGCCAAAACCGTTTCAACAAACAAATAAACCAGCAACAGCAATCAGTAGGAAGTGCTTTGGATTCCTTCCTCTCTCCCTTTTGCGCCCTTGTCCCAACATGCAACACATTCCCTATTATGCAAGTAGCGGTATGGATGGTATGGAGGAGTTGGTCCTTATAAAGAATTTGACGCCGGTAATATGCTATTTGGTTTGAATTTTCCGAAACTGACACAGTTACGGTAGAGTAACTTGTAAAGCAGACTTAAAAACCAACATGAAAAATAATCGTATTAAGCTAGGGGGTCATGATTCTGCTAGGAAAAGCTTGTTATATTGCTGCCATATCGTCCACCCCTACAGTATACATTTACACAGCCTGTATGCCTAAACATAGTTGATGAGCCTTAACACAGTCGTATACCTTAAAGCAGTTGGTCTACCTGGATACATGCGTTATCGATAAAGTTTAGTGGCCCCAGCCCTACAAACCACAGGGCAGTTACTCTGCCATCACAGTTATCTAATAGCTACCGCAGATGTGAGACACACTCACAGGAGCGAGTCACTGGTGTACCCTATTCCCAGCGCTCACAGGAGCGAGTCACTGGTGTACCCTATTCCCAGCGCTCACAGGAGGGAGTCACTGGTGTACCCTATTCCCAGCGCTCACAGGAGCGAGTCACTGGTGTACCCCATTCCCAGCGCTCACAGACACACACTCTCTTCTCCTTCAGCCTCTCTATCTAAACACATAAACTCAGTCTCTGTAGCTCCCACTGGACTCCTCTGAGGCTGCTGATCAGCATGCAGTCATATGTCTCCAGATGGTGTGATCCTGCCAGGCAGATGACAATGTATTTTAGCTCCAGCCGAAAATAAACATCAGCTTCGCCCCATTCCTTCAGACAAAGAGTCACAGAATTGAGTAAACAGAAACTGTCAAAACCAAGGTAAACCTAAGTTTGCTGACAGCAAGACAAACGCAAAGGCGTCTCATAAAATTTTCCACTAATTTAATGGCCAGCGTGTTTAGTTTAGTTTGGCTTATGTAATATTTCCTAGATGACTGATTCAAGGAGCTACTGAAAGACCAACTCTTTTCTATAAATAAATGTCTGGTCAATGTGCTGCTTAAGTGCATGCCTCCATACTGAAGCACTTGAAAGCTCTGCTGCGTTAAGGAAGATTTTTTGGCATACGGCCACTCAAATCGGCATTTCTGTATGGAGATAAAATGTGCTTCTGTGGCCATATCAATATGCCAGCCTTTCTAGTATTTACCAGTCATGCTTAAGACCACACAGTGGAAATTATACATAAGAAATTGTAGAAACCGGTGATAGTTGGTGGCGGTAACCAAACGCACAAGGTAGTGTTGTGACCCTGGTTCCAGTTCCGCATTGCTCACATAGCGTCCTTTTGTTGTTCCCAAAATACTGGGTTTAGTAACTGCTCACCAGGCTCAGGAGGGTTATGATAAAATAAGCCTGGACCCCTCCGCAACAAATTGTAAGTCCCAATATTTCAAAATGCCAGAATACTGCTGCTTTTGAAAATAACATCAAGACACTGTACCACGGTATAAAGTACCATCATTAGCAACCCTCCTGAGCCTGGTCTCATCATGCATGCTAGGGCCCCTAACAGCTAACCCTAACCCTCCTGAACCTGGTTTCATCATGCATGCTAGGGCCCC
>JAAGVU020000002.1:16521265-16541688 GCA_011763525.2 Mormyrus iriodes
CACCTGTTCCAGAAGGTCTTCCAGTGCCCCATAAACCTGAACCCCTCTTTCCTACACCACCATTTTAGCCACGCATTTAATCTCCTTATCTCAGCTAACTTAGCCTAAGTACATCTCAAAGACTCCAAAGCACTTCCGTACAGCAGAAGACGAATGACTTTTGGTGATGTTATTGTTCACTTTTCTCCTTCTCACTCAGTTAAAATTTCTCACAAATGCATCACACTGGCTATGAGTGAGTCAAACAGCAAGGACGAGAATGATTATGATTGACTCAAAAAGCACAGGCAGAGCTCATGCCAATACAGTGGCGAGAAACTTTAGATTGATTTACTACATAATCTTGAAATGGAACCATCGGTAAAATTGCAAAGCTTGCCATGTTTATTTACCTATGACAGACTAAAAGTGAAAGTTATTTATTACCACGACAAGTGAGAGCTGCATGTGCATGACATGCAACGTCAATATGAACTCGGCACATTGTGCGTCCCGAGCATTGAGAGTGGCACAGTGGGTAACCCTGTTGGCACACACCGTTACTTTGTATGTGTGCAGTTTGCATGTTGCCCTGTGTGTTTACACCAGATCCTCCAGATTCCTCCCACTGCTCACAGGTTCCTCCCTTGCGCTAATTGTTATATACAATGTATAAATTAGGGTCGTGAATCAAATTTAAAAACTAATAACTTAACTAATCACACAGTTTTCCTTGATTAATCACGATTAATCACAGTCAACATTAAAACTTACAATCCTAAATATGTACACATTGAACGCCTAAATAAACACAAAGGGGAGTATATGGGTCATTCTCACAAGCTCACTACTGCAATGTACCAAATTTTCTGATTTTTAAAATTAGTTTGAAGACACTCAAATTATACTACTTTATCGTTTTATTATCGTTGGTATCCCTGCCTGGCTGCTGGCATTTTGCCTTTTTTACCATTTGTGAAAAGCACACAGTGCACCTAAGTGCAGGGCTGCACGATTCTGGGTAAAATGTGATCTCGAGTTTAAAAAAATCGTGATGGAGAATACTCTCCTGATTCTTTAGCAAAATATTTATCTTTATTATTATTTTGCATTTAATATGCATTCGCATTGTCTTTATGAAGATGCAGCAAACAACACATAGATATGTACAATACTTCGGTTAACATACCAGCACTGTCAGCTGATATTTCAATATTAAAGTTACCAACAACAGAGCTAAAGACTCTGGCGCTAAGCAAACTGAAGTACTTAAGTACTTTTAAAACCATGTATTTTTTTACTTTTACTGAAGTAGTATTTTACCAGATAACTTTTACTTGAGTAAAATTTTGGTGTGGTATCTGTACATTTACTTAGATATGTACTTGTTTCACCACTGGTCACACAGCTATTCTCTAACTGGCTGTGCGTCAGAGAGGTTAGCAGCAGAAAGGTCAATGCTTAACTGAGCACAGCATCAAAAGAAAAATCTGAGCAGAACGCATCGCTCAAGGTGGCATCACGCGAGGTTGTGAGTTAACGCTCAGCTCCCCATTGATAATAATGGAATGCCCTACCCAGTGCACCTAGTGTTTGATGCTTATCATGTGAAAGCCACCTGAAGTCTCACATTGTTTACAACCAGGAAGTAATTTTACAGGACTTTTTAACAGAATTAAAAATCTTTGCTTATATTATTCTCCCAATTGGGTATTTAATCAAATAATAATACATTATGACTTTAAAATTAACACTTTGCGTTAATTGCAATACATTTCCCAGCCCTAGTTTAAATATTGTATATGTACATTAATTACTGAATCAAACTAATATGTAATTATTTTTTTCTTTAAATCAAAGCCAAGATTTCAACCATTCAACCAAAAATTGGCCAGTTTCACCCTCAGTATTCTCATAGCAGCCTACAAAACACCTCACTTAACCAGGTACGGGGGAAACCTGCCATGGAAATGAAAGGGAGGTCCTCACTCATCTGGTCAGGGCTACCCCAACAGCCAGATCTTAAAAATGGTAATGACTTGAAATTTGTGGTTTTATTTGGATTCCAAATTAAAACTACCTTCTCTGGTTGATTGCTGTATTTTTAAAGTAGCAAGACGAAGATCTTCGTATTGAGTACTTGAATACAAACTGACGCAAGTGTATATACATAAACGTACATAAACACTGCAGTCTTCTCACGGTCACATGAAACCACTTCCTGACACGCACAAAATCAGAAATTCATAAACAGAGAGATCATTTAATTGGCATCCAAAGCATTCAGATGGCAGTCGCACGCATGCACTATTTCTTAATTCCTTATGCACACACATTCCTTTCTACAAGCATACAGGCACAGGCACAGCCTGCTACTCTATCATGCCACCAGAGCGGCTGGCAGACACACCCTGCCTGCACTCCCAGCAGTGATGGCTTATCGTTCTACCCCAGACAGCAACACGTATGGGCATGCGTGGAGACTCCGCTCAGAGGGAAAGAACAGGCTGAGCCTCCGTTGTTATTCTTCAGAGAGAAACATTTCTCAACAAACCCTTAAGGCCTTAATATCCATCAGACGTGTGCAAGGGCATGCATCGAATTGAGGTCACCACAACTTGTATTTGTCAATGAGTGCTCAGGCCAATCTTCCTCAAGTAAAATAAATTTAAATTTTAGTTTGGAGGACACCCCCATGAAGCTACGTGAGACACAGCCCCATGCTTTCATGAGAACCATCCTCCTCCAGGAGAGAAGCTGCAAGCTCTCAGCACTATGAAACTTACACACCAGCTGTGGCAGATTCAACGCTAAAAATCTGTTCCCAGTCGTATTACCTCTGTTACTAAATTCCAACTAGACTTTCTCCAGTATGTCACAATTTTCATTTTACAGCCTTTCCGAGTTTCAGCAGCCTCTTCTAAACTGTGTTTAGGTCAGGGGTGGAGAGCCTGTTCCAATGAGGGCCGGTGTTGGTGCGGGTTTTTCGAATGACCTCTCAATCAGCCAATAATAAAACAGTGATTCTCAACTCCAGTCCTGGGGCCCCACTGTGACTGGCTGATTGAGAGGTCATCCCAAAAACCGGTACCCAAACCAGCCCTCCATGGATCAAGTTCCCCAACCCTGGTTTAGATAAGTATTTACATAGGTTTAGTAAAGCTTTCAAACAACTAAAAATAACCACTCTGGTTCAATATGCCACTGTAAATACTGCAGGCTGTGGAACAGCTGAACTGTAGAGACTGTAGACAGAATGTATACAATCTCAGTCATGACCTTCTGAATGTACTGTTGAGTCTTAGAGGGTCACTAACATGCTGGCTCCACCTTTTCAAAGCTGACTGGGAAATTCAAAACCATCAGAGTATGTTTGTCATATCTGTTTCACGGCAGTCAGTAAAAAGCACAATGTCAAACACGCATCACCGCTGATCATGACAAATCAATTCCGCATCTGACACTCGGTACACCCCGAAAAAGTATAATGTCATTTTTATAAAACAGTTTGGCAACTGGCTCTACAACCTTAGAAAGTCTGAACTCCCCAGTACACTGACCTTACAAGATCTGATCTAATACCAGCTGCCTAATTAATATCTATATAAAAGGTACAACAGCACACGTGCAGACACATATGCGTACAATATAAGGGTATACATACTCAAGGCCAACAGAATTCTTAAAACTGTGCTATCAAACCCTAATAGACTACATTAAAGGAATCACCTGCTTCTCCAGTTTTTTCCCCCAGTTGGATCATACAGGCGCCTAATCTTTTACAATGACATGGATGTTCCTGCAATATGATTTTCCACTTCATTATTCTAGCAATAAAAAAGCACCACCCATCTAGGCACCACTTACGGTGCAAGATCTGGCCTAATCTGCTGAATTTTGGCCTAGATTTCTTCTTGCAAAATTGGGCTAATAAAGGCATTACAGACCTGGGGCCCTATTATATGAATAAGCTGCAGGATTCACAGCTAGGCCTACATCCAGCTGTCAAGTGAGCTTCACTGTCATACCATCCGTATACAGGTATACAGTGCCATGAATTACAGTGGTAGTTCTAGACCATTTCAACTGGGGGGGCCGACTGGGGTCAGTTCTGTTAGGGGGGCAGATGCATTCGACCTTAATAACCTCCAAGAATTACTTACACTAGATTAAGAAGCAAAAGACATTTTTGAAAAACAGTACGTTATTTGTGCAATGCTGTGCAGTTACATTTTATAATTTTCACAGGTATGTAACTCACTCCAATTTCTTGTTTAGACAGTCTTGTTTCCACAAGCTTGATTATTTTTTTCTGTCGTTAACTTCGCTTTTCACCAACTGAAGCAACTCGACACCCTGCATACCCACGTTAAGAGTCAGTCAAGAAAATGTGCTTATGTTTGTGTTTCGCCTGTTCCCAATAATAATATACAATAATAATAATAATATATTTATTTCAGACCCATACAGCATATATATATTTGGGGGGCCACGGGGGGGGCACACATGTTGTGACAGGGGCACCGGCCCTAATGGATCACGCCATGACATACAAACAGAAAATGATATGGGGAAGCTTTTCACAATGTTTAAATTGCGAAACACGGGAGAGGGTAACACGGGGGGGCTAGGCACAGTGTTTATACACAATGTGCAGTTTATATAAACATCACATACATTTTTATAATGTGTGTAAACAAATCCATTTTCTGTACCCACTTGTCCCATCCAGGGACACAGGGGTCCAGAACCAATCCCAGAAACTACGGGCACAAGGCAGGGAATAACCCAGGACGGGGTGCCAACCCATCACCTGGGTACACTCACACACCATTTACACCTACGGACAATTTGGCAACAGTGCTAACCACTGAGCCACCACACCACCCCCTGAAATAAATGTCATTTTAAATAAATAAACAATTTTTAAAAAGGCCTACCCACTGTGATATAAGATGATGGCTTCACATTACAGGGAAAGTGACAGGAAGGCACCCTTGGGCTGTCTATATATCAATATGCAGGCATGTTATATGTAACGACATGGAGGAAATCACCCCCTTTTAGTGCAGACTCCCAGCATCACCAAAATTACCATAAGAACTGAGGTAGCATCAGTTTATTAACCAGAAGTATTACAATCACCATCCCCAAAAGTGATAATGGAATCAGGGACACTGCTAGAGATTTTGGGCCCTATATAAGTACATCATATTGGGTCCCCAACCCAGTCCAATCCTAAGTTGTTCCAGTTTTTGAGTAACATAATAGGATTGGTCTGGGTTGGGTTTGTGCCATCCAAGAAAACACATGTGATAGCTTGTTATGGTCCACCTAGTCGTTTTCTGTTCCGTTCTAACATTTACAGGTGCAATGGAACAGACGATCGTCTTTCTCCAAGCACTTTGCAAACACATTTCCTTGCAAAGACCTGCACGACTCTTGGCCGCATGTCACAATGTTAAGTGGCGTATAAAGTGACCAGAAAGAGTAAAGCTGTAAAGGAACGTGTTTTATTTTGGAGACTCCTACCTTGGGACGCAGCTTGGAGAAGATCGGTCCACCTCCCAAGTAGCATAGAGGTTCATCTGCACCGGGCGGCTCGATGAGATGGTTACCGGTTTGGAGGGCTGCATGTGCGGAGACGGAGCACCTCCAGTCCGCGGGAGTCCTCCCCTCTCCGACATACTTGGAGGTAAGACACTTCAAACGGAGTGTCTCTGATCCAGCAACGTCGCCAGCAGAAAATACAATATATCCCTCAAATCGGCAGAGCGATACTGTCATTCAGAAGGGCCGGACGGTCCCCTTTTTCAGCTGGAAAAGCTGCTGTTTTCTTTTGCTTCCTGTGTCCCCGCTGCTCACAAAAGCCCCGGAGCAGCCCTGCTTTTCCGACTTCGTCTGAAATGTTTATCGAGGCAGGAAGCGGAAATTTCTGCGCTGGGTTGCAGAGCGACTGAGGAGCTGCGCCTCGCATGAAAAAGAGAGAGAGAGAGAGAGGCAGACTCTTAAACAGCGAAAGAAAGACAGCCAGGCCCTGGGGGAGGGGCACCGCAACAAATATAATAATAATAATAATAATAATAATAATAATAATAATAATAGTCATTATTGTTGCTACTGTTACAGCTGCAGTAACTTTTTCATTACTTTTATATTAAGGGTTATAGTAGTATTGACGTAAACTCACATGGTTGATTACAACAGATGACAGGTATATTTTCTTTTTAATTCCGTGTTTTCGTTCAGTTTAGCATAATGATGTTTTCCCCCTACATGTGATGCGGTGAATAGTCATCTGGTTTCACGTTTTATCCTATTTTTCGGTACAATATTGGAGCAAAACGATAAGGTAAATGGGATAAGAGCAATGGGCGATAATAATTCAGCAAGCAGCCATCAGAAAACGGCTAGAATATATTGTGTGGTATATTGAATGGTACTAAAAAGTGCAAAATGCATGTTAAAATGACAAACGAAAGTGAACGAAATTCAAGTTCAAGCAATCTGATCACCAGTCAATTTGGGATCTAAATTTCCGCTGTATGTATAGTATGTACTTAAAAACGTTTATTTGGCTACTCATGTTAATTTTGGCAGCATATGTGCAGTATGCTGGCATTGCTGGTATATTAACATTTATTGTTGGCCCATTACACATTTAATATCACCTGCGTGTTATTATGTGTTATAATGGCTCTATTTCAATGCAGTTTTTAAAACGAACCCATTCTTTATGTAACACGCAGATACAGTGCACCATTTGGGACAGCGCTGCTTAATACTTAGCAGAACCATGCAGACCCTTCCCCTTTTTAAAATTATAATTCATGCGTTATTAGTCATCCGATTTGTGAAAAGCTGCTCAAACAGATACGGAGAGAAAAGAAGGCAATGAGTTACATATTCAGTAATCAGACACCCGAGTCATTTGCCTAATCACCATGAACATCAGTCGTAGTGTAGTGATCAGCCCTTTTATCGCCAAGAAGTCTAATTTCAGAGATTGATCTCACCTTCGTCGCGTCACACGACCTTGGAGACAATGCATTCTTATTGAGAGAGAGGGAGAGAGAGCGCGCGAGAGAGAGAGAATTAAAGGACATTTTAATTGTCAAGGATTCATCTCGACTCGTTGGATTTATGGTATATAATCGGATACCAATCAGGGTTGTTATGAATCGCTAGCTTGCAGAGTAAGCTGTGAGTGTAATGTTGGATATATAAAAATACACCAAATAATTTATGTAGGTAAGGAAGACTTTACTTATGGCGACTCCTGTCAATATTGCATTGATGTATTAACCCTAGCAACCATTTATTACATAGGACAGGAGCGGGGCAGAAAGACTCCTACATTTGCGAATCAGATGCAGTATTTTTATTTTTAATAATTAGCTTTTGCATTTTTTGTAGTCATATTACATACCTGCATACCCTTATTTATAGATGGTGAATTCTAACTTTATTATGTTTCCTATAACTGGGTATTGTATTGTATTTCTGTACCCACTAAAGTCGTTAAAACGTCTCTCTTTCTATTTTGAGGATGCCCCTTATTATCTATATTAACAAGTTAGAATCATTTATTTCAGAATCACAATCGTTTATTTTTTGACAAGTAGATTTACTTTTACATACGAGGAATTTTCTTTAGGGTGTTCTGCAGAACAATTAAGGACAATCAACATGAACTAGATACGGTGCTGTCGGAAAAGACAGCATTATATTCCCCGGACAGCCCTGCCATTTGGTCTGGCTATCTAAGCAGTACTCATCCCTCACTCACTAACTTGTACAATTTCTATAAGTACTGGATGGATTACCTGAAAATTTGTAAGTGAAGAAGAATTTCTAGAATGACTGGATGGATCACCTGGAAATGTGTAAGTTAATAAATGTGTTTTTAGCTGAATGCTGTGAATTGTGATATGTAGGTCTGAAAGTACACATTCATTTATTGTACATTCCACATATATGACAATTTGTACAATCTTTCTCCACCAGTTAGGTAGTTACTTGAATTCCTTTGTGGATGTTTGGAAATATCATTTATATTTTTATATTTGTTTTATGTTTATATATTGTAGTGCTGGGAGTAACCATTGGGTGGCATGGCATGCAGGACCAGTGCCAGCGATGTAAATAATGTAAAAAGCTTGACCCCAGTCTGAGACAACGTCAGTGATCAAAGAAGGCAGGAGCTGTTGTGGACTCCGACCACTCACCGGCCAGCGAGGGCTCTTGGCTCACCAGCAGCAAGGAGCCGCGGTGCAACCCCAACTGTGAGTGTAACCACCAGAGAGAGCAGGCTGAGGCTGCTCTGCTCGGCCGTGAGGAGGCATGACACACCTAAGCTAAGCTGCCCCAGCTCATTTCTAACGCTGAAATGCTTGGGTCTGCCAAGCGCTGCAATAGTTATATTCCATTTATTTATCTTTTGCCCATTGGCCAAAATCTTCTATGACATATCAGTAAGGACTGTAATAGATACACTAATGGTTAGGGTGGCCTTCATTGTGGGGGGGGGGTAATTTTTTAGGGGAAATGTCAGCCTCTCACCCCCTCATTTGTTTCTCCACTGGTAGTAATTCATGTACGCAAGATATTATCCTGATAGGTTGTCATTTAGGGTTTGCTTAACAAACGAATGTTTTCACATCAACAGGTACTTGAAGATATGATTAGTGACAGTGGCGAAGGTTTCTTTCACTGACAAACTTTTGTCTTTCTCTGCCATCAGATGGCCACTTTGCATATAGAGGATGAAGTATATTTACTCATAAGCAAGAGTCTTTATCAGGTTGCAAGCGATCCAGTGGCGATGTGCTGCCAGTAATATCTGCACCACATGGGAGAAATGGGGACAGTGAAGCATGATGCTGCAGTGCAGACCGTGAAGGAGGTCCAAGACTTTTGGGAAAAGGTCTGCATTCCCATCCAGCCATTTCAGCATGCCCTGAAGAAGCTTGACAGCTTTGTGGGAAAATGGGAGGCTGTGAAGAAGGGCAAGGTGCGAAGGAACAAAACACAAGAGAAGAATGAAGAGGAATTCAATGAGACCTTGAAAGCTTTTCACCATTGCCCACCAAGGAGCACTAAAGATGATAAAAATCACCAAATATGGGAAGAGGGGGTGAGGAAGCATGGAAGGAGCTGACATAAAGCTGGCCAAGCAGGAAGAGGTGAAAGCAAAGCAAGAACAGAAGAAGCTGAAGAGGACTGAGAAACAGTGGGACAAAGCTGGTCAGTGTGACAGAAGTGTCGTGCTGGAGGACTTTACCTCTAGGTCCTCTGTTGAAAAAATTGAGGCGGAGGGAGCCGCTGCAGCTGCAGGTCCCAGCACAATGAGGAAGCATACCAGGGGAAGGAAGAACAGCCAGGATGTCCGTTCAGCTCTGGACTGAACCAAAACCAACGATTGTTACGCAGTACACACTCTGCTGTGCGCCACACTTCTCAAGTTCAGTTCTCATAGTAATTTTACATTTTAACAGCAGTTTTCTACATTCTGCTTTTTAACTGTGAACAGCATTCTAAATTTATGTTATCATTGATCAATAGTTTGTTTACCGTTTACTTATTGTGCGTGCATCATATGGTATAATGGTCATTTCAGGAATTTCAGTTTCACTGGGCACCTTAAATGTAGTCCAATCTAGTGAAATTTGGTTTATTTAAATTTTTTATGAAGGGGAGTTGATTAGGAGGGTGAGAGCAAATGATTTCAAAAGTCAAAAATAAGGGCCTCCCTACTATTGTTGTATATGGAGGTCTGAAGGGGGCATTTTGTTCTAGAACAGAAAATTATCTCACACCTCAAAGTTAAAAAATTATTCATATGTACAAAGATCTATAGAAGATCTGTGTTTACAGGATGGCAGAGCTACAGGCTCCACTTCTGCTGTCATCTGCTTCTGCTGGCATTTTCAATTTTGCTATTTTCTGTCCTTGCAGTTGCAATTTTTGTACATTTTTAGATGTACGTTTTCATCCATACAATGTTTTTGTGACGTGGCAATAAGACCCCTCAATGATCAAATAGGGTAAGTAGTGGAAATCATGACAAATAGATCAATCCTGTTCACAAAGATAAGCCTCTAATCATCTCATCCTTCTCTTTGCGATCACTAAGCTCTATTGCTTCAATTTTTGTGAGATTTATCTCTAAATTTGATTAGAACTTTCCACATTTAATCTGTTCCAATTCCGCATCCATAAAATGCCACTGCAAAGCTTGAAAAGGAACTGTTGAATGATTTTTGAGTTAGGCGATTTGATCAGGCCCAGATCTTCAGCCTTACAAAATATCAGCAAAGATCTGTGAAGTACTTTTTGAGTTATCGCGTTAATAGGCTCAAACATCTGAAACTGCCCTTTTTTTGGCTAGCACTGTGCAGTGCTACGTCAGTTTTGGGGTGATCTGTCTCAAAATTTGACCACGTTCAGTTTGTCCGTACAATACTTTTAGAGTTACTGTAAACAAACCATAACCAACTATTGCTGCCATTTCCCTCCTTTGTTGCCATGCTGTGCTGCTGCTTCGTTTTTGGGGCAATTTGTCTGAAAATTAAATTAGGCATAGACCTTCATCCATCTAATGTTTTCCCATAGGAGTGATAAGATTCATGAAATATTTTTTGACATCACATTTACATAGTCAGATCTCCTCTGCTTTCACTTTTCCCTTTGTTGCCACTAAGCAGCGTTGCTTCAGTTTTGGGGTGATCCGTCTCAAAATTAACACTTCCTGCCCCAATAAAATGCCTCTGCAAAGTTTGAAAAAGATTAATCAAACATTTATTGAGTTATTGTCTTAGCGGCATCAAGTGCCAAAACTGCCCTTTTTTGGCTATCACTATGTGACACTGCTTCAGTTATAGGGCGATCTATCTCAAAATAAAATCAGTTTTGCTTCCTCACCCATAAAATGTTTGTGCAAAGTTTGAAAAACATCCATTAAACTGTTTTTGAGAGATTGATTCAAATGCCAAAGGGTCTATGGAGTTGGAGACAACGGCGGGAGGAGATTGGTGCTAAAATCATATGTTTTCCCTATAGACCAGTGAATACATCTACAGTATAAAGGTATATAAAATAATGCTTAAGTGCTGTAAAGTTGTAATTCAGGCAAGGGGGGTTGGGGGTGCCCTTTTCATCCAAACTATTAAAAGTGCCCCCCTTCTGAGTTTCTAAGTGGCCCTTTTCGACAATCTAAGCCACACCACCCCTTTCGAGCGCTTGTCCCTGGAAAATTCTGTGCACACCAATGTTGTACTGTATAATTTCACATCTGTCTTTTTATATGGAATACATACTGGATTTCTGCGAAGTAAAATTAAATACTCCAGTCAACAAAATGCATGCTTGTTAAGATGCTTAGTCTAAGTTACAGTTCACTGCATCTGTCATTATGTATTACTAATTTAAAGACTGTGGCTCATTAGCCATCTACCCACAGAGAAGTGAGCCCTGCTTAAATAAGGAGTCTTATCCTTTACTGTTTATGTCATTCATGAAGAGATTATGGTCATGGGGATTAGTGTATGAGTTTTCATAGCACTATTTTGCTATAGTTGTGCTCTACTTTCAGCCTAATGTGATCAGCTCCATCTTGGAAGGGTAGGATATATGTAATGGTCTTCGTTCTTTGAAATATTTCAAAGATTTCTTTTCTAGGTCCATCGCAGCTTTACCTAATGCTTGTCTACAGTGTATTTCTTGACAGCTGAATTCTTCATTTTTAATGATTGCTCCATGGAGGTGAAAGCAGCCTAGAATCCTTGTATGTCTTACCCATTAATGGTATTCAGCATTCGAATAAGGATTTTTGAAGGGTCACTGTGAATGGCGGCATTTAGCGATTTGGCTGATGACCAGTATAAGGCTGATGTTGTCCATCCATTCATCCATCTTCTGTACTTGTTTGTCCTGTGCAGGGTTGTGGGGGTCCTTGTACTGAAATATAAGCCATCAAAAAATGATGACAGTACAATCATTAGGTGCTGGTCAACTAATAGTGCCAAGAGTGAAAAGTAAGCAAGGCCAAATGGCATTCAGCTACTTTGCCACTCATAAATGGAAGCAACACTCTGAGAAGGTTAGAAACGCACCAAATATTGCCACCTTTGAAACTAGGCTCAAAACATTTTTATTCCATAGTGCCTTTGATTAACGCTATTAATCAATGTTGCTGCTTTTTCTTTTAATTGAGTGTATTCTATTTGTAATTTTTAATTAGTTACTTTTACTTGTTTTTTAATTTTCCATTTAATGATAGCTGATCGTATTTTATATAAAACACTCTGAATGCCCTTACTGTTTGATGATGTGTTATATGAATAAACTTGCCCTGCCTACAGTTATGGAACTTTGTTAAACATAAAACTGTTACATGTTTCAACTTTCCAATTACGAGGTCAATAAAACCAAGCATTAAGTATGTTTGCTTTGCTCTTAATAGGCCAAAATATCCAGCGAAATAAATGATAAATTCTGCAAACATAAAATAAGATTGCCACTTTAAAATATTAAATAAATTCTTAAAAGTGTGCACTGGACTGAAGAGCTAAAAGGCCCCGATTTTCTCGATAGTGCCAGATTAAGAGCTTCAGAAGTGAAGCTTTCTCCATCAGTTCTGTAGGCTTTCCATGAACATTACATCACTGGCCATCTGGGATCACTTCAATACTGCTATAAAAATGTGTAAAGACGCTAAGCTTATTTTTTTTTCCTGTGATGTATCTGCATTCCTGAATAAGTTCAGCAGTATTTGTTTAAATGCAATGTCTAAAGTCACCATGTGACACTAGCGGCCAAAATAGTACAAACACCTAGCTTTTTTGGCATTATGCTTTATTCTCTCAAACATCATGTATAGCGCTTCGGGGCGACTCTTATGAAGACAACGAATGTTGTGAAAGGCGCTATATAAAAATGAATTGAAATTGAATTGAAATTTAAGAACTGTTACACGAATTTTGGTGGTAATGTTTATAAACAATCAAAAAATCTTACAAATATCATACATTGGACCATTAAATATGTAATCGGAGCAACAGTTGAATAAAGTGTGTTTCCACAATTTTGGCCACTAGTGCAGGAGTGAGCTTGTGTTAAGTGGAGCTAGACTCTGGATAAGTGCAGGGAGAGGCCTATTTCTCAACCACTTTTTGGACCATGGGGTTATTATTAGAACTAGATCTAATAGTATCTCTCTGTTTCGGCTTAACGGGATGTTTGGTGTAGTGGGAGTGAACGCTAGTTTAACGAGCTAGAGAGAACAGTGGATGCAGATATAAAATAAAGACTGACAGAACCCTGTTCCATCATCTTTACTCACTTGCATATATAGAAATTCCATCCACAGTCTAGCTGCCTATCCTACATAGCAGTGTGGGGCTGCCTTTAGCCGATCCCAGGCGGCACACCCTGGATGGGGTGAGATCTATGACAGGGCACACACGCCTACAATCACACGCTTCAGGCAATTTAGAAATGCCTGTTAGATTAACTTCCTGTCTTTGGGGGAAACAAGGGGAGGTAGGAAGGCCAGGAGGGAGGAAGTCCACGTCACAGTGGGGGAACAGGCAAACTTTGCCACACTGCGCAGAGGTGTGATTTTAACCCTCAACCCTGAAGTTCTGAGGCAACAGTGCTAACCACAGAGCCACCATGCTGACCGCTACATAGGAATTCCTTCTGGATATCATCTGACACTTACACGGCCTAAACGTTAACCAGTGTTTGCATTGTCATACGTAGTTTGAACAACTTTTTACTGACAGCACAATAGGCTTCTCAGCAGGCATGCAGCCATGAAATAAAACAATGGGTTACAACCATAATCTCCCCCCCACCTCACACTCTTTTTATTACTGATCAGGAACACAGTCAGGTAGGAAAACTACGAATCTGAATACATACGTAACCTATATGCGTACCCATATCTATTAATTACACTGTGTACATTTATAGTGCGATGGAATACATAAATGGGACAAAATCTAAACAATTTAATGATGCAAACATGTCCTGTAAAGTGTGGTTTAAGCAATGACTATGGGGAACAACAATGCACTCCATTTCAAATTCAGACTATGTATTTTTATATCTATGTATTAATTATTGTTCTGTGTCCATTCACAGTGCAAAGGGTAGAATAGATTAACAAAAATTAAACTGAATGAGACAGACACGTGCAGCAAAGTGTAGTTTAAGCAAAGAACTATGGGGGACACCACTTGGTTTTCATATTATGAATTTTTATACATTTTCCACCAGTGACTGTAAGCAAGTGACAACCACTGAACGTGAAGTGCACATGTGAGCATTCAAATATTAAAATTCGCCCATTAGGTAATTTGGAAAATGAAGGGCCTTAAACCAATGTCATGTTACAGATGAAATTGCTTCTTTAGATATCAACATTTATCACACATGTAGCAAAACGGTTTAAAAATTATAGGTATCTCTGCCTGTGCACTGGACATAAAATGAAAAACACATGGTTTCTTTTTGGTGAAATATATTACATCAGAAAACTGAATTTCGATATAAAGCCCATTTCACCACCGTGAGCTACGTTGCAGTTTGTTTCCGCAAAAGTCTATCAATATATGTTATGTTCCATAGTCGACCCGGCATTTTAGCACGCAAACAAAAACACTTAAATAAACATTAATCAATATAACCAATTTTGTTTCTGAATTTAAACAAATTGATTAAATTGGAAAAATATTTAACACCTACAGAATCATATTTAAGAATTTTTAATGCTATTTAAAGATTTAATTTTCACTAAATTGATTTAGTTTAAAATACTTTTTAATAACCCACAAAAACGCTGTTAGCCAGAGTAACTGATCCCCGGTCCCTGACTGTATAGGGAATGTAGTTAGTTACAGCCATGGGATTCTCTGGCTGGAAGTACGGACTATTTGTGGGAACAGGTAGGCCTGATCTTGCTGATCTGGCCATGCAGTGTATCTTACGCCTTTTCCTTTTTCCTATATTATTCCTATCTCTCAATATCATGTAAAGCACTTTGGGGTGAATCTGTTGTGAAAGGTGCTATATAAAAATAAATTGAATTGAATTGTCATAAATCATTTCCCGCACTGTGTTATTACTTGTAGAGATGTGTCCATGTGTAAAGCATGGAACACACCAAAATGATTCTCAATTTGCATGTTTTTTTGTGCTCATTTTTGTGTCTTTCACCTTTTTCTTCTCATTTTTAAAACATATTTTACTGTTGTGGTTGATTTCTCATTTATCAATTCATATTTTATTGACTTCAACATCCTCATTACGTGCTTTGACTTGACTGAATGTGATCTCACATGCATGGCAAATAACTGCTTTATCCAGTGTTAAATCTGCCTCCCTTTACAGTCTACCTCTCACTTGATCATCTTTTATGCAACATACTATCTGATCACATATGAAGGAGTCATGCAGTGTCCAAATTTACAATCTTTTGCTTTATTTTTCTCAGTGGATTTGCTTGTGACTGTTAACACCACATACCATACCTATGGTAAGTCTTTTTTGTAGGCTTGCAATACTCTTGAAATTCTCTTCAGCACCTTAAATCATCATTATTGTCATAATCATATGTCTAATATGTCACAATCTACAGGCGCCAACACAGCTCAATATATTAAACATACAAGGCCCACATCAATAGATGACTTCAATTCGAAAGAACAATCTAGAAATCTGTTTACACAAAGGACACCTAAGACTCTTAAGCGCCAGGTTAGCAATAGATCTGAGGAGCTCTTTCGCAGACCTCTAACAGGAGGGGTGGCAGGAATGACCACTTCATGAAGCTCTTGGCTTGCCCATTAGCAGTTATGTACTCACTCCCAAGCTCACAGCCAACTGGCACTGTAAACCTTGCTCTGTAATCTTGTCTCCAAACTGAGTAAGTACTGTGTTTTCTGCCCCCAGGAACAGGCTTTCTAGGTGAATTCACAGTCTATGTCAGTATCAATCCACAGTAAAGGGGGATTTCTGAGCACCTCTTAACATGGTTCTCCAAAATTCCCCCATATTACAAGCCGAAAACATTGTCTCCATTTTGCTCAGTTCTTAGACGAACATACAAGTGTTTTTCAAAAGGGGACTGAAAATCATGTCCCACGCATTTACAGCTGCTGAAGAGGAGACATCCTGCTAACCAGAAACTAAGGGAATCCTGTGTGCGTGCTTGTGGCTAGAGGCACTCTAAGGTGATTGCCGCTATTTAGGTCAGTGTGAGTGGAAATCAGGTGACTGTCATACAACGGGAGCTCATCGTCACCCCCTGCAGGACAAGCTGAAGAGTGTCCGTTATGATAGGAATCGATGGTCTCAACAGTAAATCAAATTCCAATAATAGGTATTGTTCATTTTAAGTTTCAACCAGGAAAACCAAAATAGGATACAGATTGGTACGACATGAAAAAGATCCTTACCGATTTTGAACTAAAGCTTTGTGCCATCACACACTAGCTAGCCTAAGCAACACATTTACACAATATCAGGTGTGTGTAATGGCCACTTCTTGCCCAAACCATTTCCTGAAGGAGAGTTTTGCACACAACAAACATACATTAAAATGTGCCAGGAATCCAGCATGCATATTGAGAATCTGAATTTAGACAGGAACTGGTTAACACCATTTTATTTACAAAACGTTTAAACATTATTCACTTGTAGATTCTGTCAAAAACTAAAGTTTGACTAACTGCTTCTACTAAATTATACCAATCAAATATGAAAAAAAGAAGAAAACATACAAAAAAAGGGCAAGCAGCAGACTAAAATTTGAACTCCTTGTACTTCTTGGCCCCGCCACGGTTGTCTTGGGGCTGGGCTTTTCGCTTCTTTTGCTGTGAGGAAGGGAGCAAGAGTTTTGGTCAAACTGGAAAGCAACTGATCCCAGCACACTGAAGGTGAGAGGGGAAAGTGAGACACCACACTGCACCGCACCCAGGGCTGGCATTTACATGCTGAGACTTTCAGCCTTAATTCCAGCATAGGTCAAAAATATAGTGTCCAATAGAACAACAAGGAAATAATCAAACGAGTGTGGTCTCTGTATCAAAGGGGGGAGGGACTCTGAAACCATGCCCACTTTATGTATGCATACAAATGATACAGTTTATGGGCAAAAAGAGCAGAGAGATGCCCATGCCCTCCGGGCCCCTTACCTTCTGCTTGGCAGCATGCTCTGCCACCATGTCACTGAAGTCCTCCTTTTCCACCTGGGCCTGCTGCTCACGCACATGTTCCTCGTACTTCTGTGTCATGGCCATGGGGTCCAGCTCCAGCTCCTCTGGGGCCAAGGCCACCTCTACACCCTGGGACTCCTGACCCCCTCCTGCCTTGCGGCCTGCCATCGCCTGAGGGCATTGGGGGATGGAGGACAGAGGGCGTGAGTGAAGGCATCCACAAGAGGCATACTTCATACAGACACTGTAGGCAAAGTCATAGCAGGTGTGGACCACAGCAAGTGACAGATCTTCCATACGATAGCCTGCAGGGGTATTTAGCATGTTGTGGCATGTCACAGGATATACTTCCAGCCCAGGCACCTTTAGTGCAATGCCCATCAAGGTTAATGTCACCCACCTGCGTGACTTGGCCGTTACAGCAAAGCCTGACATAGACTAACACACAAGTGAATAAAAGATGTACTTGCTTTACAGGACCCCCACCCTCTCACAGACAAAATGTGTGTATACACACACACACACACACACACACACACACACACTATATCACTGTTCCATCTCTCACCCCTGACACATCGTAGATGTGTGTGGAGGCCATCATGGCTGCCCCCACGGGGCCCGTCCTCCTCTCTGGAAGAACTGTGAACAGCTGTGGCGTCTCATTTCTGCGAACACATACAGATCTCATAGGGATACACTGCCTCATGGTCATGTCCACACTCCTCTGCGGCTGCCCGGTGTTGCCCCCAAAAGCCACACAGAATCAGGAACACAGACATGCAGACAGGCACACGCTTACCCATCCATGGCCTCTTCAATCTTCTTCTTTCTCAACTCAATAAGCTCTGGGGTCTCCATGCCGGCCGGAACAGATGAAAAGCCACCTGGAGTGATCAGGCCACTGAGGAGAGGAACCAGGAGAAGCGAGTAATGAAACTGAAACCTTACTGTCACAGTGCACCAACTGTCAGCAAGGAGTTAACAGTACAAGATGACAATACTACGCAACCATCCAAGTGTACGGCAACACACACACCTGTCAGCAGGCGTGAAAAAGCCCGTTTCATCTGGTTTGTCCTCATCACTTTCTTCTTCCTCCTCTTCCTCAGAAGACTCCTCATCAGAAGGTTCAAGCTCTCCCCAAGGAGTGCGATCGACTTCCTCTTCCTCTGCTTTGGCCTGCAAGTACAGAGAGACGCGTTGAAGGACCATCAGTCAAAGTGTTTGGTGGGACACTGACCTGATGAACCTCAGCCCATAAGAGCCAGTACACTTGAGGAGAGGGTATTACCTGGAAATCGCCAGCATTGGTGCCAAATACGTCACCATAGAGGGGCCGGCCAGTCTCGTCCACGGGGGGCTTCCCCCAGCCTCCAGCATGGTACCCAAAGGAGCAGCCCTATAGCCAGGGACAAAATGCCAGTGAGGTCTTCCTGACTCTGATACAAAAATGCCGAAAGATTTCTCAGAGAAGAGGTTCCTACCTCTGGAATAGGAGAGTTCAAGCCTGGGATCTTCAAGTTGGGGTAGGAGGGGGGTGGCCCGTAGCGCTGCATCGCGATCAGCCACGGTGGGGGCACCTTGTGGGAATTCTGTGGACACGCACCCCCTTTCAGTCAAGTCCAATGGCTTCAATTATTGTGACTCAGTGTTCCTAGTACGACTTGCTAAGTAAAGCCTGCTGATATCCCAGTCTCTCACTGAAATGCTGGATTTACCATCAGGCCTCAGGGCGTGCAGTGCTTACCGGTCCCACGGGCATGCCGAGAGCAATGCGCAGCTCGTCTGACAGGTCCCCAGGCTTCTTCTCCTTTAGCCTGGTCTCAAACTCCTTACCCTAGGGTAGAGCCACAAACACATCATAAGACCACATTTAAGGTTCCAAGCAAGCTGCAAGCCACAGACTCAAGACTGAATAATCACTGCTGAATACAGGAAGGAAGATGTTAGGACTTCAACATTCATGACAACAGTACACGTGTCAGGGCTTCCTATGCACATTGACACCCACTGTTACCAAACAGCACGGAGTCTGACGTGCAGAAGAGCGCCACTGCGTCCCGCTAAGGTGCGGCAGTGACACACTGAGCAGACAGCCTTGCTGCCATGCAGTTTAGTGACTCAGTTTGGATCAGGCTGGGCTATACACACATATACTATGGCCCTGTCGAATTCTTGCATCTGAAGGGTGTTCATTTTCTATAACCACAAGCATAGTGCCAGCCAGGTGAATCACGTAGTAAACTGAAGCATCTTAATAATCCAACGCTAACGTCACTTAATGGAAACTATAAAAGCAAAACTGCTACAGATCATTTAGACGTCAATACTTTAGGCTGAGGACCAGGACCTATGGTCAGTGGTTAAATACCAAAATGACCCGGGTAGCTTTCACATAAGAGTCAAGCAGTACGCTAGATTGTCTGTAGAGAGCCGAGTATTGACTTGCAACACCATGCTGAGCGATGCGTTTGGCTCAGACTTTCCATTTTGACGCTGTGCTCAATGTTTAACCAAAATCAACTTTGACCTTTTGGCCGCTGGCTTCTCATCTTGGAACTCAGCATTTTACTGGGTGCTTTATTCACTTTAAATTGAGTAATCGTGACAGTTTTAGTTCAATTATACTTTACTACGTCACATTAACAAGTCCGGTTTTAACAGTCGATAAATCGTAAATAACTTGGGTTTTAACAACTGAACACCAAGAGGTACATAAAGCAAAATTTATAAAACGATGGTCAAATATAATATTTTTTATATTTCTTTGCTTCTGCAGCCGTGCTGAAGTGTACACCACACCCAGCTGGAGGAACAGTGTGATCTGCACTGATCAGCTGGTGTTGCTGCAGCAGGACGCCACATGAGAGACGACCCCCCCTCACGGCCAGTCAGTCTTGCTTACTACTACCCTGCTAACTCACTGCTCAGTCATGCTACACTGCATGTGAAACCCATTTAGGTAAAGAAACCAAAGGGGCTTGACCTTCACAGAAGGCCTAAAGCTCAAGGCAGCCACTGACAGACTGATACCTCATAGTAAAGGTCCCCATGGATGGTGAGTTTGGGCTTGATCTGCCATTTGAAGAAGGCATCGTGGAGCTTCTGGTAATCGATGTCAATCTTGCCCATTTTGGGGCGCACCTTCTCTCTCATTTTGGTCTTCATGGTTTTTGCGTCCTCCTGTAAACAAGGACACAACCTGTTGGGGAGACATAA
>JAAGVU020000002.1:16572385-16594640 GCA_011763525.2 Mormyrus iriodes
TTTTGAAGAGCACACTGGAACATTATTAAATGCTAATTGAAAATATTTTCTTCTGAAAAATTAACTGTGGCTGGTTTACTCTATTATCTCTTGCTTGTTAGCTGTGATTATACAAAAAATAATCACCTCCAATTTCATTGCATCAAGTTGTCGTTGAATATTTTCGTATAACTGCACACCTCATTGTAGTCTGTCCCTTACGTGAGAGATATTAACATAAGACTGTAATATCCATATCATTGGTGGGGAACGTCCAGCCTCCGGGCCGTATGCGACTTGCAAGACGTTTTGATCCGGCTAAAGAGGCATTTCATAAATACGAAAAAAGCAACCTAAATCTGCAAAATGCAAAAAAAGGCAGAAATTGCTTATTCCATGCGATAAAAGAAAATAATAGGGCTGTGAATTGGCAAGATTCTAGTGATGGGATATGTATTATGATACAGGGGTTACCATTCAGTATATTGTATACTGTAAGCATAGTGTTATGTTCCGTTATTTAAAATCTAATTTTAGGAAAACTGAAATTTAAAAACTTTTAGGAAAATTGAAATGACCCTTGATAGGAAAAAGGTTCCCCACCCCTGATCTAGACAAAATAAACATGAACACCTGATTAGGTGAGAAACATGGACAATGCAATGAATAGATGGGAGAAATGTACAGTAATTAGACAAGATTAGGTCCATTGTACTGCATATGAGATGCTATGAGTACAGTCCAGATAAGACTTTTAAGGCTGACAGAGGTGTGGCAGCTGTAGGATAAGTGTTTTGTCTGTTTAGTAATAGTTTAGTGGTATTCAAATTTAAACAAATGCTATTTTTGGTAGTATGTCTAATGTTGACCTGGTGGAGTCTGCTGAAGAATCCTTGTGTGTGGGTTTGGTTAATGTGGCTGCGTAACTTCACGGTGTGATCTCCGTGTTTCTCTGTTTTGCAGGTTCCAAGTGAGGTATGCAGAACTGTGTCAGCTACCCAGCAGCAAAGGCATCAATAGAGAATAACAATCTGTGCGGGTCTGGGGACATCACTGGTTAATCCTAAATGACAAAAAGCATAGACAAAAGCAGTTACATAGAAGTCCGGTCATTACTAAGGGTTTCTGCTGAGCTGTTAAGGTCTCATAATTGCGTATTTGTCTTTTCTTTTTTTGGATACTAGGCCTGACACTGTTGTTGCCCACTGAGTATAACCTTGCTATTGACCGCTGTCTGAGTGGGAACTTTGCTTGGGGGAGTCTGGTGCAATAGTAGGACCCCATTTCTCTACCGCTTCTTTCGCTCTCTCTCTCTCCCTCTCTCCACACAGTATACTGGCATGTCGGCCGTGCACCTTAAGCAGGACTTCTTCCTTACTCACGCCTCCAGAGCTCGCTCAGAGCTCTTCGTCAACTTGCGTGAGGTCAGCTCTCGCTTGCGTCTTCCTGCTGGGGAGTACATCATAGTGCCATCTACCTTTGAGCCCAACAAGGAAGCTGATTTTGTCCTGCGCGTCTTCTCCGAGAAGCCTGCCAATTCTGAGTGAGTGCTGACGTGCAGGAGAGAAAGGACAGCCAACAGAATGAGGGGAAGGAGGGCCAAACAGAGGGAAGGGACAGCCAACAGAATGAGGGGAAGGAGGGCCAAACAGAGGGAAGGGACAGCCAATAGGATGAGGGGAAGGAGGGCCAAACAGAGGGAAGGGATAGCCAGTAGGATGAGGGGAAGGAGGGCCAATCAGAGGGAAGGGACAGAGAATAGGATGAGGGGAAGGAGGGCCAAATAGAACGAAGGGGCAACCAATAGACAGAGGAGATGGAAGGCAGGGCTGAACAGAGGGAAGGAACAGGCAATAGAAGGAGGGGAAGGAAGGAAGGAAGGGGGCGGAACAGAGGGAAGGGACAGCTAAAGGAAGGAGAGGAAGGAAGGGAGGACCAACAAGAGGGAAGGCTTAAGGCTTGTTTAAGCTAAGGGTTGGCTGAGGATGTACAGAAACTGTCATTTATACAATTCCTCGCAATGGAATAGTAAAGACATTCAGATGGCTGCAAACTAAAATAAAATTTAATGCAGTTAGATTTAGTCTGTTTTTTTTTTTTTAAAGCTTCATAAAACAGCACATCGGTTTTATTGTTTTGTCACTGAAATAAAACTTCTTGAGTTAGGCTTTCTATTGCATGCAGTGCCACCAATAGTTAGGGAGTGGCTGTGACTAGCCGAATGTAGCTCCCATTTTGGGCCTTGGTAGGAGATAGGAGAAGAGGGCGGAAGACAAGGAGGGCAGTTATGCTGGAGATGTGTAAATTAGGAAAAAGAAGACAGATGAGCGACTCCATGGAAGGGAAATTAAGAGACTGTAAAAGGCAGCTGAGGCTTGTGCATGAGCAGTGCAGCTGGGAGACGGAGGCGGGGTGGAGAGCTTAAATGTCTGTGACCAACATGCGTTTCTCTTTGCCAGGCATCTGGATCCTGAAATTGATGCTGATCTGCCCCCTGAGGTAAAATGGCAGTAATATTTATAAGGAAGTGTTCAGTAGAAGCTTTAGGAGTGCATTGTAATTGGACCTGTGCTGAAATGGAGTTTCCTCTGTCACCCCGTCTGTCCTGCAGCCCCATTTGGATGAGAGCCAGATTGATCCAGCATTCAAGAGTCTTTTCTTGCAGCTGGCAGGATCGGTGAGAGACGGGGAAAAAGGTGGACGTGGTCTGAGAAGGTGCTGAAACATTGAGGAGGTCCAACTCAACTGATTCTCTCTCTGTTCTCAGGACATGGAGATCAGCTCCACCGAACTGCAGACTGTTCTTAATAAGATCCTCAAGAAGCGTGAGTCTAGACCCTTATAGACGCCTCAGAGATATAAATTATTCTGTGATGTCAGTCTAAGGCCAAAGGACTGTTCGGTTAAAGTTAATGATGAATATACAGACATTCACAACATCAGTAAGCAAGGACCTTACTTGAATAAATATTTAAAAACCCATGGACACCAGCTTCTCTATGACAGCTGCTCTCCCACTCCATCGACACCTTTTATTTCCGTGGTTATGGTGTGCTACCAGACCTTCAGTGAATTCCTAAAGTTCGCACACGCAGGCCATGCACAAACATTCCAGTCTAGTAGCACTAATAGCAGTGTAATCTCTTTTGTTTCTTTGACTGTAACATTAATTACTGCTTTTGCTTGTTCATTAATTCAGCATTCATGCATTCGACTTTATTGGTCTTGAGAAAGGTCATGTTGTGGATGCAAAGTATTGAATAACTGCCCTTTGAGGAAAAAAGGATGACTTGGGATTTGAAGGGCAGAGAGTTGCATGCCCTGTTCCTGTGAATAAAACATATTTTGGTTCTTTGTCACAGATAAGGATTTGAAAACAGATGGCTTCTCACATGAGGCCTGTCGTAGTATGGTTAACCTGATGGACGTATCCTTTAAAGCTTACTTCCACAATGATCTCTGTCTTAAATTGTGTGAGTCTCACACACAGTCCGAGATTACATTTCTCAGTTTGTGTCAGTCACTGCCTTAATATAAAAATCTGATAAAATCTGAAAATCTTCAGCTCCCATGTTTGCTAATTAACCAGAATGATCATTTTGCTCCTATTTTGCAGTAAATTACTCTACATCATTCTAATATTAAAAGTTCATGGAGCATTAAAGGGCGTGAATGAATTGTTTGTAGTTCAGGATCCAGACTTTACCAAAAAGCAAAATGTGAGCACTGTGCAGTTCAGGCTGTGTATGTGTGACTTTGCCTGCAGTTAGTGCTGCCGCAGGTGTCTTCAAGCTCGTCTGTCACTCTGAATAAATTTGGCACTGAAGCTGTTGTTGCTTGATTTGAAACAGCACTGAGGCTGCGTCTGACTGTGGTTATTCGGTGTACTCTCACTTTGTGTTTGACTCTATTAGTCGCTGTCTGAGTACTTGACAATGTGCTGCAGACTGATGGCAATGGGAAGTTGGGTCTGACAGAGTTTCATGTGCTGTGGGAAAAAATCAAGCGATACCTGGTAAGATGGTGCCTTAACTGTATCATTTCCTATATCTACTTTTTATCATGCATCTGTCTATAGACACATTTGTTCACATGTATGTTTGTTCTCCTTATTCTGTTTATTTACACATCATTTTCTGCTCATCATAACTGCATGTGTCAGTTCATATGACTGTGCTGCCTGCTTATAGTCCTGGACACACGTCTGTCCATTTACACGTCAGCACTCTCTGCTCACAGACCTAACCCAAGTTGTGTTGGTACCCTTGCAATCACAGGCTTAGTGTCCTGACCCGCTGGGCCACCCAATGCCCACTTTGGTTACCTAAACACACCCTCCCTACTGTCCCTTCCCTCTCTCCATGTTGTTTCCATAGACAGTGTTCAGGCAATTTGACCTGGATAAGTCAGGCACTATGAACTCCTATGAATTGCGCCTGGCCCTGGAATCTTCAGGTACGTTACTGGACGACCACTAAGCCCAGCCCAGCAGCATGACCTGTGTCTGTCTGTCTGCTGCATGTTGATCATTCAGATGGACCCACTTGATGGGATTTTTTTTTCTCAGTAATATGGGAGTAGGCTATTTTTGATAAATTACTAATCTCTAATGGCTCCTTCCATTACTCCATTATATGTCATATTATGTCACCAAATAATTCTGCCTTCAGTAAATATGCAGCACAAAGTGGATCTTTCTTATTATTCTCTGTTGCAGAGTCAGATTAAAATGTGTGATTTTTCTCATCAATTTTCTCATCTATCACTTAATCTAGCTAACTTTTTTTCCATGTCCCCATTAATTCTATACCACTTTCAGTTCCTCCAATGTAGTTCTCACTCAGCCTTGAGACAGTTTGGTTGTTAGAAGGACATTCAGCACCGAGCAAATTTCATTCTGGAATGTTAAATGCATACCATATATCAGCTTACCAGTATTATCCTATTTCTCTCTCTTTGTGTGTGTCTGTTTCTAACAGGGTTCAAGCTAACTAACCACTTGTTCCAGCTGATAATCCTGCGGTACTCTGAGACCGATCTCACTGTGGACTTTGACAACTTTGTCACTTGTCTTGTCCGATTGGAGACGATGTTCAGTAAGTCATACTGGGATTTCCACTTAAATATATGGGTACAAGGACATTGCATAATTTACATATAGTTTACTGCCAGATGTTAGGCTTGACCATATAATCAATCACTATTAAAATCAGGAGCCGACGTCAAGCTGCCTCTTCTCATTTGCCTTTTCCTTACAGAGACCTTCAAAACCATGGACACCGATAAAGATGGAGTAATTTCACTCAACTTTTTCCAGGTTGGTGTCTGATATTAACATCAGAAGTTATTTTTTCTGACATCTGAATATTTTTACAGATGGTAGTCATATTGTTAGTAAGCTGATACATTTCTGATTGCCAGTGTGTCTCTCTGTTTCTGTGTCTCCACAGTGGATTTCTCTGACCATGTTTGCATAAAGACCAACTGCAACTAATTGTCAACCCCGCAGCAGCTATCTCTACTGTCATAGGGATTTTCAAAGGCTTGAATAATTTTACCATTCCCCTACTGGTGAGCAGTGTCCTGTATTCAGGCAAAAACTAAGAAAGGCAAAATCCATCTTAAATATGATGAAATACATTTTGTACATGTGGCCATAATATAAATAAACTTTTTTACATATTTTCACAGCAGCAAAGCTTTGTAGGATATTAACAATAATGTCAAAATTACAATAAGCCAACGAATTGGTTGACAAAGGGCAATCAGGAATGGGCAGGTGTTGACACTGTAGTCAGAAAGCACTGTTTGCACAGAGCATAAATTTTTACTGTACATAGATTTTCAGACCAAATCAGAAAAGACATACCCCTTTGTTTTTATGTATTTCTGTAAAACACAGGGCTAGGGCTTAGAATGACGTGCAAGTAATCGGTTTTTTTTTTTATCACTATGACTTCATATAATTTTGGGTGGGATTCCCATTTTCAGTGGGTTGAGTGGTCAGTTATTTGTATTGCATTGTGTGTGGCTCTCAGTTTACTGAATAGTGGGCCACACGGGGCCATTGACCCCCCTTTAAGACATCGGGCAGGGGGAAACAGGTGGGTGTGTGGTGGAAGTGAATGTTTGTGGGGGTTTCTGGGCTCTCATGTTAGTCTAAAAAAAAGTGATACCTGCATTTAATGTAATGAAAAAGGTATGATGTCTGCATTCAGGGCAAGACAATCTGCCCTCCCCATTTCCAGTATTAGTGCAGTGCAGAAACACTTTTCTCAGTCTCAGGTGGACATTACGCATATTTGCTGGTCAGGCCCAACCTATTCCATTGCATTTTAGACTCAGAATTTAACAGTGACTTCCACTGAAACACCAAATGATAATACTGCTCTGCAGAGGGAATATTATATTAAGTAGATGAATAGATCCAGATAACCTGTGGAGCATGTTTTGCTAGTATAATTTCAAATACCTGTGGAGCATGCCGTACTGGTATATATACAAATACCTGTGGAGCATGCCCTGTTAGTATATATACAAATACCTGTGGAGCATGCCCTGTTAGTATATATACAAATACCTGTGGAGCATGCCGTACTGGTATATATACAAATACCTGTGGAACATGCCCTATTGGTATATATACAAATACCTGTGGAGCATGCCCTATTGGTATATATACAAATACCTGTGGAGCATGCCCTATTGGTATATATACAAATACCTGTGGAGCATGCCCTGTTACTGTATGTTGCAGGACAGGATCTGCAGTAGTGCCCTTATAAAGGTATGTACCCTATATTTCTTTTGGAAAATGTTCAGGGGTACAAATGCATAATCCTTAAACTAGAATCTGCTTTAGATTTATTATCCCCCAAGGTAATGAATTAATGCACATTGTTTGTTCAGTGTAACTCAGTGTTGACAGTGAAACAGAAAAATAGGCCAAATTTAACTGAATTAAGTGCCTAACCTCAGAGACTGGGGAAAGTATATAGGGTTCTGAGTGCTTGCTGTTTTCCTTTGCCATGAATGGGAGTGCGTGGGTTAACATGAAGGCTTTTGAACAAAGTTCAAAGGAACTGGACATGTGAAAAAGCAGCAAATCCTTCAGCATCATTCTCAAGAGGGAAAGTCACGGACAACGTTATAAAGAGGAAAAACCTACAAAAGTACAATCACCATGGACTTCCAAACAAAAAAAACATGCTTTGCGATTGAGAGTTGCCAACATTTTACTGTTTACATTTTTATAAATGGGAAATTTCTTCATATTACTGCATTTCTTATATAGTTTACAAATCATGTTTTCTCTTTCTGCATAATAAATATGATTTCTATTCTTCCCTGTTATTTTTATATTATTTAATTGGGTGGATCTGCTAAAGTTTGCTTAAACGGTCAAGTATTTGTCAAGCAGGAATCATTTCCTGTATTGCTGGTCCTGAGCCTGTATCCAGGAGCATAAGCCTTGTTCTTGATGGGATTTAGGATACAGATTAGAGGGCACTCACATAGTCACACAACAGTGCATATGGAAAGATCCCAGCAAGCAAACCACCTGAAGGAAACACACAGGAGCAATGGGGGAACATGCAGTAACATTCAAAGGCAAGAATCCACAACTTTGGGCTTTTTTGTGGCTTTTGGAAAACACTTAGTCAAAGTCAATGCTAATATCTGTCATGCTAGGGTTCTTGGTTACTCATTTTGGGAGTCTGTGGCATGCCATAGCACCGACCCTAGTAGGAGGCCCACTGTGAGGGACTGCAGCAATGGCACTGAACTCCTTCTATCTGTAAACTATCTACTTTACTTTGTATTGATGTACAGCGCCACCAGAAAGTATTCACACCCCTTCACTTTTTCCACATTTTGTTACGTTACAGCCTTATTCTAAAATAGATTTGAGTGTAGTTTTTTTTGTTTTTTTTTTACAAAATCTACACAAAATGGTCCATAATGGCAAAGTGAAAACGTGTTTTCAGACGTGTTATTAAATTTATAATTTAAAATGCTCTGTGGAAATGCTCTGACCCAGTTTTGGCCCTCATCAACGATTTGGCCCTCATCAAAGTTACTTGGGTCTTTACCCCTGCCCATTTCTATATATACACCAATGAACCATAACATTATGACCCCACCCACGTGACATGAATATCGTTGACTGCTTGGAGAGACTGGAGGAGTAAGGAGACTAGAGGACATAAACATAGATTTTTTTTTATTTTTTTTTACATTTTTATACTACTTTTCATATTATCCTATACTTTTATACTGTACTATACTTTTGCACTGCAGTTTTTATATACTGCTTTTTATACAGCAAACTGGTTGAAGGTCAGGAAAGTGTTTTACACGGGGATTGGTTGCACCCTTTGTGTTTACAACTTGAACTGCCAAAAGAATTTTAAGGAACAGGGCAGATGCATCCTCTCTTTTCTCCCTCTACTGAATGTACCCATGGTGCCATGCTCAGCCAGAAAATGACAGAGCTTGAAAAAAGAATCTCTCAACTCTACCAAATACAAGAGGATGAAAAACTTATTGACACTCCGTTTACTGCTTCCCAAGGGAAAGAAATTGAATGTTTCAACCGCTTGTTAGTAGTAAATACCTGTCTTTCCTCAGTACGCAGTGCTCATAAGCTGTGCTTCATTGACAATTTCAGTCTGTTCCGGAAGCAGCAAAACCATTGCAGGATGGATGGGGTTTGTTTCAAGAGTTGGGTTCTATATGCTTACTGCTAATCTAAGGCTTCTACCATCCCAATGCTGTTATTTGGAAATGGTTAAAGTCTTTTATTGTTTGCCCAGGATAATAAAAACAATGAAATTGCCATTGGGCTGGGTGATATGGATGAAAAGAAATATCTCGATATTTTAGGTCACTGTATCGATATTTCATATATATTATAAAAATTTCTCTAAAATATTTTTCAAAAGTCAGGACAAAGTCAGAATGAGTTATGGTTTTATTCGCTTTTTATGGAAAACATAAAAAGTGCATCTTTGCTGATCATAACATCACATGAGATGGGAAGAGAAAAAATACATAAATTGACTAAATGTCCAAGTGCCTGAAATGTAAACAAATATTTGAAGTATTTAACAATTAGATCGTTCAGGTATATACTTATATTCAAAATAAGACATTGTATAACATTATTTTTTCAGTGCTGTTTTATTGCTCTGGTGAACTGTTTCACATGAACCAAAAAAAAATAATTACAAATTAACTAAATGCACATGGAGCCCAGGAAGGGACATGGAAGGGGGGAAAAAATTGATGGCTGGATAAACTTAAATGTAAAAACAAAGCATTTCAAGTGTTTAACGCCTCAGTTGTTCAAAAGTTAAATGTACGAAGTCAAATTGAGGCCACATAGTGCTGCAAACAAATGTGTGTGGTGTGTTTCCAGCACCCCTCCCCCCCCCGCCTCTCATTGATATCTCACATAAGCTAAGAATGTAGATTAATAAGGTCTTGACATGTTGTTACATGTTGTGCTTCCAAAAGATTCTCCTTAACCAAACAAATGGCGCTTTTCCACTGGCATACAGGAACGACCTTTAACAAAGCCGTGCCGAGAAGCGAGACTAGTTACAGCATGGTTCCAGCTACTAGTTACACTACGGTTCCAAGTTCCTTTGGCTTTCCAGTGCAGAAGGGTAGGCTTGCTAAAGACGTTGCCAAGTTTGGAGAGCAACTGTGACGTAGATCCGCACTTATTTACGGTTCACACGGTGTACATCATGGTTTATTATGTGCAGTTTTTTATATTTTATTTTAATTTTAAAAAAAAAGCTTTTTAATATCTTTTGTCCTTGTAGCTGCTAAGTACATTCATTATTAAAGCCATAAAGGTGTCTGCCGGCTACATTACAATCGTTATTTAATAAGTGTGAAAATGTTTAGGGTAAAATCTGAATTTATTCTACATTGATTGATGGTTACCAGTGTGTGCACGTTGGACTTGCTGGGACCAGTGTCGTTATCGGAAACTAAAACTGAAATGAAAACGGACACTAAATTAAAAAAAAAATTATCCGTGGACTGAAATAAAAATGAAAACCATATTTACAAAAAAAAACGTGTCGGACTTTAATCTGCAAGAAGTGGCGTGCACCGCTAATCTATTAAGGATACGCCAAATTTATATGGATTACTAACATTTGAGCATCACAATACGCATCTCATTAATATTTTTAGACATACTACTAATCTGCATATTAAATTGTGGACGAAAATAATGTACGTAAAGTGCCGAAAAGCTGGTGCTCATTATCTAAAGCCCTTTAATGGCATACAGTTTATTGTAGTCAAAATAAAATTAAACGGGCAAGTTGATTTTATGAAGAAAAATCAATCATTTAGATTAATCGATAGAAAAATAGTCGTTAGTAGCAGCCCTATTCTTCTTCTTATAAGCCTTTCTGTTAGAGTCCAGTTTTCTGAGATAACAGTAGTTTATGATGCGGGTTAAATGAAATATAAACAAACTTACTATGTGGAACTATTTTCAAGTTTCAGTATTATATTTTTGGGAAAAGCGGCGATTTATCCACAACTTTAAGATCAAAGCTTTGTGAGGCTAGGATAAAATCATTATGATATACGACCGTTAATCATCAATGTCACGCCCAGTGGGGCGGGACCACACAGCAGGGGCCGATCGCCGCTAATTAGAGCAGTGTCTTAAGCAGAGGGACTACAGGATGTAGTCGGGAAGTATTGTTGCCATGTGAATGAGCCATACTAAGCGTTTTCTAGTCTTTTGGCCCTCCCTGTCGTTTTGGTTGCCCTGCCTGCTTACCTCGTCTGTCTTCCCTGATCTGCCTCCGTGGTTCCCGCTTCCCGTTCGTCGTCCCGTCCTATGGTCCTTCGTAGGACTGACTTACCCGGCTTTCGACTTCTGGCGACCCTCACGACAACGTTTCCAGCTCAGCGATTTGGCTAGTGTTAAACTCGGCTTGACAATAAACCAGCGGGTCTCCCGCAACCCGGGATTCGCTTCTGCTTCCTTGTTCTGATATTACAATCAGTGCATATTTGAAATCCATTCACTTACAGATTTAAGTAATATGTAATCTAATATATGTACGTAATTTCATAATGTAGCAGATTCACGTGGGTGAATAGTGACTGCTGAACATGAAGAGTAGTTTTAAAAAACCTAAAACTCCAATAATTCAGTAACAGGAGAAATATAACTCAAAGACTAAAATATGTGAATAAAGTTAAATTTCTGCTGTTTCACAATTAATACTATACAAGAAACATCTCCTAGGATGCACTGGGACGCATCCTCAGTGATGTATCCTTAGGTCATCGGATATTTCGGGTCTCACAACATCATACACCCTCGCCCAGGCGACCCAGCCGGGGTTGATCAGGTCCCAAGTGCGTCCCAGTAGCCACCCACGGATCAGCCCTCTTTAACCAAAGCCACCTTGTGGCTTTCTGTGCCTCTTCACTTGCGGCTTGAATTGCCCTCTTCTTGGCCGCTCCTGTGATGTCCAGCCGTGTGAGGACTCATGATCGAATGAATACAATATAATAGAATGTTTTATATTCTTTTGTGGTTACACCATTTCACATTTTCAGGCGCATTCAGTAATACCTTTTGTAAAAAATGGTGCAAATCAATGAAAATACATGTGCATTATTCATCCAGACTTTTACACCCACACCAGCCTGCCTTCAGCTGCTTTCGATGATCTTGTAGACGGAATCAGGTCTAAAGTTATGAACATTTTTAATGCCATTGCCCCCATGAAGGGTGCATATAAAGAGAGACTTAACATCTATAACGTGTGTCTTCGATATATTACATTGTAAGCTAACATTCAGTTCTCATAGCTGAGATATTGAATATATTTCCATTTGTTTATTCTGCTAAATCTTTCCCCACACAACATACTATACCATAAAGTCATGACACTGATAGAAATATCTTATAGTTGAACATCCCTGCACCTATATAAAAAGTCAGTAATAACAGGCTGTTTCATGAAACATAAGGATTTTTGACTGCAGTCAAGCCGTCCGCGCATAATATTAAATGCGCAAATACTACAGGGTTTACGGAGTTTTTTCTATCAAATGTTTGTAATAAGTTATATGTCCTGTTTTGACTTATCTATATCTGACATTACATCTCCCATCCAAGTTAACAGCACTCTATTATGGGAGACATATAATGCATAATTACAAAAATACAGGTTTAGTTGCATATACATGAATTTATTACAGT
This sequence comes from Mormyrus iriodes, assembly GCA_011763525.2. Lineage (NCBI taxonomy): Eukaryota > Metazoa > Chordata > Actinopteri > Osteoglossiformes > Mormyridae > Mormyrus > Mormyrus iriodes. Next base: position 16,584,621 of record JAAGVU020000002.1, read on the forward strand.
ATATAGGATTAAATGACCAGAACCCGTAATTTTCACCATAGGATTGGATAGCACTTTGTGTGGCTGCTTGTCAGATACAGAACGTAATTATCAATTTGGAATAGGAGACGTATTATGTTTTACTACAAAGATCCTATAAACTTACTACGGTAAACACATAGTATTCGCGCATCCGCAAACTATTTGTGCGGATGGCTAGACTTTAGGTTACCGTAAACCCAGAGTATACCCACACGACATTCGGTTTATTCTATTCACCTATCCATCCATTTTCTATACCCGCTTACTTTAATTACGGAACTTACAGCAGTCATATATCAAAAGCATACAGAATTTATTTCAAAGGCACATTCAATAAATTGTGACACATAACTTCACAGGAATTAGACATGCAGCTTTAAATGATAAATAGCCTCGTCTGACTTAAGTGCTGGGCAGACGTGCCGACATTTCGGGAAATGAGTATGTGATGTTGAATCAAGAGTTGGACACGTAACTTTTTTTTGAGAGGTATTTCATGAAGGTTAGTACTGTTTGCGTGTTATATTGAATTAAAACTAGCTGATCAGCATTGTTTTATTAGCACTGCCGCTGTAAACATTGTAAAACTGTACCCACTTTTATCTACTCATTTCCGTAGTTGAAGGTGGTCATGCTGTTACGAACCGATACGTCTCTTTATTCACATTACAGTAAAATATCACGTATCAGTGATACGTTAATTATTCATCGCCGAGTTTTATATCTGGATCAGTACGCACTGGATGTAACTATAATGTTATTTTAGTTTATCACCGTTTACGATTGTCAGGATTGTTTAAATGCACGGTTGCAACAGTTCTCAACTTTAAAACACACTCAATTAACAGATAAACACACCATACACCGTTCCTAAAGTCTTTTCTGGAGACCTACTTTGGGGTATTTTACCCCGGCCATCTGCCTTCGCATTGATATTATTAATGTTTACTTAAAAATGCTCATTTTAACGCAGCTGTTCATAATCAGCAGGAAAAGTTGAGTAAGTGAATAAATCGATAATCTCGCCTTTAAATCATCTCTTCTTCCCATCTTAGACCTCAAAAATAAGGTTAATTAGATAAACAAATCGTGGCCGATGGCCATGAAACAAAGGCGCACTGCGGTCATGCTATCCGCCTTTGCCGATACAGGGTCAAACCATCCGCGTAAAATATGGGGTGCACGAATAGACATATTACGGTATCAGATCGCGCATGTGAAAGTGGTTCAAGATGTATTGTTATACGTAAGTACAGGATCAAGATGTACTAAAATACAATAAAATTCATACTTGCGCATACAAAGAATTAGCAAATAAAACGGTAAATAAATACGATTTACATTGACCAAAATAGACGGTAAGACAGACACACAGATAAACAAACAAAAATGGCAGCAGTATGACAAGTAGCAGTAATAGGGTATACTGATGGGTATGATATGAATAATATAAGCAGTATAAACAGAGTCTAATGACGAACTCTAAGCAGTGGCAAATGATTTCCATCTAATCCCGCAATGCATAAAAAGTCTTCTACCCACTGAAAGGCAAAGTCCTAAGCTATTTTCATACAGAATTTGGTCAACTTTTACTGTGGCATTCTCATGTAAATGCACTTCAAAATCCATGGTTTTATGCACATTTGGTTATATGAGCTATGTTTGACAGGACATTTCCCAGAATTTTTCCACAATGCATATACAAATTTTGTGCCGTCTGAAAGACAAAATTGAGTCAACATTTACGGTACCTTTTTAAAGTGAATGCACTTTGTAATCCATGGTTTTTTGTTATGTGAGCCAAGTTTAATGGGCTATTTCTCAGAATTTTTCCATTATGCTTTTAAAGTATCTTATACCATGTGCTAAACAAAGTCCTTAATCGGAATGCACCTTTGACAGGCGTTACTCTGCTGATGTAAGATGATGTGGTCAGTGACATCATGTGCTATGAGGGTGACACACTCTCATATCACACAGTAATTCAGGACATCAAGCAATAACAGGAACATGTCAATGAATAAGCATATCCTGCCAGATTAACAGATTATGAGTTCAGTTGATTGTTCATTCGTTATAAGACATTTGATAGATAAAGCTTGCTATAAGAGCAGTATATAGATTACATGAAGTAATGTATACACATTATTATTTTATTTGGGGTTTACTTAGTTTAGTTGATTTTAATTTAATTTAATTTGCCTGGGGTGCCATTTGATTAAGGGGCGCAAAAGATTGCATGGGAAAAAAAGTCAGAAGAAATACCTCTGGTTGAATTCTGTGACATTATTTGCACTGGTTTTAATATTTTGCTACTTTTCTTGTTAAACAGAAGCTAGCTAACTAGTTAGCAGCCAGGCACCCTGTGCTACTGAAATGTTTTTAATATGAATGAACTGACAACATTTTTCTGTTGCTCTGGGGGGAGGGGTGACTCAGCCAAATCTTGCCTACGGCGCCAGAACACCCAGGGCCAGCCCTGGGGACAGATTACATTTTTATGGGTTTTAGTCAGTACAAAACACTGAGAAGAGTTGCCTTTTTTAGGAGTTAATTTCTTATTTTACTATTTTACTAACTATTATTTGGGCCAAAATTGACTGACATTTGGAACTGTTCATAATTCCTTCCACCTCAACGAAAGCCCCAGTTCCAGCTGAAGAAAAACAACCCCAAAGCATAATGCTGTCACTACCCTGCCGCACCGTGGGGATGGTGTTTCTTTGGTGATGCACAGTGTTGTTTTTGCGGCAAAAATACCTTTTGGAATTGTGGTTAAAAACTTGAACAACATCCAAACTTGGCTAAATTTTGCAAAAAAATACGTTGTCTCTCAAAAGCATGTGAGGAAAATGTGCTACGGTCTGATGAAACCAAGGTTAAAGCTTTCTGGCTACAATTCGAAAAGGTATGTTTGGCGCAAAAACAACACTGCATATCACCAAAAGCCCAAAACCTTCTGGCGTCTGCTAGAAAGCTGAAGGTGAAGAGGAATTTCACCTTTCAGCACGACAATGACCCTAAGCGTACATCCAAATCAACAGAAGAATGGCTTCACCAGAAGAAAATGAAAGTTTTGCAATGGCCCAGCCAGAGCCCAGACCAAAATCAAATTGAAAATCTGTGGGGTGACCTGAAGAGGGCTGTGCACAGGAGATGCCCTCACAACCTGACAGATTTGGAGAGCTTTTGCGAGGAATAGTGGGCAAATATTACCCAGTCAAGATATGGCATGCTGATAGAAGCCTACCCAAGAAGACTGAATGCTGTAATTAAAAGGGTGCTTCAACAAAGTATTAGTTTAAGGGGGTGAATACTTATGCAACTAGCTTATTGTATGTTTTTTGTGTTTTATTTTTCCCCCGTAACAGAATTGTTTTTCAATTGAATTGTACAGGTTATAGGTCACATTAAAGGTGGAAAAAGTTTTGAAATGATATAATGTGGGCTGATTTTTTTACATCACAAAAACCTGGTATTTCAAGAGGGGGTGAAAACTAGTACCTTACCATCCTTTCTGGGGATAGACACTGGGTCACTGCTGTTGTGAAGTTTTATTTTAAAGTGCACTTGTTGCTGAAAGGCGCACCCTTTGCTCTCGCCTCACCTGGTTGTAACAGCAATGTCACTGTTCAGGTACAGTGAATAATAAGCTGCCAAAACAGCCATTCTATTTATGAGCTTCTCTTATTTCTTCAAAAAAACTACATGGTCACACAAGCAGGCTAATGTGCTGATTGAAGATGGTACCAGCCCGGAGAAAACAACTCTGTTTCCAAATGATTGCTTATAAATCATGTATGTATTTTGCGTTTCATTTTATAGTGTATTTTTTATACAAAACTGGTTATCTAAACTGGATATATAGAATGTGTCTGAATTGCTTCCCATGAATTTGGAAGTTGTAAAACTCGCACTTCATTTTGTATTCAGTCAAATAGCATCTAAATAGCTACCTATATTTTAATATAATTTCATGCTAGAAAGTAACAATAATATAAAATTATTATAATACAGTATATATCAGTAGTTTTGTTCAGTGAATGTGTTGGGTCCATGTAAGTAGTGTTTCTTATTTTAAATGAATTAAATTTTTGCATTAACCCAACATTTTATTTGTATGGCATCTGGTGGTTCTTCAATATGGGGTCAAAGACCACTATTTTCCTCTGCCCAATAATGATTTAATAACCAGTGCTTTGCAAATATGAACTAAACACTCTTGCAAGGCTTGCCACTTTTTCTTGTGACAGTCAATAATTTTTGAATGGACTGGGCTGAAGATAAAGATTTTGTTCTCTTTGTGTTCCTGGAACAGTGTGACGCTGAGAGACCATGAGGACCCTGAAAGACACCCCCGTGGACAGGTTAGAAATGTATCCTCCAGCACCTACATACCGACGTATAACGCAGTCATGGCAGTGTGATGGCAGTAGGTCCAGGTTATTGGCACTCTTTCTTTTGACAGGGGCAACCTGGTGGGCATTATCTTCTTTATCCTTGGACTGGGAACGCTCCTACCATGGTACTTTTTCCTGACTGCTTCAATGGTATGTCCAAGGTGAAGATAGTAATTCACTAAGTATGTGTTTTGGGTGTGCTGTGTTTTGTAACAGCTTATGTTTAGTTATAGAAAAGGCCTATAAAAGGCTATTAATTCAGCAGTGTGACCCCTTTGTTTTTACAACGATTGCAAATTGCTCTGCTACTAGTTGTTGTTAAAAGTGTAAAATACTTCCAGATCATCACCCTCTTATCTGATGTTCTTATATTCCTCCTGCTGCAAAGGGCATGCACATGATGTCACAGGGGACCAAGTCACTGTGCTCACACCCACTGAGTGGCAGCGTTAGCGTTTAGCTTGAATGCTGCAAAAACACATCTAAAATGGGAAAGAGCTGTCGTGTAATTGATTGTACAAACTGACAAGAAATATGAGCTGTCTTCTTACAGACTGCCGAAAACCAATAAGTATCGGACGTGGATCGGTCACATATGGCCGATACTCGATCTGTCTAATGGGTCTGGATCGGTGCCGATACACAGTTGAATATTGGATCGGTGCACACCTAATACAAATCCCATTTCCAGAAAAGTTGGGATATTTTCTAAAATGCAATAAAAACAAAAATCTATGAATCGTTAATTCACGTGAACCTTAATTTAACTGACAAAAGTACAAAGAAAAGATTTTCAACAGTGACCAAAATAATTGTATTTTGTAAATATATTTTCTTTGTACTTTTGTCAATTAAATAAAGGTTTATGTAAATTTGCATATCACAGATTTTTTTTTTTGCATTTTAGAAAATATCCCAACTTTTTTGGAAATGGGGTTTGTAATAAATTAGATTAGATTAAACTCAGATAATGTACATTCTCATAACTTATCTTAACTTTAAATTTTTTTTTTGAGTATTGTCATATATTTTGTACTTCTTTTGTTAACTTATTTTAATTTTATCCTTCTACCTTCTTAATTGCACAGTCTGGAGTATTTCATTTTACTGCTGTCTACCACTACATACATGCATGTGACAAGCATGATTTAAAATCTCTTTTACAAGTGAGGTCAGGCCAAGAGTTGGAGTTCTACCAATTACAGTTGCTGTAGCTTCAGTCTTTATTTATCTAATGAAAAGCAAACTTTATTTTAAAAAACTCAGCTTTACTTTCAACTTTTGCACTTAAAATTCTTTATTTGTAAACAAAGGAACTTTGGTTGATTTAAAAATCGTAGATACTTAAAAAGCTGAGCTTGAGTAACAACAATTTTCTAATCAAACTAAAAATCATCTAATACTGGAAATGATCACAAGTTTGTTTTTTATGCATTTGGAACAAGTTTCAGAAGACAGCAGAGTTTGGGAGGGATGGCCACTTGGAGACAGCCGATCAAGACTTATTGGTCACAGTTTCTAAACAGATATGTCGGTGATAAAACTCAGCCTAGCCTATTGGATAGTTTCTGCATTAGCTGTTGACAGCAGTAATAGTTACAGCTTTTCTACTGTATGTCTTTGAGGCTGATCAGTGTTGTTTCTTTTTTGCAGTACTTCGAAAACCGACTCAACAATTCTGCATGGAGCAATGGCACTGTCAGTGTGCGCAAAGAGTACTACTTCAAAAACTGGATGACTCTGCTGTCTCAGTTGCCACTGCTCCTGTTTACTCTGTTGAACTCCTTCCTGTATCAATGGTATATACACACTTCCTCCATCTTCCCTGACCATTTATGCAATATGAGGTTACAGTGAACCTGGAGTCCTTCTCTCAGGGCACATACCCACACTACCTGACACACCAATTCAGTGTTATTAACCCACACAAACACTAGGAGAACACGCAACTCTGAAAACCAGGCAGGACTGGGATTTGAACCCCCATCTTTTGAGGTGTAAGCTACTGTGATATTAACATACTTCTGTATATCAGATCATTGCATTCCTGGATGGGGTATTCCGTGTTGGCCTGAATATATATAAGATGCCCCCTGTCTCCACACTTTTTCTGCAACTGTTTTTGGAGGAAGGTTTTTGTAATACCGAATCTTCTCGTTACAAAGGAAAATACTTTTAATTAAAAAAGAACAAATAAGATAACCGTTTAACTCTTAAAAATAGCCACAGGAAGTCGCATTATGACAAGTGTATTAAACAGAAAACATTACAATAAACAAATGTATTATTTATGGGGTAAAGGATTGATAGCCAATATAAAAAAAATCCACAACCCTAGAGGCTGCCCTAGAGATTTTTCATGCAGCAGACCCACATAAAGAGAGTAAATAAAATATGTTGTGGTGAGTGATTGAGTCATTTTAACAAAGGAGATGATAGCTCTTTTAAAATTAAAGTTACTCTGTTTATTAACAGCTGCTGTCGGTTTAATACTAGTAGTGGTACAGACAGGGAATCCAAGAATACACATATTAATTTACACCATTTGAAAATTTGTATGGTGTGAAGCATGCCAGGAACTGCATGACTGCATATTCCTGCTGATCTACCCTGTGTCATCACATTTATGTCAGCCAATCATGGACAGTGGGTGGGATCACCGCTCATACAACATCATATTGCTAAAACAATGTTGGTTCCGTCAACTATGTTTGAAGAATGTGGCCACCTTTAGCTGCGTAATTAGTCCTACTGATCAACCTTGCGACATCACATTATGTCAGCCAATGATGGATAGTGGGTGGAATCACCACTCATACGAGCGTCAGTTCCATCGACTATGTTTGAAGTATGTGGCTACTTTTAGCCAGGAGGTGAATGATTTACTGTACTGTACTGTACTGTACTGTACGTGTACTGTTGTATGTGAATAATGACATTTAAATTCTAGTCCTTGAATATAAGACTTACCCATTTTTAGGTGCACTTTTACAGTACATATGATTTTTGGACTGGTCCGCTGCCGCGACTGATCTTCTTTGCACAATAACTCAAAAAGTATTTGACTGATTTTTTTTCAACCTCTTTGTACGTTTTCAAATTTTGAGGTTAATCACAACAAAATTGAAGCAGCACCACACAGTGATAGCAAAGAAAAAGGCAATTTTGACACTTGATACTGTTAGGGAGATAACTGTTATATATATATATATATATATATATATATATATATATACACACACACACATACACACACACACACACACACAAAAGAGATAATTATTTGAAGTATCTTTGCAGGCGTATTGTTTTGGTGAAGATTTAGACCTGTTCAAATATTGAGATGAATCTCCCCAAAACTGAAGCAGTGCTGCTTATTGGCAGTAAAGGGAAGGATGACTGCAGAAGATAATCTTGTGAACAGGATAGCTCTATTTGATTTTATTACTCTATTTGCTGTATTTGATCTTTACACTTATACTTTGCCAGGTGGAAAAGGTGTATTGTACAGCGAGACAGTGATGTGAAAACGTTATATGGATTATATGAATGAAAATCCACACCTGATGTACCTCATTCAAATCACCCAAAATTGAAGCAGCTGCATTAGGTGGCAGCAGAGGACAAAAAGGGAGGCTGCAGAAACCATTTTGTGAACATAGTAAATGTGAAGGTGTTTATTTTTTTCAAACTTCTCAGGAACATTGTATAGGTCAGTGGTTCTCAAATGGTGGAGTACAAGATGATTTTGTGAATGTTCTAAAATTAAGTTTATATTTTTTCCATTGCCAGCCCCCCTACTTGGAAAATTTTATCTGTAGCAATCTGGTAGCTAGTTTCTGAAATGTATTGTGGGGAACTCGGTGAAATTTATTGTGGGAGAATTTAATTTAAGTTCTGCTTTTAATAAGGATTTTGTTGGAGAGGTGGGGAGAGTGTATAGGCTAGGCTTGAGTGGTATTGCAGTAATATTTTCTGTATACTGTGATATATTCATTTTGCAAAATGTATCATGCGCAAACCCCAACCCCAGCACTCAGTAATGTTTATCATGTCACTTAGCCCTAGTTCCAGACAGTGGTGGCACATGAAGTAGGCATAGATCTGGTGAACTTGTTTGCACTGACACAAAGTTTAATCTTTTAAAAAAGATTTTTTGATGGAATACATCATTTTCGGTTTGTATGCATACTCATTTTCCTAGTCTAGCCTTATAATGAATATAATGAATAAATGTGTCTATTCCCAAAGCTAATTTAACAACTTATTTGGTTGTTTGTTTGCTAGTGCTTAGTTTTCACAAGTTTGGGATCTAGTACATTATACAGATTTTATGTACACCCCACATTTGATCTCAGAAGAAAATCAAAATGGGGTCAGCATGTGTCTGGTTGACATTACGTGGTGGTTACTTAGTCATACCATTGGTGTGTGTCTTACTGTTAGATGAAGAAAAATGTTGGTCATAGCACAAATGAGAAATATCTAAATATTTAGACATATAAAGAATATAGATAGTATAAATGACATTTTAAAACATGGACATTAAGACAATCACAAAGATATACTGTACAGTTAACCATCTAATAGGTGGGGAGAAATTGTGCAAATTGGCATGAAAGTTGAACGTGTAATAAATGAATATAATTTGTCATAAGTAGGACTGACAACATTCAAATAAAACACATTTATTGATTTTCAAATTTTCCGTTGATCTAATCAGTAACTATGGGTGAGGGACAAATATGAATTAGACTGGGGGGAGGGTTGTCCGGGGACACCTCCTAATTATAAGTGTCACAAGAATTAGAAGTTTGTATTTGCAGGAAATGTAGTCTGTGTACTGTAGTTTTGTTTGTTTTCTGAACATGCAGGATTTCAGAGAAGGTTCGGATTGCTGGCAGTCTGGTCTTCATCCTTCTTCTCTTCATCCTCACTGCCATTCTGGTCAAGGTACCCATGGAGGAAGACCAGTTCTTCTCGGTTACCATGGCAACCATCTGGTTCATTAACTGTGAGTTCTGCCTAACCCTACTTGCGCATGCAGCTCAGTGTATGTAGTTGCACTCTCTCGGTGTGCCACTGTATTTATGACTATCACCTGTCTGTACCCAGCGTTCGGGGCGGTGATGCAGGGGAGTCTCTTTGGCCTGGTAGGCCTCCTCCCTCGGAAGTACAGCTCCATATTCATGAGCGGTCAGGGGCTGGCCGGTACCTTTGCCGCACTGGCCATGGTGCTGTCCATTGCAAGTGAGCACTGCCATTTGAACAAGAAACAAAAGTTGAAGTTGCCAGGAAACAGGAAATACCCCCCCAAATGACTGCCTGTGTTTGTCTCCCTCTGTGTGAACAGGCAACTCAGAGAGAGAGACAGCAGCACTAGGTTACTTCATAACTCCATGTGTGGGGACCCTGGTGACCCTTATGTGCTACCTCGTGCTCCCACGTTTGGTGAGTAAGCCAATCACAGAATTCTACATCCTTGTCCCGTATAGGTCCACCCCTGTATCTCTGGCTATAACCTCCCTCCTACGTTTGGTGAGTAAGCCTATCACAGAGTCCTGCAGCCCTGCCCCCTACAGGTCCTCCCCTGTATCTC
>JAAGVU020000002.1:16597279-16609092 GCA_011763525.2 Mormyrus iriodes
GCTAACCTCTCCTCATAAGACATTCCTCTAAGACCAGGAATCATTCGTGTAGCTCTACGTTGCACCCTTTCCAAGGCTGGCATCAACCAGGCCTGGGGCGGGAGCTCATAAGTGAGCGTCTGGTGGCTGGGCCTCTACCCATGGGGCTCGACCAGGCATAGCCCAAAGGGGTAACATGGGTTCACCCCCCCGTGGACCCACCACCTGCAGGGGGAGCCATGGAGGTCGGGTGCAGTATAGATCGGGTGGCAGTCGAAGGCTCGGGCCTCGTCAGAGCGATCGTCGGTTACCAAAACTGGCTCTAAGCATGTGGAATGTTAACCTCTGTGGTGGGAAAGGAACCTGAGCTGGTGCGGGAGGTAGAGCAGGCCAAGCAGAAAGCGGCTTTGGCGGTTGCTGAAGCAAAAACTTGGGTATGGGAGGAGTTTGGTGAGGCTATGGAGAAGGACTTTTAGTCGCCCTCAAAAAGGTTCTGGCAAACCATCAGGCGACTTGGGCAGGGGGTGAGGAGGAGCAGGGCTTTACCCATGTTGTTTGCAGCACGGATGGAGTGCTCTTGACCTCAAATGGGGATATAGTCAAAGAAAGGAATATTTCGAGGAGCTCTTGATAACTGCTGGAGTACTTGGAGGAGGACTTGCCCATCACTAGGGCTGAGGTCACTGAGGTATTTACAGCACTGTTTGGTGGTAAGGCTCTGGGGATGTATGAGATTCACTCTATTCACTGAGTTCCTGAAGGCTTTGGATGTTTTTGGGCTTTCTCCTCGAATCCAGGTGGAACAATGCAGATTTCATCCTGGTCGTGGAACCCTGGACCAGCTCTTTAACCTCAAAAGGATACTGAAGAGTTTTTGGGAGTTTTCCCTCCCGGTCTACATGTGTTTTGTGGACTTGGAAAAGGCATATGACCGTGTCCCTGTGGGGGATGCTCTGGGAGTATGGGGTGCCAGGCCCACTGCTATGGGCCGATAGGTTCCGGAGCAAGAGCTTGGTTCACGTTGCTGGTAATGCCAGACTTGTTCCTGGTAGGTATTGGACTCACCCAGGGTTGCCCTTTGTCACTGATTCTGTTTTGAGTTTTAGTTTTTTTGTACAGGATTTCTATGTGCAGTCATGAGGTACAGGGTGTCCAGTTCAGTGACCTCAGGATTGCATCTTTTCTTTTTGCAGAAAATGTGGTCCTGTTGGCTACATTGGGCTGTGACCCTGAGCATGCACTGAGGTAGTTTGTAGCCAAATGCGAAGCAGCCAGGATAAGGATCAGCACCTCAAAGTTAGAGACCATGGTTCTCATCTGTAGTTGGATTTCCTCCTCTGGGTTGGGTATGAATTACTGCCTCGAGGAGGGGAGTTTAAATATCTTGGGTTCATCTTTACGACTTACTGAAGAATCTAGCAGTAGACTGACAGGCGGATCAGGGCAGCGTCAACAGATACTTGGGTGTTGTACTGGTCTGTTGTGGTGAAGAGAGAACTCAATTCATTTCAATACAATTCAAATCACTTTATTTATTCCCAGGGGGCAATTTTAAAGGGACATGGAGTAGCACAGCAACCATTCACATAAGACAATAAATATATACATAAATACACACATAATGCTGTGTGTTCTAATGAAGTTCCATTAAAAGGTTCCATTAAAAGTTTCATTACTTTGATGCCGAATAACCATTGTTGAGAGTTGGGGAGCTGGACAGCTCTGGTGGCAAAGGTTGCCCTTCTCCTCTGTGTCCTGCAACCTGGACAGTGATGCCTGTGCCCTGAAGGGAGCCATTCAGACACGAGAAACAGGAAATGTGAGGGATCCTGTAAAATCCAGTGAGCTGCTTTCACAGTCTGTTGTTCACAAAGGATGGAGAGAGTTATAACAGGGTGACCAATAATTTTCGAGAGCTGAGATGAAAGGCAAAGCTATTGATTTACCAGTCTCTCTATTTTCCTACCCTTACCTATGGTCACAAGCTTTGGTTGGTAGTGACTGAAAGAACGAGATTGCAGATACAATCAGCAGAAATGAGCCTTCTTTGCAGGGTGTCTGGACTCAGCCTTAGAGGAGCTTGGACATTTGGGAGGGGCCTCTACATTGAAAGGAACCAGCTGAGGTGGTTTGGGCATCTGGCTATGAGGCCTCACTGACACCTTCCTGGGGTGGTACTTTGAACATGTCTTACTGGAAGGAGTCTGGGCATCTCTGCTTAGACTGCTGCCCCAGTGACCAGGAATAGGATGAGTGGCAGAAAATGATGGATAGATGGATGGAAATTCTCTGGCTTAATGCAGTCAGTTCAGTGCAGACGCAGTGCACTGAATCCTTCAGTCCACCAGCTGTGGCTGCATCACTTTGTTCAGTTCACCATGAAATCATACATTTCTCAGTAGCTAGAGAAAAACTGAAAACACATTAGCTTTTGTCCAAAAGTGCATAAGCAAATTTGCTTTAGTATTTTGCTTATATATAATGCAAAGGAAGAGAGAAGTGTACAGTGGACTAAGAGGACCTTACATGATGTGTGGCAGAGAATGGGCAGATGAAAGACTTCGATACGTGCCCCCCGATGGCTGACAACGGTGTGCCACACCCCAACACCATAGCATGTGACACGCAGCGAACGCTGCTCACCCTGCAGCCGGAACAGACCAGCCGTGACAAAAAGTCTTCCATTAAGGATGTCTTGAAGAAGGTACCTAAAGGTCAACGTCTGTCCATGTCTCTTCAAATATCTAGTATAGGGCAGTGAGGTATAGACAGTTGAATTTGGAAGTTTACATACACTTAGGTTAAGTAATTCACACTAATTTTACCACTTCAAAGATTTCATGTTAACAAACTACAGTTTTTGTTAGTCTGTTGGAACATCTATTTTGTGCGTGACACAAGTCATTTTTCCAACAGTTGTTTAAAGACAGATTATTACACTTTTAATTCATCATATTACAATTCCAGTGGGTCAGAAGTTTACATTTACTATGTCAGTATTTCATAGCATTGACTTTAAATTTGACTTGTGTTAAACATTTCAGGATCCTTCCCCAAGCTCCTTACAATAAATTGCTGGATTTTTGGCTGTTTCCTCCTGACAAAAATGGTATAACTGTGTCAGATTTGTAGGCATCCTTGCTAACACATGCTTTTTCGGTTGTAATATAGTGAATTAAAAGTGAAAAATCTGTCTGTAATCAGTTGCTGTAAAAATGACTTGTGCCATGCACAAAGTACATATCCTCACCAACTTGGCAAAATTACAGTTTGCTAACATATCTGTGGTGCTTAAAAGATGAGTTTTAATGACTTGTGCATGTAAACTTCTGATTTCAACTGTATATACAACTTGTGTGTATATATCATCAATTTCCTAGCTTTATATCCTGGTAAGGGTTACAGAGGCCCCCAGAGCTTATCCCAGGTAGCATAGAGTAGGGGTTCCCAACAACTGGTACCGGTCCATGGTCAGCGTTCCACTGGGCTCTGGAACACTGGGGGTTATGCAGCGGGGTTGGTTAATTTCCAAAAATAAACGATATATTTTTCAAAACTTTACAACCCCTCACAATCACAGCTTCTGTTTGCATCTGAAAAAAATGAAAGCAATTAATCTTGTGCGATTGCTGATCAATTCGCCGGTACATCAAAAGGTTGGGAATCCCTAGCATAAAGAGCAATTGCATTTAAACTGCCCAAATGCCCAACTGGTTCAAAATTGATCACATTTTCATTACTTTTCATTTAATATTTTCAGGAAACCTAAGAAAGAATTCAGTAGTGTTGTAGTAAATATGTATTTTAGTATGTATAGATGTTACATGGGACATATGTAACATCTATAAATGCCGATGTGATCTTTGCAAAAATGTGTTTATTCGTTCCTCTGTCTTCCCCGTTCATGTCCGTGAGAATGCATCTGTCTCTCTTTCTCTCTCTCTCTCTCTCTCTCTCTCTGTCCACAGATTTGGGTGATGGCATTTTGCGTGGCATTTGTGTTCACAGTCACCCTGTCGGTGTTCCCTGCTGTCACTGCAGATGTGAAGACCAAATTTAACGGTTCCTGGGGTGTGTCTATGCATTGGAGAAAGTCCTGTGACATATCAGCTGTGGGGCCTTCAGTCTGATGCTCATTCAGCCTTGTCACTGCTTGATCTCTCTCTGTCTCAGAATCATACTTCACGCCAGTATGCTGCTTCCTCACCTTTAATGTAATGGATTTCGTTGGCCGGACTGTAACCTTCTGTGTTAAGTGGGTGGGTTACCTCGGTCTAACTTATATATAATAATATATATATGCTTATATAAGTATTACTTATATAAATAATAGTCATGCATAGGGTGGCTGTTTCTGTCCACATCAGCTAACTGGACAATCAGATACTGTACCTGTCTCTCCTCTCCTACCTCACCTTTCCCACTCAGCCTCCCAAGGAGAGTCCCCTGTTCCCAGTGCTGGTTGTAGCACGGCTGGCCTTCATCCCATTGCTCATGCTTTGTAATGTGCCAGGCCTCAGGTACCTGCCAGTGCTCATCTCCCATGATGCTGCCTTCACTGTCATCATGATGCTGTTCGCGATCTCCAGTGGATACTGTATGTGTCTGTCCATGACCTACGCACCACAGTAAGTTTCCTTCATCGTCTACAGCTTCTACTTCTGACAGGATATTCAAGGAATACATATGGTTTTAGGAATGGTCCTCCACCGCAGACACTTTCTTGTTGGCATGATAACTCAAAAAGTGTTTGATGGCTCTTTTTCGAACTTTGCAGACATATTGTATAGGTAAGGTCCACTAACTAGTCATATTTTTCAGACAAATCACACTATAATTGAAGCAGCGCCTCATAGTGGTATCATATAGAAGGGCAGCCTCAAATGCAACTTTGTTAGTGTGATAACTCAAAAAGTATTTTTTCCCAGGAGACACATTGTATGGATGATGATTTAGTATTGTTTAATTTTGAGATACATTGCACCAAAATTGAAGCAGTATCACTTAGTGGTGGCTCATGAAAGAACAGCAACGTAACGGATTATTGATCTGATGAACCAGTGAAAGTGTTGAGACAATTCACACATAGGTTTTTAATAAAGATGTTCTTGGCGAGGTATGGAGAGTGTGCAATGGGGTTTGAAACTATAGATGTTAGGGGTTGGAGAGTGTTCTTTTTTGTCTGTTCCTTTCTCACCCCCCTTCTGCCCCCAGGTTGGTGGAGGCCAAAGATGGGGAGACCGCAGGAGCCCTGATGGCATTCTTCTTGGCTCTGGGTCTGTCTCTGGGGGCGGCGCTGTCCTTCCCACTGCGAGCCCTGGTGTACTTGCCCTCTCTGGAGTAGGAGCACCCAGATGTTCCATCTCAGGCAGGGTGTTTGTCAGACTCCCCCCCTTTTCTTCCCACCCAGCTTCCACCCATACAATAGAAGAAGAACCAGAAAAGGCTGTTAGGATCTGATGTGGCAGAGTGACACTGAAGCTCTGTCTATGTTTAGGGAGCAGCACTGAGGTCCAGAGGTCTGACGGCTCTATCTCTTGGTTCTGACAACTTATCAAAGAATTTGTATTTAACATTACTAATTATACTGAGACTTTCTAAATCAATATCAGTTATTTAATGTATTATATGCTATGGTTTTGTGTTTTAGGGCATTTTAAACATGAATTTTCAGGGTTTTTGGAAATTTTTTACAGTCTTTTAAACTAGTTTTTTCCATAGTATGAAAATGGAATTGACCTCTAATGGTTCAAAAAACAATGGTGAAATCTTTTTTAAATGACCCAGTATTTTTGTATCTTTTTTGTTTTCATGTCAGATTCAGCTAATATTATCATAAAGGAGAATCATAGTTACTATTTTTGCCAAGTCATGATAGCAATAGAGATAGAAAGATATCAGGGCTAGGGTACACCCTGGATAGAATACCAGCACATGCATGCACGCACACACACACACACACACAAACAAACAGACATACACTATGGGAAATTGCTCCTGCATCCTGTGTTGAATCTTGCATGAATTTGGACTGCAGGATGTCATGCATAGAGGAAATCCACACAGGAGGAGAACATGAAAAATGTCACATAGACAGACGAGAGGCATCATTCGAACCCCCAGCCCCGGAGGTGTGTGACAGCATCACTGCCCCCTGGGCCATGATTCCACCTTCTTCAGGTACAGATAAATGAAATGAGATATATTCAATTCAGTTTTTATTGTCATTAACACAATGTGCAGACACGTGTGCAAGTGAAAGGATAGCTGCGGTTTCACCAGAACCTGCGAGACGTAGGGGGACAGGGGAGGTGAAGGAAGGGGATATACATAGATTAGACATACGTACATAAGTCAGACATATGTAAGTTATTTACACTCATCATCTAATAAGATAAGATAAGCCTTTATTAGTCCCACATGTGGAAAATTTGCATAGTTACAGAAGCAACGAAGACAGTATAAAAGAAATAGTTCAAGTACTATATAAAAACAATAAAAGAAATACAGCAATAGAATATATATAACTTTATATATAAATATATATATACAATAAAGTAAAATGACATTATGTTTTTGTGTTTGAATTGAATTCTAAAATGCATTAATGGATATTTTATTTTGTTCAGAGAATGAAAGAAAGTAATTATTTCTTTTGTTTTCCCTGAATGCACAAAAAATTAGTATCTGTTATTTTATGTCCACTTACTTTTTTCACTGCATACTGGAGTTTTCCGTTTTTATATGATTTTTGTTAATCGCTTTAAAATGATGGACAGCTGAGGAACTACTGCAGGGACACAAACCTGTTTTTCAAGGTTATGGACTATCAGTCAGGGAAGAATGTTAGATTTTGCCAGGTATATTTTTTAAATGTGGTACTGTGTATAATGTTTAAACTGTAAATATGTCATTTTTATTTAGCAGGACATTTTGTTTTCTTCCCTGATTTTTTATCAGGTGCCACAGATATGATACAGAGCTCCTTCTAAGGAGCACAGTGCCAGAGCTTGTGTGACTGTGTCTGCACTATTTTCCTCTCTTCTTAGATTGCCTTCTTAGATTAATTGGATTTTATATTTACAAGTTGATCATTTTTTCCAAATGGATTTTGTAACTATAATTTAGTTGAGTCCGGTATCATTGTTACTGTAAACTAAATGCTCGATTCAGTCTACTGTGGACAAGCGTAATGAAATTAAAGTATCCAATGTATGTAATGTAGCATATTCATGAAATAAAATCCATTCATGTCTCTAATACATACAGAATGTTTGTTCATTGTCAGATTATTCTGATACGTTCTAGTGCGGTAAAAATGTTCTCAATTGTTTGCAGACATTTTGTGACACTATGCCTCATTTTCACAGTATAAATCCAAAAACCTTCCTCAAAATCTGACACTCTGTTCAAAACCATGCACACCATCACCAAAACCAAAGTTCTAAAGTTCTGCACACAACCTATCAATAAATGAAACTCATTCTTCACCATTTACATGATGAATAAATACGGATTGGGCAGGTGGCACAGATTGGGTACTGATAGCTGTCTCATACACTGAGGTTCACAGTGCAAACTTTAAAGTGCAGGTTCACTTTCCAAGATCCTGGAAATAAGTGAGTTGACATCCAGCTCCCCCTCCTGCATGTCTGTGGCCGCTGGTCTATTCTGCTCCTATATGCTTTATGAATGAGCAGTCACTGCCTGGCCCGTGTCTTTGCAGAATGTGGTCCGGTGGCACAAAAATGGTTCCCATGAGGGGAAGGGCGTAGCTCTCAGAGACTGTTGCCGCTGAACACCCCAGGCACTATGGCGGGGGTCAAACACTGACACCTGCCCCACATTACCCTAAGTCAGGGTTCAGCAATTAGTTCCAACAGCGGGCCCCTTTGTTCACCAGTGCTCTATGAAGAGCCAGTGTAATTTTACAGTTGCATGAAACTGCAGCTATGTTTTAAATAAGTTTTGTTTGAATATTAGTTATTTTAAGAATGACCGTAAAAACCTAAAAACCATGTCACAGAAGTATACAGCCTCTTCAGGGTGGGAATTTAGCATACTGATTAGTAAGATACGAGGTCACATTTGATGGGAAAAAATAAGCTGTGTAAGTCTATTAAAATAGTTGTCTACATCATATAGCTTTTGTGAGATACCATATTACAAAAATAAAGAGGAAAACCTCTTTCAGGGGGCCAAATATTTTTCTAGACAAGCCGGATCTGGCCTGCGAGGCGCCATTGGCCGACCTGCCACCTATAATGTAGTGGTTCTACATTATAGCTAAACAACTAAAATTTGTTTTACATTATTTCCGAATTCGAGTATAAGTCTAAAGTAGTAAAAAGTGGTATTTTTAGTTATGGAAAGGAGTCTCCTGAGTCTGGCCCACAGGGGCCCACTCATTTTGACTTGGCCTCTGCAGCACCACTTGAGCCAATCCTGGCCCTTGCAGCGCTGTCCAAGGTCACCCCCTGACCTAGGGGGGACGGACCTGGAGGTTACCCCTCCAGAAGACTTAGAATGAGACCCCCTGGACCAGGCCCTGAACCCCATATTTTGCCATCCTGCCTCTACTTAAGGATGCCTTCTACGGCGCCGGTGGAGGTCTAGCAGAAGGTTTCCTGTAGTTATGAGTTTGATTCCAGCCTCCTCTGCTTATTTGAGTATATTAGATTCTGTTCCCCTTTGTTTTCTATTAGTTTTCTTGTTCCTAAGCTGTAGTTATGTATTATGCGTCTTTGATATATTGCTAGTGTTAAATTCGGTTTCCTAGTTTCCCTGTGCTTCATGATTGCTCTACCTGATCGCTTGTTGTCCTGTTCCCTGTCTCTTTGGTTAATTGTCTTGATGATTCTTACCTGCCTTTTGTTACTTTGCCTATTTAGTTTAGGTGTATCGGTCCTCTGTGTTTGTTATTTGTGTGCCTGCCTTTGTGCTGTGCCTGAGCTTTCCATTGTGTTTCTGCTTAGTTTCTTAGGTATGCTTTATTTCACGGTTTTTAGTTAATTCAGTATTTTTCCTGTTTTGTTTCCTGACCCCTTGTGGTCCTTTTTATTTTGAATGTTTTACCCAGATGCTCTGAGAGCAGGCAATCCCTCTTCTGAATGACTGCTCTGTGTAGCTCCAAGGACTGGAGCCCCAAGCTTAATTTCAAATTCATGGTCCAAAGACAGACACAGGGTCGAAACAACCTGGTAACCATGCAGATAGGCAAACAAATCCAAAGCTGTATTACAAGCTAGATATGGACAATGTGGCTGGCAGCGCTACCCATTATTCTGCACATTACAGTAAGAAATACATCCATGTTACCTCTATAATCCAAAGTGGAAGTACAACAAACGGCAATACCTAGGTGCAGGGGCAAAAACCAAAATGTATGAAAACTAGTGGCCTTGTTTATCAAACTTTGCATACATTTCATTGTAGAAAAAATATGATGCATGCAATGAGAATAAATGAATCCAAAAAAATTGGATTTCTAAAGCCTGGCATACACACATTATGTGCCTTCGCCCCCTGGATTTGGTGCTGTCGGAAATGACGGTATTGTGTTGCTCTGTCATTTGGTCCGCTACTCTAATCTGTACTCATCCCACACTCACCAACTTGTGCAGTTTCTAGAATGACTGGATTGATCACCTGGAAATGTGTAAGTTAAATGTGTTTTTAGCTGAATGCTGTGAGTCCTTGTTGTCATGTAGGCCTGAGAGTATACTCATTCATTTATTGAACATTCCACTTGTATAACAATTTGCACAAACTTTCTCTACCAATGAAGTCGTAGTTTGTAGTGATGCCCAAATGAAGCTTCATGGACTACCTGTTGTATTTTCTGACCCCACTAGGGCTCTCTGTTTAATAAAGTGCTGAAAGGATGGCCCGAAGCAAGCCAAGATTGCCATCTAGTGGGGTTAAAAAATATATCAACCTGTTTATGAAGCTTCATTTGGCCGTTACTAGTAACTTGAATTCCTTTGAGTATGTGGTAATGTCCATGTTTGAAAATGTGGTCTATATTATTTATATTGTTTATATGTTTCTGTTTTGTACCATGAAAATTCCTTGTGACACAGGGCCAGCTGTGGGTGTTCTGGCGCCCGAGATGAGATTCTGCTGACTCACCATAATACTGCCCCCTAACACAACAAAATAAATACATCAACCCACAAAAATTCCACATATACAACACAAGACTCTTCTTAACTTGTGCATTTATTCAAAACACCATCAAAATATAAACACAAAGTTATGAAATACAGTAAATAAGACCAGGGCTTGACTGGGATTAAAAATCGGCCCAGGACTTCGATCGGAATCTGTATTGGCCAGGTACAAGTGTATGTACTAGGAATTTGTTTTGGCAGTGTTGATGCCCACATTCACAGACAACATATAAGAACATAAATTAAGCAAATCAGATCAAGTAATAAAGGAATAAAATAGTCCAAGCTGTGCAATATAATTATATGGACATTAAAGGGAGCAGAGATATATTGAATATTGGAATATAAAAGTATGAATGTATAAGATGTCCAGTAGATGAAAAAAGATGTACCAAGATGGGTGCAGAGTGAGTGGGGGAGTGGCAGAAGCAGGGACTGTCGGCAGGGGTAGGGGGCTTATTGATGAGTTCAGCTGTTGATGGGAAAAAGCCGTTTTTGTGGCCTGTAGTTCTGGTCTTGATAGTCCTGAGTCTCTTGCCGGAGGGTAGTTTTTGAATAGTCCATGTCCAGGATAGACGGGATCGGCCATAATCTTTCCTGCCCATGTCAGGGTTCTGGAGGTGTATTGGTCCTGTAGGAATGGCAGGTTGCAGCCAATCACCTTCTCTGCAGAGAAGATGATACGCTGCAGTCTGCCCTTGTGCTTGGCAGTGCCAGCAGCATACCAGAGTGTTGGAGCAGGTGAGGATGGATGCAATGATGGCTGTGTATAAGTGCACCATCATTGGCCTTGGCAGACAGAACTTCTTCAGCTGCCGTAGAAAGTATATCCTTTGTTGGGCTTTTTTGATGAGGGAGCTGATGGTCAGTTCCCATCTGAGATCCTGGGAGATGATGATGCCCAGGAAACGGAAGGATTCCACTGTGTTGACTGGAGATTCATGAAGGGTTATGGGGTGGGGGATGGGGGGTGGAACTGGGTTGCACCTGAAGTCCACTGTCATCTCCATGTCTTTGGAGCATTGAGCTCCGGATTATTCGGGCTGCACCAGGTCTCCAGATGGTGAATTTCTCTCATGTAGATGTATTCATCCTCACCAGAACTTCAGGAGCTTGATGGAATCATGGCTGGAGGTGCAACTGTTGGTGTATAGGGAGAATAGCAGGCATGAAAGTCCACAGCCTTGCAGGGAACTGGTGCTTATGGTCAGGAGGTCGGAGTTGTGCTTCCCCAGCTTAACATGCTGCTTACTGTTGGACAGGATATTGGTGAACCACCTGCACGTGGAGTTAGGCAAACCCAGCTGGGAGAGCTTGTCCTGGAGCAGAGCTGGGATGATCATTTTGATTGCAGAACTTTCTGCAGAAGATTCTGGCATAGGATCCAGGAGAAACCAAGTGTTGGAGGATGAACTGGAAGGCCATTTTGACAGAATTGCCTGCAGATCTACTGGCTCTGTAGGCAAACTCCATTGGGTCCAGGAGAGAGTGAGTGATAGATCTGAGATGAGAAAGTAGAAGACACTTCATTATCACAGAGGTCATGGTGACAGGTCTTGAGTCGTTCAGTCCTGTGGTCCTGGGTTTTTTGGCGATGGGAATGATGGTGGAGGTTTTGAAGCAGTCTGGCACTTGGCAAGTCTCCAGGGGGGTGTTGCAGAT
>JAAGVU020000002.1:16609192-16631842 GCA_011763525.2 Mormyrus iriodes
GTCCTTTTGTGGCAGGGCTGAAATGCAGTGGAAATGGGTTTTTTGGGATTAAGTTCATTTTCATGGCAAAGAGTGACTTTGCAATTCATCTGATCACTCTTCATAACATTCTGGAATATATGCAAATTGACATCATAAAAACTGAAGCAGCAAACTTTGTGAAAACCAACATTTGTGTCATTCTCAAAACTTTTGGCCACGACTGTACTGATCCATATTGAGAAACTGTAAAGAGTGTAATCTGAAATGTCAGGAGCTCAGTGTTGAAATCTGGGGCACTCTTTCATAAAAATATTCCTTTAAAAAGTAGGATGTATTCTGCAGACCTGAGTCTCAGAGAACTGACCTCAGGCCTTTCACAACAGAGACATTTGATTTAAAAATAAAATATATTCTGGATGCACAACCAGTCATGCATTTTATGTTTCTGAACACATGTCTGTAGAGGCGAAGAACCACCCAACACAGCAGAATGTGTTAAAAACTTATAATGCATGGCTTGGTTATGCTTATTTAATGAAAGCCCTCAGGAGCTGGGGATCCAAACATAAAGCAACCAAGGCACAGAAACGATGGGCTAAGGTACAGGTGGAAGGTTGAAAGCTAGTGGGTCTGTCCTGGGGGTGAAGGGTACGGCCGACACATGAGAATCAGTATACACACACACATGCGCACAAAAACACTCATACTGGAACGGGAATCAGGACTCAAATTCACTGGGCGGGGAATAGGAAAAACACACGTTAAACCACATAAAAGAGGCAGCAGGCATGCATGGAAAAGCAGAGATCCAAACCACTTATACCACTCACACATAGCAAAACCCCTCGAGGGAACTAGCTAAACCGGTTATTTAAGCTGGTCAATCAAGGGAAAGCAGAAACAGTAGTGAACACAACTGAGTTAATACTCAGGGGAGGGAGACCTAACGAGGCGGCGTGGCTTCAAAACAGGCTCATCCTTACATCTTATACCACAGTCAACACACATTTGTACATAAAGACGTTATGCGTGTGCATGCAAGGAGGCCTGCAGACCTGACTCAGTTACACCAGGTCTGTCAGGAGGAATGGGCCAAAATCCCAGCAACTTATTGTAAGGCTTATTTGGAAGGCTACCCAGAACATATGACCCAAGTCAATGCTACCAAATGACATACCACTGACATAGAGTATGTGAACTTCTGACTCACCGCAATTGTAATATAATGAATTCAAAGTGAAATAATTTGGTTCTAAACAATTGTTTGAAAAATTACTTATGTCACGTACAAAGGCCTGCCCAACTTACAACAACTTTAGCTTGCTAAAGTGAAATGGTTAAAAGATGAGTTTTAATGACTTCAGCTCAAAGAAAATGAATGGATGGATGAATGGACTTCATCTTAAGTGCATGTAAAGTTCTGATTTCAACCGTATGAACCCAAAACACCTCAGTAGAATAAATATCATCATTAATTAAAAAATCGTCTGTTCCTAAAACCATAAGGCAGTCGTCAGTTTGAAATTACTCATTGCTAAGCCCAAAGGCCAGTCTTTATGTAATAATATATAAGCCAAATGTGTAGTAACCATGCTATAAGTGGGCATAAATTAATGTGCTCCAAACCATGCATGCATTTTAAGCACACATCTCACAGAGGCGGGGTGGTGCAGTGGTTAGCACTGCTGCTTCACACCTCTGCCACTTCATGGGTTCTAATCTTTGCCTTGATTCCATGTGTAAGGCATTTGCATGTTCTCCCTGTGTTGTTGTGGGGTTTCCATCAGGTTCTTCAGTTTTCCCCCCACAGTCTAAAAACATGGTGAGGCTAATTGGAGTTGCCAAACTGCCTGTGAGAGAGAGAGAGTGAATGGTATGTGTGCATGTGCCCTGTGATGGGTTGGTGCCCCATCCTGGCTTGTTCCCTGCCTTGTGCCTGTGGGCTCTGGACCCTCCGTGACCTTATATAGGATAAGTGGTTACAGAAAATGGATGGATGGAATTTGCAGAGGAAAAAAAATACCTTCATTGAGCACTTTATTAGGTACAGCTGATTATTCATGCAGTTATCTAATCAGTCAGTCATGTGGCTGCAGTGCATAAAATCATGCAGATACAGGTCAGGAGCTTCAGTCTGATGATCCACCAGAATGGATCTTAGTGAATCTCACCTTGCAAGACAGGCTGGTTTGAGTATTTCTGTAACTTTTCCACTCCTGTGATTTTCATGTACAAGAGTTTAATCAGAACGATGCAAAAAATAAAAAAGCATCCAGTCAGTGGCTGTTATGTGGATGGAAATGCCTTGTTGATGAGCGGTCAGAGGAGAATGGCTAGACTGGTTTGAGCTGACAGAACTGCCACAGTTACTCAGATAACCTCTCTGTACAACTATGGTGAGCATAAACACATCTCAAAATGTACATGTTGAACCTTAAGGTGGATGGGCTACAACAGCAGAAGACCTTGTCGGGTCACACTCCTGTCAGCTAGAAAAAGAAAGTTGAGGCTGCAGTGGACACAGGTTCCAAAGCTGGATGGCTGGAAAGTAGAAAAACATAGCCTGGTCTGATGAATCTCGATATCTGCTGCGATACTGTGAAAATTTGGCGTCAACAGCATGAATCCATGGACTCAACCGGCCTTGAGCCAACAGTCCAGGCTGGTGGTGCTGTAATGGTGTGGGGAATATTTTTTTTGGGCCCGTTAATACCAATCGATCATTGCTTGTGTGCCACAATTTACCCATCATCTAATGTCTACTTCTGGGATGCAAATGCATCATGTCACAAAGCAAAAGTCATCTCAAACTGGTTTCATGAACATGACAGTGACTTCGGGGTTCTTCAGTGGCCTTCCCAGTCACCGGATATGAATCCAACATAACACCTTTGGGATGTGGTGGAACAGGGGATTTGCAGCACGGAGGTGCAGCTGAAAAATCTGCAGAAATTGTGTGAGGCAGTCACGCCAGCATGGACCAGAATCTCAAAGGAATGTTTCCGACATCTTGTGGAATCCATGCCTTGAAGGACTGAGGCTGTTTTGAGAGCAGAGGCCCTACCCTGTATTAGTATTGTATTCCTAATAAAGTTCTCAGTGAGTGTATATATATTCATCCATTATTTGATTAATGTAGCTTCATGTATCTCTTGTCCTGGTATGACGTCAAACTGCATTCTGTCCTGTAGGTGGTGCTCCAATTTCCAGAAAAAAATTTGGGGGTGGGTGGTGGGATTGGCACTCCAGCCATTGGAAAAACTTCACACAACTCAGACAAGCAGACAAGTAAGTGACACACCATCTATGATCTAGCAACCTGTGTCCTGCTTACCGAGGAATTGAAGCATTATGTACATCCAAATCTGTTCCTTGCAGTCGGGGCAGCTGATGGAACAGTCCTTACGAATGGCCCTGCACTTGAGAGCTGCTGGGCTGGCTTCTTTGAGCAACTGTTTAAAGCTAATCCCTTGGGTAGAATGTTGGACATCTCTGGGTCCACAGTTCTTGAGGCTGATCTTCCAATTAGCTGTGAACCACCCAATCTCAGTGCGATTGCACGGGTGGTGAACCAGCTGAGGGTAGGGAAGGCAGCAGGGATTTGTGGTATCCACAGTGAACTTCTCCAGGCAGGTGGTAGGGCTGTCCTCCTGGCATTGCAGACAATCTTTGTTTCCATTTGGGAGATGAGCGTCATCCAAAGTGACTGGAAAATGACTGACTGGAATTATATTATTCCTATCTCTCAATATCATGTAAAGCGTTTTGGGACGACTCTGTTGTGAAAGGCGCTATATAAAAATAAATTGATTGATTGAAAATGGGACTTGATGTCCTGATCTGGAAAGGGAAGGGTGATGTCTTGGATTGTGGTAACTATCACCAGCCGGGATCCCAAGGTGTTTTGTCCTGTGATGGGTGTGGCAACGCACTGTAGCAGTGCATGCTCCCCAACCTGACCCGACTTGTCCTGATGTATCACGTGGAATTCCGCTCTGTCATTGGTAAACCCAGAGTTATTTACTGTTTTCCGGTTATTATAACTGGACTTGTGTACCATCCTGTTTAGGCAGGTTACACAGGACTGTAAAGTACTGGGCTGGTCAATCAAGGGACTGGGCTACAAGTGCATTGCATCAGTAAATCATTTTGGTATTTATTCACTGACCACAGGTCTTGGTTCTCAGTCTGAAGCACTGATGTGATATATGTGATTTGTAACAATTTCTTTGTTTATTACGGTTTATTTTTAAATTGTGTTCTACATCTGAAATTTTAAGTAATACTAGTTACAGTTTACAATCACACATTGATTTGCTACTGTGATTTGCCTCGCTGGCATTATGTGTGCGGTTATAAAAAATTAATCAACACCTTTCTGACCAATCAGATTTGAAAACAACAGCTGTCAAACAGTGCTGTGGTATAATTTTCCAAAAAAGTTTGATTTACTTCCTCTTAAAAGTACAGTGAAATGAAACAGTTAGCTCCCTTGCTCTAGTATCAACAAAATGTTAAAGCATCTAAGGAAAGTGGAAGAAAGCGAAGCTATCTGGTCAGTTTATTGAATTATCTGCAATGCTTGTTATTTCTGACTTTCCTTAGGTGTAAATCATCTCCCACGGCCGTTTCCCTCCAACCCTTTTTCGACTTATGTGGTAAGTACTATTGATAACCAAGGGTGTAGGTTTGGTTTCGACATTGGTAGGGACCAGATCAACCCCAAACCCCCCTCCCCCCTAAACACACACGGTACTCACAGAATATTTGTAGGGACATGTCCCTTCCATCCATACCTAAACCTATGCCCTTGCTGATAATTGGTAAGTTAACCTGGCCAACGCTGCTAAGCCCATGAACCGTGTATTTAGCCTATTTGAGGGTGACAGTGTAACCAACAGAACAAATTCAATTAAAAAACAGCAATCACGAGTAATCTTCCTCATAATAAATATTCACAGCTAAGCCACGGGCAGTCAAATATAACTAAAACCAGTAGGGAGTAGATGATCCATTGTTATCATATTAGAAGTGTCACATGATTGTCCTAGGTGTGGAAGGGCCTTTGGAGGCTTGCATCAGTGACACGTTAAGATGACTAACATTCCTACACATTCCCAAATCCAGAGCAGCACAAATGAACAATTCAGAGCTCATTCACTACTATCTGCTCCTGTGCCACCATCACACAACGTCCGGCTTCATTACTACTTACTACTATACTGCTTTTAGGTGTCTCTTCTACGCTCATTGATACGAAAATGATTACATTACTGCTACGGCTCCACTGATTCTAAGTATAAACATCAGTACTGCTGTTACTAATTTATTAACAGAACCCCAGTTAAACGACTAGCATATCAGCATGATATTATTTATATACTATTATTCCATTGCCACGTTTGCTATCGGCCCACCTGTCGCTTGTGAACAAAATCAGCAACTAAAGACACACACCAGCCGTGGAACACACCGCAGGCGCCGCTGCTCGCGCTTCTCTTAAAGCCCATGAGCTTCTGCGCTTTTGCGTCATTCGGGTATTTCCGTGCTTTTTGCAGGGGTGGGACGGCCGCGCGCGAGCGGCATGGGAAAGCGACGTCGCCGGGCTGCGCTGGGCTGCTGCAGCATGTAAACGCTTCAGTCGGAAAGAAGTTGCAGTTGTTATAAATCAACTTATTCGCTTTGACAGGGCCGGAAGCTTTCAAGGTTACACGGCTCAGTGAAAACGCCTGGCGGATTTCGGGCGCAGAAAGAAATGGATGGTAAGTTTACACGTACTGCAAGAACATGTTTTTTTCCCCCATAAAAGTCTTGGTGTTTGTTGTCGTGTCGGGGAAAGCCCCTTTTCACTGCGCTAATACAGCTGGAGGAGCCGCCAATGAAGGATTGTCAAGGATATCAGTTGTCTGATTGTGACCGAAAATATTTTAAGTTACTGTCCCTGGTTGTAGTTTCTGTTATGGCGCGTATATTATTGTGTTCGTCCTGCCGACCCGAAAGTGACACCTGCGACCGGGGCTTTATGGGCCGTTTCGTTTTCTCTTTTAGTGGTGTTTCTACACCACTACGCTACAGCCCCCATCAACCCCAACTGGTTTAGATTGGCTTGTGCTTAAGACCCTTTCAGTCGGGGTTTTTAAAAACTTGTTACGGCGGTTACCCTTGGATTTTGCATTTAGTTCTTTAGAACCGAGTTCGGACAGCCGAATCTAGTCATTGTGACGGTGCGTTAATCACATATAGCACCAAGCTGCTGCAGTAATGTACTGGCGCACACCGGTGACTGATGCTCATTCACAGTTACTGCTGATACCTGTGATGGAGAAACTAGTATGTGAATGATGTGGGCAGAGTTAGAAACCGTGCAGTGTTGTCCAGGAACACTAACAAAAGGGCCATCAAAGCAGTATGGAGTAGTGTAGACACCCCTCATGCTACACACCCTAATCAAGTCTGATGGTTTTGAAGAGCACTCATGAAGTACAAGTCAGATCTGTTTCCTACAGAAACAGCAGATCTATCAGATCTGCCATAATCACGAAATAAAAACAGAATATCTCACACATTATATAAAATTTGCTTTAAAGATTCTTGATCCAAATGGTGCAGAAAAACCACGTATAATTATCTATCTCTATCAAGAAAAGGCAATTTAAGCATCTTTGGGAATTGGGAAGGAAGTATGTAGTGTTGGGCCTTGGAGGAAGTCTGCCACACCAGTTGTATGACTGTATATAAACGATGACCGTGTCGTTCATTGTGATCAGCTCAGGATCGGACATGCCCTACGACATGCAGGCACTCCATGTGTTCACATTGGGACATTACTGATGTCGCGCATAGTTTTGTCGGTGAGGTATATAGCTGTCACTGTTTGTCTGAGGAGAGAGGCTTTGTCGCCTGGGATATCGCTGCTGACTGTGGGGTAAAGGCTTCCCAGGGGCGCACAGGCCTGTAGCGAGTGATGAGCTGTCGAAGGAGCCTGCTGAGGAATGAGCTGTGCTCCTGGACAGTATTTCGTGGTGTGATTAGTAAAACCTGGCTAAAAGCAGGGTGTACCTGTGATGTGTGCTTTTTGGCTTGGTGAGAGAGAGCAGCCACGGGCAGGAAAGCATGTGAATCAATCAATGTGAATCAATCAAGCCAGAATGAGGAAATGACTGAAAATAAGGAAAGAGAAGTCGAATAAATGTTTGACTGTTCTTAGCTGTCAGGGCTAGGGCTTTACGATAAGTTGCTCATGTCTTTCTTGGAGTAAGCATAAAACATGTCAGGCCACCCCAGGTGAATGACAGTAAACATTTTGTAAAAGGTAGGCAGGTTAATGCTTTTAGGAGTATCTGCAAAGGGGGGGTTTAGGTTTAGGTCGCAGTAACATGAGAGCTGAGTTTGAGAATCTATCCTCCTTACCGGCTCCTGGTGATATTGGTAAGTTTAGTTTGTCAAATGCGCAGAGCTGATTTAGAGCGTAGGAAAAGGTTATTAAATGCTGACTTCTACTTTTGTGTAGAATCTACACCCTTGGTAGCGGCACAGGTGCATATCCTATGCCGTGACCTGATGTCTGTCCAGGGGCTTGGATACCATGACAAATTCAGGGGGCCCAGCACTTATTAGGGGCCCCCAAATCCCCCCCCTTCAGCAAAACCAACTGAGCGATTGAAAGTGCCAATCTAAGCAGGGGGTCCAAGGTGAAATTTTCTCAGGGGGCTTGGGATGCCTAGTTACTCCCCTGTGCCTGTAGTTACATTTCTGGGGAGGTGTGTATCAGGCTATGGTGTGGGCTACGCGGCTATGCTGCTACCTCCGGCGTAGATTCTACGCAGAAGTATAAATTGGAGTGTAAAAATTTTCAAGCTAAGTTCGAGTAGTACTGATTACCACACATGGCCAGATATCTGTGCCTGATTAATGCTGCTGTCATTTGGGTTTCGTGTATACATGGGCTCTAAATTTGATCCTTTTGTGACCAACAGCTTCCTGCACCCTTCTGCATGAATTTTAACATGTGAAGTACGTTTTAATATGTGAAAATTGAAGTTGTTTTGTGATGGAGAAGCAGAACAGGAGTGGTGACTTGATGGGTGGTTGCGTGTGTGTGAGTATTTTCTCAGTTGCACTGTTATGTTGGAAGTGGTCAGACTGCCATGCAGTTAAGCCCAGTTCATGCTTAACTTTTCCGTGTGCGCTTTTGGGCCACAGATTGCTGTTTGTGTGGACTCTTGTGTACACACTACATTTGTCTGTGGATGCAGATGGTTGTGGTTGGTGCATGCATCCCATAATTATGTTCCACCGGAGCAGCAGATGTATTGCAAAAAACACAAATGCAAACAATGTAGTAAAATGGGTACAAGTTTTATGATTTTCAAAGTTGTTACTAGACTTTGGCAGTACTAAGGAACTTGACGCCAAGCTGAATTAAGTGATTTAGTATACCCCTGCCCTGTGACGGTCTGGCAGACTGTTCATGGTGTAGTGGCGGCTGGTACTATGGTGCCAGGAACACCAAGGCTGACTGGGGAGACCTGCAGTTGGCTCTTGGATACAGATCAAGCAAGAAGTCAATTTAATAATAATAAAAAAATAATTTGGTTGAATAATGGATCATTAATGAAAATGATGCGACCCTGCATAGGACAGGTGGGTATAGAAAATGGAGGGATGGTTATTATATTGGACATCTTCGTTCACATTCATATTTTAAGCAAATGTTATGCATGGTATGGAAAATTTACATGCAGACTTTTTTTTTTTTTAAGAGAAAATAATATCTTTTAATGATTGCTACACTGGTATATTGGTGGATGTTATTTGTGCACAGCAAAGGTGTACTAAAACTTGTGTGTGGCTCAGTGGGTTAAGATGCTGTGTATGTCGCTTTGGATAAAACCGTGTGCTAAATAAATAAAATGTCATGTAAGAAGGAGATATGCACCGATTTTTGCAGTTTTCTTGTCCTTTTTTTTTTTTTTTCCCCCCCATTTTTCTTTTTGCCAGTGTGATCTGACCCCAATAACAAATTGACAAATAACAATGAACTGAAAATGAGTTGCTGTGAATTCAGCTTTCTGACATATTTTACTTTACCAAACAAGAGCAGGTGCAGCAGATTTAAATAACAAATATCAGTTACTTGTATCGTTTTTCGGTATGTTAAAATTCACCACAGTTTCAGGCTTTGTTACATAGTCAATCATATACGACATTGACCTTTTTTCTTTCTTTTTTTACTCATCTTAGTTATAAACCTCCAAATAAAGGATATGTAGTTCTTACGTGGCTAATAAGCTAGATTAAGATCAGGCTTTTTCATACCTTCATGCTGTACGGGCATTATAGCGCAGGGGGTTAAAGTTTCGCTAAATTATTTTTACTGTTTTACTGTCACAGGAAAAAAAAAAAACAAAAAAAAAAAAACCTTAGCTAGCTTTGCAATTTTAATGATTATTCCTTCTCAAGATTATCTAGTATATGTTTAATAATCAGTTTAAAGTTTAACTCCGATGATTCACCACATTTTCATGGTACTTCCCCCATGGTTTAATTTGGCTTTAAATGAATTACAAATTGCCTTCACAGTGAAGAAGTAACACTAATGACATGTGAGTTTGCACATCGCTGTGAAGCTGTTTCGTTACCCAGTGCAAAATTGATACGACACCACATATAAATATCGGCCACTGCGAGGGGTTAATTTGCTGATGGTAGGCAACAAGGCAAATATCGTCCGATAACGATATTTAGCTGATATATCAGTGCATCGTTAGCAAGAAGTGAAAGTGATTGTCTGAAACGCTCTCTGGGCCTAAATACTTTCATCTTCATAACATAGTGTGAGTAATCACAGCATGTCCTAAACTTTTTAGTTTGCTTGCAGTCTCATGATTTTATATCAGCAAGAATAGTTAAAAATAAAATAAAAACCACATTGGTAAATTTTAGTGTCCTTTTGAGTGCAACTCAAAAGAACTTGCATCTCTGGTGAAGAGCTTACTCTGCCTTGGATACCACTCGTGTGTGTGTGTGTGCCTGTGCGGTGTTTCTGCTTTCAGTTTGAGTTGGTGAACCAAGGATTGCGCAAACTGGTTTGAAGGCTTGACCTGAAAGCTCCCGTCTCACTCGGGAGCATGATCACATGGTTGCATATATTTACATTCGAAATCAAAGGCAAAATTAAAATTGATTTTTGCCAGGCACTACTACCAATCAACAGCTTAAATGAGTGCGAAGTATTTATTTAATTCATAACTGTTGGTTGTCCTGTTCATGTAAGCCCTCGCTGCAGATCTACGATGGCGGTTTGACCTTTGGAACAAGCAGATGTTGTGGATGCACAGCTGAAACTTGACATTTCTGATTGTGCTGGAAAGGCTTCGCTTATTTGTTTCACATGTATTTCCACTTCAGGAAACTGGAACAAATGCGCTTTAATGTGGTAAGATAATAAGAAAGTGCCATGGCTGGTCAAACTGTATCAAGGCTTGAGAGCATAAGCAGCACACAGTGTGGGAAGTTCATAACATAACTTAATGTGTTATTTTCCTCTACTGCTATCGTATCTACTGGTGAACTGTAAATGGCTAATAACATGAATAAACCAAAATGTAGTTTGGTTGCTCTCCATAATGTTTTTCTTGTGTATTTTTGTGATTGTGTGGGTGTGCTGCATCGAAAACATTCTGCGTGTAATATTGACTATCCCCCCCATCCAAATAATACATTTCAATTGGAATGTTTGCTGTTTAATGCACTTATTGTACTGTAGTTGTAATGCTTTTTAACAGTGAGATGCTTATTATATGTTCTTTGTCAAATAAAATTTATTTTTCTATATAAAGAGACTTTTTGGAATATCTGATCTTTTTCCAAAAATAGTCGCTGAAAAGGTAGGGGGGTCATTTTCTAATCAGAAGTGACTCCATAGCTAACTGGAGGCAGGATTCAAACCTATGCTATGTGGGGGTCACCATGTCACCCAGAGAACAATTAGGTGAGATAATAAAGTGAAAATGCTGTGTTACTGACTGTCTTTCCATTTTAATTGACACTTAGTTTTTAGGAAAGTTTGTGCAGTCAGACCCCAAGTTTGCAAAATTTAAGCAGGAGGATAGCAGGTGACTGACTGTAAGATGTAAAACCCAGAAGCAGGAGAGAGGCGTCAGGGTCCAACCTGTGCCTCCGGAGGGAGTGAGACCAGAGGAAGGAAGATGACAGGCACACAAAGGAGCCAGGGAAGCGGGGGGTGGGGTGACGGGGCAAGACAGAGCTGCTTCACACAGCATTTAGAAAGAGAGCACTGCTCTGGATCCGGCAGGTACAGGGACAGGCACCGACATGCTCAGAAGGTGCTGTCCGCCACAGTTTGCTGCACCTACTTCATGGGGCGCCTCAGAGCGGCTCACTGCGTATATGTGTATAGCCATGTCTTCTAAAACGTGTCTGGCACAGGCGCACTGCTCCTACATTCAAAACTCACTCACCAGAATGTTTTCTCAGGTGTGACCTATTATGTTTTTGTAGTGTTCAGCCAAATAAACTGGGCAGTGTCTCTTTGTACAGGCCCTCAGCTCACTGTGTGCTGGTATCCAATTATCCATCCATCTACAAACTGCTTATCCTGGTCAGGGTCTCAAGGGGGCCTGGAGCACATCCCAGGAGGTATAGGAAAGAGGGGGTGGGGTACATCCTGGATCTGTTGCCAGTCCTCTGCAGGGCAATTATGTATTTAAACTATGTGAGGAAAACCACATGACACTGGGAGATCATGCAGAATCCAAACGCGCGCACACACAGAGCAGCTGTGAGACCCACACCCTTAGCCCTGGAGGTATTAGTCACCCTTAAGACCCTAATTACTTGGGCATAATTGTGACATTTATTTGGCATGTAGTAGGATTCCAGTCACATTACTGAATACAGGCTCTAAATTATGCATTTTTGCTTTCCCAGCATTTTGTTTTGTAAAATTTTAAGTGGAATAAGTCAGTATTTTATTAAGTTCTTTTTAGTTTTTTTTTTTTAAGGCCTATGGGTGAGCAATAATTGATAAAATTATGAACAGTGCTGTATTCAGTTCAAGGGGCAACACCAAAGTAATTTTAAGATATTTCAAGTAAGCCAACAGGTAGGGTAATTCTATTGGATACATTTTAAATCATGTGACACTACAGCCCATCCATCCATTTTCTGAAGCTGCTTGTCCAAGTCAGGGTTGGGGGGGTTCTGGAGTCTATGGGTGCAAGGCAGGGAACAACCCAGGATGGGGCACTAGCCCATCACAGGGCACATTCACGCACATGGGCAATTTAGCAATTATAGTTAACCTCAGCATGTTTTTGGACTGTGGGGGGGCAGGGACTGGAGTACCTGGAGGAAACTCCACAACCATGCAGAGAGGACATGCACATTCCACACACATGGAGTCATGAACCCTGGTCCCAGAGGTGTGAGGTAACAGTGCTAACCACTGTGCCACCGTGCCACCTCTCACTACAGCCCAATCAAATTTAATCAACAAAGAGGCCGGCTAGACCGAAAACCAGCATACAGGTGGGTTGTAAGAGCAGGACGTGTAGGAGCAGGAATATTGCAAGCTTCATTCAAATCCTTGTGCAATTTGATTTTCACAATGATATTGAAGGTGAATGTGGAGTGCTGCTGAAATTTAGAAGACACAGTAAAAATGAGTAAGGGAAAGTGCACCAGGAGTATCTATTCCAGCCAGAATATGGAAAATGGTAATTGTTTTAGTAACCCTGACTGTTTAAAAAAAAAATGGTTTTCTTGTTAAAGTTTTTGCGTCAGGTAGGTATGAAGCAAGTTAGGAAGTAAATGCATTTGCGAAAGGAATTTCGTTAAATGTCTTGACATGGTTACACAGACTTGGGAGCTGTAGCTTGTTAATGGAGCTTCCACAGAGCGTAAACAGGAGCAGTGTTAAGTGTCCCTCTGAAACCACATTCACCTATAACTGTGGAAGCTGGACTATTTTGAGAGAAACTGTTTCTATTCTTATTTTAAATGCTATGCTTATCTTTGCCGTTGTAAAAAAGAAAAAGATTTGTAGCTAAAATTAATTTGTGGAATGGGAAAACAGTTTAATCATGATGTCTTTTCTGAGTAAGGGGATGGAGGTAATAGCTATCACTGGGAGACGGCTGGGTGTGACTAAACATCATGGAGATTTATGTTACAGATAATCACTGCTTTTATAAATCACTGTTGCACAAATGGCACAGAGGACTTACTGCTGTAATGTAAATATCACACTGCCTTGTGATTTTGGTTAATGACTATCTCTTCTTTCTGAACAGTACTGTGTAACTGGGGTCTGACCACCATGAGTCAAGGTAAGGAAAGCTATTTATATTCTGCAATGTACTGTGAGATATATTGTTTCAGTTTCTGATAAATGGAATATTTCAAAAAATGTAAGAAAAGAGTGAGCACTGTTCTGAGACATAATGGTTGTCATTGAAAGGAAGGTTTATGGAGCTTTTAAAGGGGTATTTTTACAGAACGTGCTAGTAATTATATTCTATGGATAGAGTATTGAGATTGAGGTTCACCGCCACAGACACTTTCTCATTAATGTGATAACTTAAAAAGTATTTTACTGATTTTTTTTCAGACTTTGAAGACACATTGTAGGGGTGATGAACTAGCAAATTCTGATACAAAATGCTCAAAATTGAAGCAACACCGCTTAGTGGCAGCAATGGGACGGGTGAAAGCAAATGACATTTGACCTTCTCAGGAGAGACTGTAGAAGACTCTAACAGTATTTGATTTTATGCAGACAAATTCTATGGGTGTATATCTGGAAGCCTTAAATTTGAGACCAGTTGCACGAAAAATTGACACAACAGTGCCTCGTGGCAGCAAAGAGCAGGGTGACTGCAGAAGACGCTTGATCTTGTCAACAGCATAACTCTATTTGATTGTATTACTCTATTTGGTCTATTTGTTCTTTGATGGATCTTATTACCGCTTTGCAAAAACGTATGGATGAAAATTTACACCTGATAGACCAGAGACAAACTGCCCCAAAATTGAAGCAGTTGCACTAGGTGGCAGCAGAGAAAGGGAGGCTGCAAGAGCCATCTTGTGAGACCTCTGAAACCTGAAAGTATGGATCTTTTCCTGAATATTCAAAAATAAAGTTCTTATTTTTTTTTGTTGCAAAGACTCCTCTTGGAAAATTTTATTAGTAGCAATCCAGTAGCCGGTCTGTGAAATTTATTGTGGGGGAATTTAATCGTGTAATATAGCCCTAGTCCTAGTCAGCGGTGGCACAAGAAAGAATTGGCGTGTATCTGATGAACCTGATTACATTGAGA
The DNA here is from genome assembly GCA_011763525.2 of Mormyrus iriodes. Lineage (NCBI taxonomy): Eukaryota > Metazoa > Chordata > Actinopteri > Osteoglossiformes > Mormyridae > Mormyrus > Mormyrus iriodes. Next base: position 16,623,517 of record JAAGVU020000002.1, read on the forward strand.
CAAGTCACACAAAGTTGGGCTTTTAGTAAAGATTTTTTGGGGAGGTGGGGAGAATGTGTTGGGTACACTTGGGTGGTATTATGGTAATATTTATGGCATACTACCCCAAAATACTAGAGTAGCAATGCTTTTGAAAACTGACGAAATACCGTAAACAGTGGTATAATGTATGGACAGTATGAAATAGTATGGTATGAAAAATAATATACTTCACAAACTTAGTGTAGGGGGTCTAGCAATAGAGATTGGGTGCTGTGGGGAAGGAGTAGGGATTAGATGGGGGGGTGGGGGGGTAACAGGGCTGCCTGGGAAATACAATGCTGACATGTGAACAGCAACTAGTTGTATTTCTAATTTCATTGACATTGTTAGAATGAATGGTGACGTGACTGGACATTCTGTAGCTTAAGTACTGACATTAGAATTATGACTTGTTTTCTTTTAAATAAAACCATGCATGTTTCACAAGGCTTGTAGGAGAAGACACGGGACCTGAGCTGGCCTGCTATGTCATGCCACCTTCTCTGTCTTTGCCCACAGGCACCCCTTTTCTGGAGATCATTGAGCAGCCCAAGCAGAGAGGCATGCGATTCAGGTACAAGTGTGAGGGCAGATCAGCAGGAAGCATCCCAGGAGAGAACAGTAATGACACCACCAAGACTCATCCTGCCATTAAAGTGAGCATGTCTGTCTTACCTATTGTGTGTACAGTGATGATCAAATTGCTAGCATTCCGCAGCATGTTCTGAGGTCAAAGGATGGTTTGTAGCACAGATAGTCATTATTTCTTTACTTAAAGGCTTTATTGTTTCTTAAAACTTCCTTAGGATTCCCCTTAAATGAATGCAGAACATGTAAAAAGACAACAAATTCAAAGAGCTCCAAACTGAAATCTAAATAAAAAAAAACTGAAAATAACCCTTTTTTATCGTAAGGCGTGACACTAATACTACATTGGCAGTACTGTTTCTTACTGGGTTTTTTCTGACTTCCTCACCTCATTCAGCGGGCGGACTAGACATGCTTGGAAGAGGTAAACTTACATCTCCGGAGCTCAGACTCATTTTCAGTGGCGAGTAGCAAAACACTGTGCGCGGGGAGCATGGGAGAGCGAAACAGAGACGACAATCCTTGTCACGTGCAGCATAAGGGTACATACCCTTGCAGTCAAGCATACAGTTTACTTAAGCATCTAATACAGTTACAAATTGTATATACCTCTGGAAAAAATTGAGAGTACTGCATTTTTTTTTTATCTGCATTTTTAAATTCTGGTTTAATCCTGGTTCTGCTGGCAGAAGGCTACACAGCAGGTTGATTGTAGGCTCAAAATTTCTAAAACAGCATTACAACAACAAGGTGAAACAAGACACTGGAAACGATGAAAAATTCAATTCAATTCAATTTGTTTTCATATAGCGCCTTTCACAACAGAGTTGCCCCAAAGCGCTTTACACGATATTGAGAGAACCAGCTAGATTGAGGGCGGAAGCAACTTTCTAATGCCAGAGATGACATTAACTTATCTATATATTATTATATTTTTGTATATTTTAAGCCCTTATAAACCCTTTATATTCTTAGATATTAGGTAAAATTTGTTGAACTAATGTATGTAAACACACTGTTTATATTCTACGCAGAAATATACGTATCGTATATCATTGAGGAGTTTTATTTAATCCGTAATACAGTTGTAAACGCATTGTAATAATACATATTTTAACAAAAATAATTTTATATGTACTATAATATACAGTAATGCACTCGTTTTACTTACTTACCCAGTTATATTAGATATATTATGATTATTCCTTTCATATTAGTATCATATTTCTAAAATACGAACACTGCAATCATGCGCCATTTGCATTCTGGTAATGTTTGCATTCTCAGCTGATTTTGGCCGGTAACACCGCCAATTGTTGCCAGTTATAAAATGGTATAACTTTTTATAACTGTTATAATAATATAATAAATGGTATAAAATGCTGCTCTCCTTCACTGAGCCAATCGGCGCCAAGGACACTTAACCACGTGCTCTGATTGGGTAGCTTCTCAGCCATCTGCCAGTAGCGTCCCGTGTATGAAATCAACAGGGCAAACCAAATGAGGAAGCGTGTACCAGAATTAAAAAGACCCATCGTCCGCAGAAATCCGCGAACCAGCGAAAAATCCACGATATATATTCAGATATGCTCGCATATAAAATCCGCGATAGAGTGAAGCCGCGAAAGTCGAAGCGCGATATAGCGAGGGATCACTGTATATATTATTCACAAGCATACACCCATAAATTGAGGAATGACTGAAACAAGAAATTGTGCTGTGGTTTATTTTTTTCCAGAGCTGTATATAGACCGATCTAAAGTGGAATGCCATTATTTAGTCAGTGGAAACCATGCATCACTTCAAAAGATCAATCTAAGTAGCTTTAAACTGGCCAGACTATCTGTGACCAATATTTTCAACTTGTCTATGCAAGCATAGATCTTGCAATGTTCAACAACTTGCTATTAATTCCTATGCAAGTTTGTATTGGGGAGCAGATACAACAACCTAAAGTTAGCAGCACTACACAGCTGCTGAACACTGGCCACTCTGACCCTCAGTTATTCAGGTGTGAATATAGTATTTCTTCATATTACCCCGTATTTGTATGAATAAAAGGCAGGTTTTTTTTCTTGCTAAAACAGGAATCACCATATTCCAGTAATATCACTAATCATCAACTGATATCATTTTTAAAGTACTGTAACTGCAGTCTATAAATGAAGTAGAGCAGGAAACAAAACAAGATTTATCTTGCACTGTTCCACACCAAACAGAAAACGAAAGCATCATCAGTTTCTCAACAATGGTGTGCATCTTTTATATGTCCGTAAAATAATGTCATAGATGTTTACGGTTTTCCTGCTTGGTGGTTATGATTTAGGTAAACGGCAAAATGCATAATTTCTGCGTAAAGTTTTTTTTTCCCCCACAAAAGGATTAGTTGAATTTTATTGCTACTAAAAGTGGGATTTGGATTTGGTATTTGCCTACTGAAAAGCAAATGTGGTGGTCAATTTTATAAAAGCTTACAACTTGAAAATATGACTAGGTTTTGATTTTTATCATGCATGTAAAAATTCAGGACAACCCATTTATTTTCCAGGACATGTCGACAATCTGTTCATCTTCCATGACTATTCCATGACTGGTAAATGCTTTTTAAAAATCCTGGTTTTTCAGGTTTTCCCAGAACAGGAACCCTGTGAAAGTGCCTAACCCCTTCTGCACCCATTCTGATACCGATGATTGTTGCTGGAGATTACATTGCTGTGAGCTTAATTATACACCTGTGTCAGCAACGGCTGTAGCTTAATTAGCCAGTACCTCTAATTAAGAATGTTGTCCACATGATCTTCCTTACTGTACAGAACCAGTGTTTTTACGAGGGCTTAATTAAATAGAAATGCAAACTGACCTGACCATGAATACTTTCATCCTGTATGTCATGTTTGTTTTTAATTATGTATTTGATTCCTGGATTTATATTATTGTTATTATATTTATAATATTGTATTTTTAAGTTGGTATTGCCCGTCTTCCTGGAAATCTAGTTTTTTGTTATGTACTTGGTATCATAAGAATTAAGATTTAACAGTATTCAGACTATGCATAAAATTTACAAGCAAAAGTTTTCATAGGAAAACACTGAAAATAACTTGGCTTCATCGTATTAGTCTTTTTTTTGGAATACATTTTGCTATAGAACAATGGAATTCATGGCAATTGCTTTATCTATCATTTCCTAAAGGGCATACATTTTGCATTATAAATGTGTGTGCATATTATAGGTGGTTGTGTCTATCCATTCATTCAGTAATAGCCTGTGCTGGTCAGGGTTGTGGGGGGACCTGGAGCCTGTTGCCAGCAGCACTGGGGTACACCTTGAACAAGATCCCTTTCCAGTATTATAGGTGTATATATAATGAAGCTAGGCAATTAATTGAAATTGAATTTCAATTATGATTTTGGCTTCCAACTACTGTCAAAACAAGTTAAAGTTAAGTTAAAACTATTACTGTGCCGCATTTTGTCTCACAGTGATGATCCTGTTTTGAGTCAGAAATCCAGCGCACCCCTTTCCAGCCCCCTTTTTTAATTTCTTTAGAGATCAGTGGAAATCCACTGTTAAAAAGACAAGTTTTTTTTCTTGAAAAGTTCAATAAATGCCTGATATTTCTCAAAGTCATTGAGTAATTGTGTTACATAATCATGATCTCAATATTGACCAAAATAATTGTAATTGATTTTTGCCATAAACAAACACTCCTAATATATAATGTATATAACATATATGCTGATGAGCCAAAGCATAATGACCCCCCCCCACTGGAAGCAAATGATGCAAAAATGGTGCCTGACCGTACTCCAAACACAAGTACGGTCTTTGCAGTTTTGGTATTGAGATTCACCTATGGAGTGAGTAGTGAGTGAGGTCAGAGACTCTCTTCCTGTCCAGGCCACAGCCACCAGGCACCCACACCAGCCTTTATGCCCTTTCCTCTCTAGCCTCTAGAAGGGGAAACTCAGAAAACACAGTTTAATGCACTGCACTGCCATAAGTAACCAAATCATCATTTTGGCTCATGCACCATCTTGACATGTGCTGTGTGTACAAGATAGTGAATGTGGTAACGTTCCGGCTCAATGGTGTATACGAGCCGCTAAACCAGGGCCAGTCTTATCCAGTAAGGGTCTATGCAGGTTTTCACAGCAACTCCATAATTTAGATTAATAATTAAAGGACTGACTGGCTGGGTTTGCACCTGGGTTTAAACAGCTGACCTAAAAGTTATCCTAAAAACCTGCATAGACACTGGCCCTTTGTGGATAAGATTGGCCACCTCTACACTATACCGTAATGTGACTTCAGGCTATATGGCTAGAGTGGGCAGTGCCACTACATGTATAATTTCTTTGTCTTACTGTTAAAGGTACATAACTACACTGGTCCCATCCATGTGAGGATCTCCCTGGTAACGAAGAACCACCCCTACAAACCACACCCCCATGAGCTGGTTGGCAAGGACTGCAAGCATGGCTTCTATGAGGCCACACTGCAGGACAGACGTGTGCACAGGTACTTGGTATGTGTGTTGTGTGAGGAGCTGTGCTTGGTGTGTATGTGTGTTAAGGTTAAACTTCAGGATTTGATTCTGAAGGTACTGTATAGGCCCAAATAAAAGACTGTTTTTTCCCCCCCAAAAATTACATCTTAAAAACTGGGGTTGTCTTATTCGAGGACTAGAATTAAAATATCATTATACACACACAGCTGTAGATGGTATGAATGATCTGCCTCCTGGCCATACACTTCAAATGTAATCCACAGATTCAATGTAGTTTTAGCAATATAACCTGGTATAAGCGGTGAACACTGTTTCGGCGCTCTGCCTGTGTAGGGACCCTGAGATGAACTTTTTCGTTTGTTCCGATCCCACCCACTGTCCATGATTGGCTGACATAAACGTGATGCCGCAGGGTTGGTCAGCAGGACTAATTTTGCTGTTCCCAGCATGCTTCATGCCACACCATGCGTATCTTTAAATAGTGTCAATTAACATGTGTATTCATGTATTTATGTTAATTGTTAATGTCATAACTGTGTAATGTTGGCTTCCCTGTCTGTGCCACTGCTAGTATTAAACCAGTACTAGCTGTTAATAATTAAAAAAGTAACTTCTATTTTAAAAGAGCTGTCGTCTCCTTTATTAAAATGACTCAACCACTCACCACAATATGTTTTATTTGAGCTCTGTATGTAGGTCTGCGGCATCAAAAACATTCTATGCCATTTAGGCTTGTGGAGTTCGTAATATTGACTGTCCTTCCCCCTTAAGAATACATCTGTTTATTGGAATGTTTGCTGTTTAATACACTTATCGTAATGCGTTTGCCTGTGGTTGCTTTTTAACAGTGAGATGGGTTCTTATGTGTCCTTCTCAAATAAAATGCTTTATAAAGATAAGATTTGGTATTCTCAGAACTTTTTTCCAAAAATAGTTGCAAAAACTTGAAAAGGCATGTGTGTGGGGGGGGAGGGATGTTTTATAATCTGGGCCATCTAATGTTTGGACCAAAACAAATACAGTGGTTAATAAATGGAAAATAAAGCAAGTGTTGATTGTCACACCTCAGACTTAAGCATAGTACCTAATGTACTGTAATTCATTTTCATTGAAGAGCCCCCTGGTGGTCCATTTTTTAATTTAAGTTTTCAGAACCTGGGAATACAGTGCGTGAAGAAGAAAGACGTGAATGATGCCATTTCCTGCAGGCTCCAGACGCAGAACAACCCATTTAAAAGTTAGTATGCACCCGAAAACATGTACTAGTTCACAAATACAGACCTACTGCCCTGCTGCTCTCCCACAGATGAAGACAATGGCGTGGGTGTGTTTGTGCTGTTTCAGTACCGGAGGCGGAGGTGTGGGCGGAGGAGTTTGACCTGAACGCAGTGCGGCTCTGCTTCCAGGCCTCCATCACCCTGCCGAACAGCCAGCTGTACTCCCTGCAGCCTGTGGTGTCGCAGCCCATCTATGACAACAGTGAGTTTTTCTCACATGGTAACTGGGCCATCCCAGCTGACGCAGGCACACACAGCCTCACTCATTCACACGCGCTCTAGGGCAGCCCCACGATGACCAAATAGATTAACACAACAAATATAATTATTGCCCTTCTTCACTGTATTCCCTGGACAGAATACGTATGGTTTTGGGACCGTTTTTGGGACTTTTTGATGCAGATGAAGTGGATGTTAGTGGACGTGTTTTACCACGTGTGCGGCATGTGGCAAGAACCGAAACAAGCTGCACTGCCACAGCGTTCATTTTGGCAAGGATTTTAAATTTAGTTGTAGTCATACTCACTTAGTGGAAATTGTAGTTAGATTAAAGTCACATGTTTGTTTTTGTTTTGTTTTAGTTAAGATTTAGTCAGTGGAACTCAGGTTTAATTTTAGTCAATTTTCTAGCCATACTTTTCTCAGACAGGTTCATGATACTGAAATGTATTTTGCTGAAGGATGTTTCTCCTGGCTGTATAAATTCCCTTTAGAAGTAAGCACATCTTATACGTGAGCATACTCTATGGTGCTTAGTCATCCAGGCTGAGAATGTTACTGACGTATTGTATATTTAAATATGAATACCTGAAGTTTGTTATAAAAAGTGCAATACAATCATATTTCCTTCACAAGTTGTATTTATTCTCTGCAGACATCAACAACACATACTTGTACTTTTCCCCCCATTTGAATTTTATTAGGGCATTAAAATGGCCATTAAATTTATCTGTATGCTCATTTTATACTGTAATAACAATTATTGTTAATTAATAATTAACAATTATTAATTATTGTTATTAGGGCATCAAAACACCTATCAAACACCCATTTAACTGTAAGGAAAACCTGTCTTCACACTTTACAATAACCCTTCTTCAAAAAGAGAAAGTACATGATACAGTAAAATAGCTGAAAGGACAAAAAAGGGACATTAGTGTGGCATTTAGGGCTAAGCATTAAGCTTATCTGCGTCTTTCATTCTGTTTATGGGATACAGTTTAGTTATCTCGGTTTAGTTTCAGGAAGGCATTTCTCTCCAAGATGACCCTTGCACACACACACACACACACGCACATATATATATATATGTGTGTGTGTGTGTGTGTGTGTGTGTGTGTGTATCCCTGAACACTAAGAACAGTTTTTAAACAAATTAATCTGTTTACACCTTTTTAAATTCCTCCCACAGGTTTCCCACGTCCTGCGCTCTCATTGGCTGTAGCTCATCCCCCCACTCATTACCAATCGCAACACTTTTCACACTACAGGATTTGAAGTTGCTGTCAGGTCGTGTCTTTCAGCAGTTCATGCGTGCGGTCACACGTGGCTAACGCCTACAAATTCTGTCTGCCAAAGTTATGAACTAATCTCTGCAAAAGGATAGCCCTGGTGGAGGCCAACACACACTGGGAATGAGCCTGACTTACTACCAGCAATAAGAACCAAACTCTCGCTCCGGTTATACTGGGACCTAATGGCCTATAATGATGTACCTTGAACCCCATACTCCTGAAGCACCCTTCACAGGACCCCTCTGGTGAAGCAGCCATATGCCTTTTCTAACTCCAAAAAACACGTGTAGACCGGCTGGGCAAACTCTATGAACCCTCTAGTGCCCTTTGAGGGTTATGAATCCCTTGACTAGGGTAGGCCCTGACACTAGGTGTTCTAACAGTGACAAACTGTAGCATTAAAAGAGTAACAAAT
>JAAGVU020000002.1:16636968-16650494 GCA_011763525.2 Mormyrus iriodes
TTGTTTTAGGCATAACGGGTTAGGAAAACACACTTTGTACCCAGGAACAAAATAAAAATTTGTTACATAGTGTAATCATAGCAGGTTCAAACATTCTTTTTAGAGCTGCACCGATCCCACTTTTTCTGTGCCGATACCCTCTGTTCAGGCACTGGGATCATATCAGCTGATATGAGTACCGTTCTGATACCAGACCTTATTTTAAAGTAATAAATACTTATTTTAAAAAACGTATTTCAAAAAAGCTTTGGTAATTAGACTACTAGAAACATGCATAACATACTGTATAAACGAGGTGGAACAGTAGATCTTGTTTTAAGCATTTTTGAAGCATTTGCAGTTCAATTTCAGTATCTTCCAAGCAAGTATACGCAAGTGGTGACTGCTTAAAATGCCCCACAATTTTTATGCCACTGGCATGGGGGGGGCGGCGCAGTGGCACAGGTATTCCTCTGGTTACTCCAGTTCCACCCCCCCAACAGTCCAAAAACATGGTGAGGTTAATTGGAGTTACCAAATTGTCTGTAGGGGTACATGTGTGAGTATGACCTGCAATGGGTTGGTGTCCCATCCTCCTGGGTGGTTCCCTGCCTGGCACCCATAGGCTCCAGACCCCCTGCAACCCTAAATAGGACAAGCAGTTACAGAAAATAGATGGATGGATGGCAGCAGCATCACTTACATTCCATTTCAATGGTAGCCCTACATATATCACAAGCTGTAGCGAGTGTGCAAAACAGCTCAAGCCAGCGACTCCTAGACCATCCATTGCTCTTTTCATGTCACTCATGCTGTCTTGCACAACTGCGTGCACTTAGTTTAGTGGCATTTTCAACTAAATGCCACTTTCACCTCTCAAAACTTTGTTTTTACAAAGATTGCAAATAGCTGTACTACTAGGTGTTGGTTCAAGCATAAAATAGTTCCAGATTGCAGACACGCTTGTCAGCTTGCTTTGCAAGCTTGCAGGTCACCTCTGCTACCATCACCATCTTATCTGATGTTCTTTCGCTCCTCTTGCTGCAAAGGGCATGCACATGATGTCACAGGGGGCGGAGTCACTGTGCTCACACCCACTGAGTGGCAGAAAAACTGCGTGGCAGCGTTAGTGTTCTGCTTGAATGCCGCAAAAACACATCTAAAATGGGAAAGAGCTGTCGTGTGATTGATTGTACAAATCGATTTGGCAAGAAATAGGAGATATCTTTTTACAGACCGCCGAAAGCTAAATAAGGAAATATCGGACATGGATCAGTCACATATGGCCAATACCTGATCTGTCTAATTAGGTATGGCTTAGTGCTGATACCGATCCCGAATGACATTGGTGCACCTCTAATTCTTTTTATTGTCTTTTTATAAAACATGAATATTCATGCTGTCATATATCTTTGCTTTGTAGAAAAACCGGTGAGACTACTATTCACATTATTTCTTTAGAAAGCTATTTTCCTGATTTAGGATTCAGTATCACAAATACAGAAGACCTTTTGATTCTCTCCTCTGTCAAACTTGCTTTCAGATGTAAACAGATTTTTGGGTTTTAAATTTAGAGTTGAAATTGTTTTAAATGCTGAAGCACTTTTACAATTTCATTAACTGAAGATTGTATTACTGTTGTGTTTGTTATATAACAGTTGCATTGTTTTTATATTTAGATGGCCCAACAAAAGAGTGTAATTGTTCTGTCTTCCACAGTAAATCCAGTGGTTCCAAATGTCCCAGCTCAAGTGCAGGTCCAGGCCCAGGCCCAAGCACAAACACTGTTCAGCTCCCAGCCAGGTCATCTGTTCTCTGCTCAACCCAAAACTGAGGCCACACCCTCCACTGAATCCTGGAAATTCCTTAACAACCTCCCCTTGTCATCGCAAACCAAGGCCGCCTCAGTGTCCAGTTTCTCCTCCCCCGCCCCACACGCAGCCCCTGCTACTGCACCCACCCAGAAGTACCACACAGTGAACCTTACTGACCTCTATGAGTTCAGCTTCACTGGCTTCTCCAGTAGCCAGGAGTCGGAGTGTCCCGCTGCTTCTGTGACCAGGAGTGTAGACAGCATGAGTGGGGCAAGGGTACGGGGAGCAGCGGCTCCGACAGAACCCACCACTTCCTTCGGCATGCCGGTCACCCAGTTTAGAGCAGATCCGCAGCTGTGCCCAGAAGAGGACCTTCCAGAATTTCCCAGCCTTACAGATGGCCAGGTGTCTAGTACACTGGACAGCATCAACACAGAGGACTTCCAGGCCATGCTGAGTCAAAGTGCACTAGCAGCGGATGGGATAGGGTCCTGCGTGGTGACCAGCATGACACCCCCAAGAAGCAGCTCTAATGCCACTGACTCTTTGGCTAACCACAACAGCTGCAGAAGCACCTGGATGAACTACCCTAGCAGCATAGTCACACTTCTGGAGAGCGAGGGCATGATGGATGGCCCCTCATCCACAGTCAGCCTCTCAGGGCCCACTGACGATCTGGCTGGCATGAGCTCGATGGATGAAGAGCATCTCATGTCCATTTTTAACAACGGAACCCCTGCGTGCTTTATGTCGGGGCACTCTACCTAAACTATCAGCCACCAGTCCACACTCCCAAGTGCCTCAAACAGAGATGAAAGCGAGGTCCAGACGGACTACAGCAGGACATTCATTTTGGACTTTTCTCTGCAAGCAGGCCCCATGCTGTGCTGGAAGGAGGGAGAGGAGTTTAGTACATTATTTAGTGCAGATAAAGATTGCTGCAATGTGTAGTCAGGGTCTTTGTTATAGTGCGTTAATGTAGTGCTTCATGTGAAGAACTCATTTTTAAATGCTCATCCTCCAGTTCTGATACTATAAAGAGTATCATTTGCATACAAACAGCTCTGGACAAAATCAGTTTATGTAGCATAGAAGCAAGCTGTAGCTGTGATAGCTGTATCTACCCTTGCAATGTAGCTATATTCTTAAATGGCTACATAATCCATCTGACCCCAGATTTCCTCTTAGCAGTGCTGATTTGACATGGACTAAACATTTTTCTGAATGGGATGTGTGCCACTGATCAGCCTTCCGTGTTCAGTGATGGTTATAACAAGCACAGGACGTAGGGCAGGGTACATCATCAATGGGATGCTAAGCCATCACTGATTTCACACATGAACAGTGGTTTAGTGTTACTGACTGACTTGAAGAACATCTTTGGAAGGTTGGAGGAAAGGAAACCCACACCTATTGTGAGAACATGCAAGTTCCACACCACTGAACTTGACTACAACCTTGCAGGTGATGACGCTCATCATTTACTAAAATTTTACATATAATTTTGAGTGAAAAGAAAAAAAATGTATGCCTCAAATAAATATTCACGTTATTTCAGTGTAAAAAGTCGTGGGGATCCAGCAAACTCTGCTATCAGCCATGGGGATTTTTTCTATTATTAAAAATGTTTATATGTCCCGAATGTCCCCCCTTCAGGGGTGTGGTTGGTTTATATGGCCTGGATGTGCCATATAAAAATGATAGCTTTCTACGAACTATATAATCAGTTTCCCCAGCATGTCTACCTGAGTCAGTCATTTTCGAAGGAAACTGACTGGGCATGAGTCCAACTCTAGCTTGCACATTGACATTAGTTGATACACATCAGTCTTTAATTCTAAAGTACAGGCAGTCCCCAGGTTACAAATGAGATCTGTTCCTAAGTCCGTCTTTAAATTGAATTTGTAAATAAGTTGGAACAGCTACATATAGTTATTTAGCATGTTAGTCAAATATTTGTCTTAGTATATAATATTTTGCCTTTGTATGCATATACAGCACTTAAGAAACACTTCCAAATACACTAAAACATCTTAAAACTAATACAGTGCATTAATAATACTAATATTACTATTACTACTAATACAACAGTAATATTAAATAACTACATAAAGTACTGTATCTAGAGCCAACGAACCGCTGAAGTCGTGCAATGTTTTCATGAGCATCACAGAGTAGTGTGCGTATTTTGTAAGAACCATTGCATTTAACAAAAATTTTTGATATAATAGGCTTTATGGTAGTTTGTGCGTAAGTATGAGCTGTCCATAAGTTGGACATTGTTATCCCGGGGACTGCCTGTTAGTTTCTCATAGTGGGAAACCTCAAAACGGTGCGATTTCCCTCTGCTTTGACACATGGAAATTAACAAAGTATTTCAGTGAATATCCCGGCCAGTTTCTGGAGGCAGTAGTAAAGGTAGTATATACACTGACGTCTTTAATAGCTTTATAATTATGCAGTTTTTCTGGATGTGGATCAGATTATATGAACAAGCATTTCATTCTGTTAATCACTTTTTTGAAGACAGTAGGTTGTAATCCTGGAAAAATATCAGCAACCATTAGTTAGAACTCAAAGGCTGTTACCTTAAGATTTTTAGTTACTTGTTACTAGTTGTTAAATTGTACTTTTCTTTACAAATTTATATTAAAATGTGTGTGTATGAAGGGAAATGATGTACTGAGCAATGTTTATTCTAAGCATACAGTTAGGGGTAGTGTGTCTTGAAAACCACTGGGCATGCTTAGCATGTAGAAATTACCAGAAGAGACACTGGTATTGTTTGTAGAGATTCATATGCAGTCCAAAGCTTTGTAACTGTATCATACGTTCATCTTTTGTGTAGGACTGATCTGCTCTCATGCAAACCAAGAAAGCAGAACACTTTGTAGAGCCTTCTTCAGCTCAATAACATGCCCTAATGGCAGTGGTATTCAAACTTTTTTTTGACAGAGCCCCTCTAAGACTGATATTTTTCCTGATTCCCCTCCCCCAAAACGGTACTCCAAATATATTTTCTGTTTCTACTCATTTTAGGTGTTGTCTTGCAGTCACATTTTCTCTAACACTACCATCAGCTTGTAATTTCTCCATGGTTCCTCCAAGTATGTCAGCTTTACCTCAGCAACTTTCCCACCATAAACCTGTATGTTACTAGGCATAACAGATGTATTCAGTACGTGGTGTCTGTTTTACACATTTATTTTAATTTGTTAGAATCACATAATGTGTACAGGCATATAATGTTCACATTATTATTATTACTATTTCTGAAGGCTGCAATTTCAAAAATTTCAAGGCCTAATCCCCCCCCACAGTTTTCTCCCCCTGCAATTCCTTCACACCCCACAAGGGGGGCAGGTCACCCAATGTTAATGTGAGCCATTTCTTATGACCAGCAGCTCAATGCAGTTTTAACCATATGAGGTAAACGGCAGATGACAGTAAAAATGAGATTTGAGGATCATACCCAAACTGCAGCAAGGTACCCTATCCTTTTATAAAAGCCAGCATGAAAATTCCACGTAGGAAGGTGTAAAACCACCAAAAGGCAATTTAAACATGCATGTTACCACACTAAAAATCCAAATAAAAATCAGTCTTCACCTATCCCCCACTACTCATAACTTGGAAAATACCATACAGTTGATGTTTTCCTGTTAAGTATTTCCCACAAGGCAACTGATAATAAAAAAGAATTCACCTCTGAAACTTTTGAACATCTTTATGAATAACAGAAAGCAAACAAATTTTGATTCACTTGTCAGGCTGCTTCTGCTATAATGAGGTATCCCTACCTCCCCTCCTTAGAAAATGATGGAAGCAGCTGCACCCCCAAATCAGTAAATCTACTGAGATATTGGAGCCCTAGTTTACTATCAACATAAAACATAACAGAACTTTTCCTATGTTTTCATAGGCCGTAGCATCCAATGTCTGTGACTCATCACGAGACCACCAAACCCGTGACTTTGTTCACAATATGGGAGCGACGTGGAACACACTCCAGGTCAAACTTGCTCTCATAAATAGTGGGGCACATGTTCCAGCGGTTATTGCGGTAGATGCCCAGGTAGGTGTAAACGTCAGGCTTGTAGGACAGTGGGCATTTTACACCTGTGGCCCGTATTTCTGCATCTAGTCTCATGACCTGGTCCTCATCTGTGAAGGTCTGATTGTAGACGCAGATGACGTGCTTGCTGTCAGATTTAGGCATGCGTGGGCTCACCTTGGCCGCTGAGATCTTCCCATCCACGGTAGCTCTGGCGATCCCTTCCCAAGCATGATCCACCTTGAAACCCGTGTCCAGGTGCATGAGCCATTTGCCAGAGAGAACGCCGTGATTTAGTGCCAACTCCTTTACTGACTGAAAGCTGACTGGCCGTCTGCTGGCCAGCAACTTCTCCCAGGACTCCTGGAGCCCAGTGACATCACCAGTGCTGGGGCTGTGGTTTGGGCTGTACACTGCGATCCATCCTACGGGGCAAGGGTTTTCGCTATCTTCTCCAAAGCGGCTGACTTGCGAGGGCTGGTTCGATTCAAGCCACTGTTCAAACTCAGCCCGAGGAGTCTTGCGAGCATCGAACTTGATCCAGGGGTCCATGTCAGCTGCCATGGATTCTGCTGCTAGGGCATCTGCAGACATGGCTTCTGGATTTTCCGTGTCACCCTCTCCAAAGGCCTCTTCCATGTTTATGATGACTCCAGTCGCCTTTTCCCCCTAGCTGAAAGACAAACTTAACTGCTGCAGGCGTGCAGAAAACACACTCAATGACCAAATAGCTATGAATGCTATTCAACATTTTGACAGATAAGTGCTCCAATTATATTCCACCATGTTTCAATTACCATTGCGTAGATAGAATTATTGGTGTATTCTAATATTTTTACACACAGTCAACTGTTGATTGAGGTCTTTAATTCCTCTGACAAATCAGTTCGGGTTTTTGCAGTCATTTCTTGTACTATATAGCGTGCACTGGTATGCTAAGACATGGTCTTAAAACAGCCACTTGCTTATTCAACAGCAAGATAAAAACAGGGACTAGTAGCAGGAAGCACTTGTTTCACCTCGGAACCGCTGCAGCAAAATATCCGCCTTTATTAATAGATAAAATAGTTTTAAAGTTGCTCAGGCGCCGGCTAAAAGCTACGCAGAGCGAAGCTGATCATTGCGGTACTTTGCTACTTCCCGGTTTACTACTACAGTCCGAAAAGACGCAGTTACGGTAATGCGCGTCTTTAAATTGCCTGGGTGTGTGACTGTTTGCATACAGGTACCCCGCGATAGACTGGCATCCCATCCAGAGTTTATTCCTGCCTCGTGCTGGCCACCCCTCTCCATGCCAATGCCCGATCCGGTCCAGGACGGCCGCTTAGAATACAGATGGGTCTGTGAATAGTATTACGCGCGCCCCATGTCCGGTTACCGAGCACCACGTCAAATACAACGTAGTTCACCACTACTTGTACATTACTCAAGAGCTATTATTAGATGCGAGTTCCCTCTCCCCAGACATGCACACGTTAAGTCCGAATATCCAATTAAAGTGAAGCAGCCGTAAATAGCGGAATATGTTAGAGTTTTGTGTAGTTTTGTGTGACCTTACACTATACTCACAGCAAGTGCGTAGCCTTCCCTTCCCACAAACAGGGACACGACGACGGTTTATTTAAACCATATACCACAATAAGAGGAGCAAACAAAACCGTAAAGCGTCGACAAAATGCGCAAAGTCCGGGTCTACCGTAAAACACCGACGAGCTTCTTGACAGGTTTCGCTCGGCTGAAGCACTGCCTATGCGGGCACTCGTTGCAATATGCAGGCAGCGGGACCCGACGGACTACCCCAGATTCCAGGAACGCTGATTGGGAACCTGTGAACCCATAGGAGGAAATTAAAGATTCAAGGTTCAAGCTTCTCAAAAAAAAGAAAAAGAAACAAACGAACATGCCTAGTAAAAAGAAGAAATATAACGCCAGGTTCCCCCCGGTGAGTACACTCGAGCCCAAAGGGACCATGGAGGAGCGCGCGCCAGGCTGAGCTAGGAGCTGCGGCCTAGATGTCAAGCCGGGCCGAGCCTTTGTTTGACATCTATAGTTCTGACAATGTGCGGCAATCGCAAATTTAAATCGGTGCCTTTGCTAAGTGTCACATATTTAACGCACTGAGCACTGCATTTGCCTGTGTTACTTGGTATATCGAGACTAAGTGTAACTAATTAAAAGTATTTTATCATTTGTTATGGATGAACAGGATTAGTACTTGAAATACCTACCGAAATTAACAGACACGCATGATTGGCAGATTTGTACAGCATTTAACATTATTACTTTTTAAAATAACTTGAGCATTTCTAGTTTAATTTAGGTCAGTATTTCAAAACTAGAGATTGTGACGCGAGTGCACTGAATCGCAATGAGAGCGATGAAAGTCAACTTTATTGTCGCTGTGCACGTGCACAACGAAATGAGGTAGTAGGGTCTCTTCGTGCAAGCGTCACACACAATAAAAACAATAGTAGTTCATAGCAGTACGTGCAACAGTTGGTTTCCGGGTGTTGCGCAAGGGTCAGTTAAATCAGAATCCGATAGGAGAGGGAGCTTTATCAGGTTCAAGTACAGAGCCCGCGGTGCGGCGAAGGGGGGGCGAATCTTGAATAAGCCATTCTGTACTTTAGTTTATTAGTTATCATATGCATTTATGATCACAGTTTCAAAGATGCAGTATGTTACTAAGTTCATTTGTCAGCATGTTGTGCCACTGTAAAGCAGTACAAAGTAAACTTAAAAATGTGATCAAATTTTTTTTTTATTTCGTATGAGTATTGTTAAATTGTACCTCAGTTTTTTAAAACTTATCATGTAAATCAAACTTGAAAATGCATTGAATAACATTCAATATATTATTCACGGATTGCTTCTTACACATGTTTTACCTCTAGCAGAGACTAACTGGTAAGCAAAAAAAAATCTCAACAGAAGTCGCTGTTGGCTTTCTGAAATGCCGCTAAAAGTTGCTAGACTGTGGGATGATGTCACAAAATATGTACTTTGCATACGTCACGTTGCTGAAAGGCATCCCGTTCTCTGTGTTCTTACAGGCTGAATATTTTGTTTGGTTGTTGGTTTTATTGGAGGAGTGGGGGTGGGAATGGTGTACGGATATTTTTTTGTTTTTAGATATTTTTTGTTTTAAATTTTTTATTATTGTTAACTATTCACTGACTGACCGTTTTGTATGGATGAGCTCTCCCTGCTCTAACTCACTTTTTTCCCATTCTCTGTGCATAGTGCGCTTACTGATAAGGTTCTCTTCGATTTTACTGTCATTTTAATTTTTTGAGTAGCACAGCACTGACTAAATTTGTTACTAGTCGCTAGATAAGATTTTAGTTGCTAGGGAAGGTGTGATTTGGATTTAATATACATACTTCACATACATAGAAATAGAAGTATTATTTTACATATACACATATATACATGTTTCATACATGTGTGGAAGTTCAGCATACGCACAGCTTGGGGGAAGAAGCGGTTTGCTAGTCTGGTGGTTTAGCAGCGCATTTTCCTATAGCAGGAGGGCAACAAGATGGTGACTTGGGTGTGTGATGTCCATGGCAATCCGCTGCACTCTCTTCAGACCTGTCCTTCTGCCACTGATGTCTGGGAGCACTGTGCCGATGCACTCGCAAGTTTTATCACCCACTGTATAGCGTCACTGTCACCTGCTGTGCAGTTGTTGTGCCAAACTGTGATGTTGTTGGTCAGACTGCTCTCTATTACTGCTTTGTAGAATTGAGCCAGAATGTGGTGTGGGAGTTTAGCTCTCTTTAGTTTCCTTAAGAAATTCAAGCATTGCTGGGGTTTATTTGTGAGGGCAGAAGCGTGAGTGTTCTGTTTTAGGTCCTTTGTGATGTCAACCCTGAGAAATTTAAATCTGGTCACTCGTTCCACTTCTGCTCCATTTATGTCCGAAGTGCCATGTGCTTTCTTCTTTTTCCAGAAGTCAGTGATTATTTCTTTGGTCTTGTTTACATTAAGCGTTAGGTCATGCTCAGAGCACCATGGTGGTAGTGTTTCCTCCTCCCATTTGTAAGATAACTCATCATCTTTAATTATCAGGCCAATGACAGTTATATTATCTGCAAATTTGATGATGGAGTTATCTGGGATGATGGAGAGTCCTGGGTGTAAAGGGTGGAGAGAGGTAGTGCTGAACACGCAGCCCTGTTGGGCACCAGTATTCGGCAAATTTCTGGAAGATCTTAGATCACCCATTTTCACGGATTGAGGCCTCTTAGTAAAGAAATCCAGAATCCAACTGAACAGAGAAGGTTTCTGACCTAAGGTGTAGAGTTTGGCTATGGGTCTCATGGGGGTGATAGTACTAAATGCAGAGCTGAAATCCATAAGCAGTACTCTTGCATGTGTGTCTTGTTTATTTTTTTTTGTCCAGGTGGGTGAGGAGAGAGGTGATCTTGTGTGGATCTGTTGGAGCGGTATGCAAACTGATGCAGGTCTAGGATGGTAGGATTACAGTTCCTCGCTCAAAAACGACCATTTCATTATGACAGAGGTTAGAGTTACTGATTGATACACATTCAGGCATGTTGCTGTGGATTTCTTAGGATGTGGGACAATTGTGGTTACTTTGAAGCAGGTGGAGACTTTTTCCTGGGCAAGTGATATATTGATAATATCTGTGAAGACCTCTATTAATTGGTCTGCACAGCATCGCAGAATTCAGCCAGGGATGGTGTCGGGTCTAGGGGCTTTGTGTGAGTTGGCCCTCCCTCACCTTAGATGTTGACAGTGAAAGCCTTCCGTCATCTGGAGGAACTGTGGAACGGGATGCTTGAGATTGTAGACAGGAGAGGTTGTTGAGGTGGTGTTATTTTGTAGGTGCACCATGTGGAATCCTGCCTGTTACTTACCTTTCTCCCATCCTTGAGACCCATATAAACAATTAGGAAAAATTGCAGATTATGGGTTTATTAATTTAGCAGCACACTGTGTGCAGCTGGATGGCTAATATACATTATACAGTATCGATTGTACATTTATTAGCTGGCATTAAATTTATTCATCCTTCTACCATTTTAGGCAAGGATTAAGAAGATAATGCAGACGGATGAAGAAATAGGAAAAGTGGCAGCTGCTGTTCCTGTGATTATCTGTATCCTTTATGCCCCTCCAGGTTTTACCTGTTATGATTTCACTTTGCCTCTCTGTTTTATCCATATTGGGCCACGACAAACTTTGTAATGATACAGTGGCTGATTCCCCGTTGGGCTGAACACACTAAATGGTTGTAGTGTAATGTTGGGCTTAGATAATTGTATGGTAGCCCCGCATATCCAAAGTGGCCTTGGTTCTTTGCTGATTTTGCCTGTTCTCACTGTAACTAGTTAATCCATGTGAGGTTCTTGTATGGTTAGGCCTAATTAATTGTAATTTACCCTTAATTATGATTACTGAATGTTTGTAATCCTACCTAAATGAACAGTAAAAGATGGATGAATGTTATATGCAGTGTTAGGGGAGAAAAAGACCATGCATACTCGATTGTAGATGAATTAAGAGGATGGGATATTCACTGGTGATATTTTCAGTATTTCAGAAATGAGTAGAAACTGTGGACAGTTTTCCTATCATTTAAATTTCAGCACGGGCCCTTGAACTCTTTCTAGAATCCCTCCTGACAAAAGCCTGTCAGGTCACACAGTCACGCAACGCCAAGACCATGACAATGTCACACTTGTAAGACTTGCTGCATGCTTTCAGGGGATGCACTTTTTATTGTTTATTGAATTCCATGGACAGGGAAAACATGGATTTGGGACCAATCGGCCCCCACCATCAGAGACATGATATTTTTAGTATCAAAATCATTTGATCCAAGTATTTGAAGGATCTTTTTCAAATATTGCCAACACATTGTATGGGTAAACATCTAGAACAAATCAAATTTTGATATTAATTGCATAAAAACTGAAGCCAAAGGAGAAGGGCAGTTGTGGACACTTGATCTTGTCAGCATGATAACTCAAAAAGGATTTCTCAAATCTATTCCTAAATTTGCAGGCACGTTGTAAGGGTGATGATCTGGTACTGAGATTTCGAAACAAATTTCACCAAAGTTGAAGTAATGCAGCTTAGTTGCAGCAAAGGGAAAGGTGACCTCAGAAGTCATTTGATTGTGAACATAACTCAAAAGGTATCTGATGGATTTTTTTCAAACTATGCAGGCACACTGTATGGGTGAAGATTTGGATCTGATTTTATTTAGAGACAATCTGGATCTGGTCATATTTTTAGACAAATTGCACAAAAATTGAAACAAAACTGCTTAATGGCATCAAAAAGAAAAGTGACCTGAACACATTTGACTGTTTTAACTTAGAAAGTATTTGATCTTATTACCACTTCACAAAAAAGCATATGGGCAGGATCTACACTTGATTTTATTTTGATGCAAAACTGAAGCAGCAGTGCTAGGAGACGTGAATTTTACTGGTAGCAGTCCATGGGGAACTTGGCAAAACCTACTGCCCCCCCCCCCCCGGCAAATATTACCAAATGTTTACTGGGGGCAGTCCATGGGGAACTTGGCAAAACCTATTGCCCCCCCCCTGCAAATATTACCAAATGTTTATTGGGAGCAGTCTGTTAACTGGTAAATTTGTCGCTGAATACGCCCCCCCCAGCCCCCATTGGCTCGGTGGTGAACTCTCTGCGCAGAAAAAATGGGCAGCACTTGATCTAGAGATACTCATGGTTCAGAGTGCAGTTTCATGACATTACTTCTGTGTGCGTGCACCATGCATTATTTATAAGAAAGCATATACCGCCTCCTCTTTTCTTCCCCGATGATTCTGCCTGATCGGCATGGAAGACTGACAAGTTTTCCGGGGTGACTTCATGGTCCATGTGTGGACGATATATAAATACTACAAGTACTGGAGACATACACACCAGTATGAATGCAAGACATATTTGGCAAATGTATTTCTATAATGGAGATTTCACAGTTATAAATGATCACAAGGCTACTGTCTATACCAGATTCCCATGGTGTGTGAAAGTAAAAATATCCAGGCAGACAGCATAGACCTAGGTTTAAAAAATCATTAGGTTGATGATGTGGTTTCACTGAATAGAAAAACGTCCAATTTGTTGTCCAAGGTGACGTTATGCAGAAAGGGGCTTTTGTTACACTATATTGCCAACAGTATTGGGACACCTGGCCATTACACCCACAGGAAATTTTATGACATCCCATTCTAAATCCATGGGCCCCAATATGGAGTTGGTCCCTCGTCTTCAGGTATAACAGCTGCCACTATTCTGGGAAGGCTTTCTACAAGATTTTGGAAGGAGTCTGTGGGAATTTTGGCCCATTCATCCAGAAGAGCTTTTGTGAGGTCAGTCACTGATGTTGGACATGAAGGCTTGGCTCTCAATCTCTGTTCTAATTCATCCCAAAGGTGTTTGGAGGGGTTTAGCAGTACATAAAGACTGGCCTTTGAGTTTAGCAGCAGGTGGTTTTTAACTAACGACAGGTTTATGGTCTTAGCGAAAGATTGTTTTTATATTAAAGATGGTGGTTGGGTTGTATATACACTGCTCAAAAAAATTAAAGGAACACTGTTTAATCAGAGTATAGCATCAAGTCAGTTAAACTTCTGGGATATTGATCTGGTCAGTTAAGTAGCAGAGGGGGTTGT
>JAAGVU020000002.1:16673671-16685877 GCA_011763525.2 Mormyrus iriodes
CTCTGCATGGCCCCTCTCTGTGTCGGTGTGAGGCTATTCAGGGTTTCATGCTGCTCTGTGTGACCCCTCTCTGTGTCTGTGTGAGGCTATTCAGGGCCTCAGGCTGCTCTGCGTGACCCCTCTCTGTGTCGGTGTGAGGCTATTCAGGGCCTCAGGCTGCTCTGCATGGCCCCTCTCTGTGTCGGTGTGAGGCTATTCAGGGTTTCATGCTGCTCTGTGTGACCCCTCTCTGTGTCCGTGTGAGGCTAATCAGGTCCTCAGGCTGCTCTGTGTGGCCCCTCTCTGTGTATGTGTGAGGCTATTCAGGGTTTCATGCTGCTCTGTGTCGTTCCCTCCCTGGATAGCTCGGGTCCCTGTGCTACATTCCATTCTGACGTCAATGCCAGTGTCACCAAACAAGTGGAGAAAATGCAGGATGTGAGCTGTGTCACCAGTGTGAGGGAGAGAGGAGGGTCACACTGAACCGCTCCTGAGTGGGAGTCTGCAGGCTATTAATCAGATGTTTGAAAGCAAATCCCAAAAGACAAAACAAATCAATAAAGTCAAAGATAAAGCTGCTTACAGAGGAAGGCAGAGAATTCAGATCTCTGTCCCCAGTAACACAACAGCTCCAACACTGTTGTGAAGTTTGCAGATGGCATGGTGGTGCGAGGTCTGATCTCCAACCGAGATGAGACACCTTGGACTTGAATGTCTTTAAGACTAAGGAGTTGGTCATGGACTTCAGGAAGGATATGGACTTCAATGTCAGGCCTTTACAATATAACCGTAAAGCTCTATTTGCAAATTATGAAAAATATTACCTCGCACATGTGCAAATTGTACTGAGTATTGCCATTATTACAACTCTACCCGTAGTTCTTTTTGGAAAGCTATGTTGAATTGACTAGTAACTGTTAGGTAAAATAAAACCTTCATTCCCAGCATGCATCACACTGCTAAGTAGCCAGTAGTGAGCGTTCAAAGCAAAGTATCTAACTGGCGCTCATGCTCAACAAAACTAGCGCAGTAACAGACACACTGCATAACGTTTCCCTGAACATGTAAATGACTGAAGTGAACTGAAAAATTAAATCGATATGAAGGGTGGGCTGTGGATATACAATAAACTGGACAACATAAAGGTTCACAAAACCTCATTAGATGTCTGCTTCCTATCCTGATTGAAGGTAAGTATTGATAGTAGAGTTTTTGGTGGCATCCTGGCTGGATGGATTTCGTATGTCCAGAGCTGGAGGTTGGAATCTCATTCCTGCCCTTTGTGTGTGGAGTTTGCCTGCTCTCCCTGTGCTGTGTGGCTTTCCTCCGGAATCCTAAAGACATTCAGGTAGACTGATGGGATCTCCCTAATTCCCCGTTGTGTGTGACCTTGTACTTGTAAGGACTGACATTCCATTAAATGCCGTCCACCCTGTAGTGCCTGGGACGGGCTCCAGAGCCCCCCAAACCCAGCTCAGGATAAGCTGCTATACGATGGATGAATAAACCAAATCCTGAGTCACCAATTGCTTTATATATTATAATGAAAATAATATAGCTTTTGTTTTTTTATGTATATTGTCATTTGTTCACACAGCTGGTAGTATGATGTTTGTGTAATTACAGACCAAGTCATTGCACTTCCCAAAACAGTGTGCCACCATAATGCACCACTTTGTTTGAGTGTGAATGACAGTGTCATCATGGCCCCATGAGAGGGGCAGGTTGGGCAGTAGCACCGAAATGTTAGATTGTCACCAAACGACTTCTGGTGGCGGAAACTTTTCTTTTCCACCATCGCACTGTGTCTGAAGCTGCAGCAGTTCACACTTTTTTTGTTTTGGTCTGCTTTGTTTTTATTGTGGTTGCCTACTTAGCAGCATGGTGAGAGCATCAGGCAGGATGAAGCAGAGCTGGCTGTGAATCGAGGGGCCAGGCCGCCAAAAAATGCTGCTGCTGTGTTTTTTTCTTCATTCATGAATATGGGTGGCAGTCACTGTTTTACAGCGAAACGTAGAACTAATTCTGTTTGACAGACTGATCTGATTAATCTGGGCTGGGGAGGGCAGTGGGGTGGAAGAGGAAGTGAAAGACCCACGAGTTTTGGTGTGCGTGTTTGTCTGCTGGTTGCTGTGGCAACATGTTGCTGTCATTGGCTGCCTGTCAGCTGTTTGTGCATGATCTCCTAGCTGTTCTGCAGCACAGTAAGCAGCATACAGCCCTGGTCTCATTATTTTGCAAGGATGGATTTATGTAATCAGATGCCATCTGTGAATTGCTTACCGATATTACTTTATTGCTCACTCAGATGGTGAGTTCCTCACTCTGGCTTTCTATTTGTGTCTCTCCTACCATCCCTGGGAACAAAGTCCTCCTGGCTGAGCCCATCGAGAATGAATGCGTAGAGAGTAAGACCCTGAAGATCACAGACTTTGGGCTGGCACGTGAATGGCACAAAACCACCAAGATGAGCACAGCGGGCACCTATGCTTGGATGGCACCGGAAGTGATCAAGACGTCCACCTTCTCCAAAGGCAGCGACGTGTGGAGGTAAGACATGTTCACACCATTTAATCATCTGGAAGTCCTTCGTGCTGCACTGTGGGATCATAGTGGCAGTGGCAGTGAGGTCTTAAATTTGTGTTAAAGGTTTGAGCCTTGTGTTGCAAATGTGACCGCCCCAGGATATTACTAAACCTCCCATTCCACGTATGTGAACTTACATCCCCCAGGCTGTGGACAGAGACTCCAGAGGAGAACTGGTGCTAAGTTCAGATCTCCAGCAGTGCTAGCATACAGGCTACACAGATTTGTGGAACAGTGTGATCATGTTTAGGAGGAAAAAGGATTTTCAGTTAAAGTTTTATTAACAAACATGCTTTATTTGTCATTTGCGCAAGTATGAATACGGATACATTGGAATGCCTCTTTTCACTGACCTCATCTTGCTCTCCATAGCTTGGGGGTCACAGCGCAGGGTCAGCTAATGTGCCGCACCACTGGAGCTGTGGGTTAAGGGTCTTGCTCAAGGGCCCACAGACATGACTGACCTGCCGAGGCTGGGCTCGAGCCGCCGAGCTTGTGATCACGGGCATAGAGACTCAGCCTGCTGAGCCACTTTCTACCACATTTAAAGTCTGCTTTCTCTCACTAGTCACACTCCTCAGATGAATAACAACCAATTACACAATCAAACACTAACACTCGTGGCATGATCTGAATGCAGAGACCGAGGAGAGCAGAAAAATGGAGGTTGAGTAGCTTCCTTGTTATAGTCCCGGCAAGTTTTTGCACATCTTCACATATGTTCTTTCAAGCCAATGTAGAGAAATTGTAGAGAAATTTTGATTTGGGAATGTTATCAATTTACGGCTGATTTAAGCAATAAATATGTCAGCTGTTCCTGGTGGAGCCATTGTTCATACATATGCCATAGCCATGCTGCCTTAGGGGCATATGCAGTAGGTGCAGTTAGGGTGTTGTCCCAGCACCACCTACGCTTTGAGTCAACTGAGAACAGGTCAGCAGCCGGCCTAGGAAAGCACCTTATCTGCTTATCACCTGTGCTCTTCCTCTCTGCCGGTCATTCAAATGGAAAGCAGTCGTGTTATATGTTAAAGAGCAAGATCCAAAGTTTTATCCGGCGCAAGAAAGCTTTGTGCTTGATTCATCTCCAAAACTGTCAAGTAGGTAGAATACAGAACAGCGAGAAACTGACTTTGTTAGGTTCTGTACCTGAAGTCATGCATGTACTGATATGTTTTGAGGCAGTTTAGTCAGTCAGCTGTACTTTATCTCTGCTGTGAGGGTTTGAGAATAAACCGAGGATGGATTTGAAAGTTCATGGTTTCATTTTGTGTGAATAACTGTACAGATAAAGACAGACCTATAAACAGAGGTTTTCTGGGTCACTTGTCCTGGGACAGATTTAGAGTATGTATTTAGGTTTGGGTAACTGGGGACCAGCTGAACTTCAGCAGTGGTTTGTTCGTTCAAACTGCTCGAACGGCCCGACTCCATCTTACATGCTATTCTTTCTGGTGCTGCTGATGGGAACTGAGCTTAGTGTACAGTGTGTCTGAAATTATTATGCCAGTGTAATAGTTTAATTTTTCTGTACTAAGGACAACATACTAAGCTTCTTTCTACTTATGTTATAGAACACTGTGTCTAGTTTGCAGATAACACCAAACCATGAAAAAATCACTGTCTGGTGTTATTATACAGGTTGAAGAATAATACCAAACATTAAGTAAAGCTGTGAATATTTCTATATTTACAAATTACAGTGGGTAAAAATAAAGACTTGTCGGCCAGTGGGAAACAGAAAATGGCACAGTTATTGGCTGATACTCTAATAAAACTGGACAATTCAAAGATATTACACAGAGAGCACCAAACTGTGGAAGAAAAGCAGTGGAGCAATTGTGAACAAAGAAAAGACACAAACCAAAGGAAAAGGATTCAAGAACATTACATCCTGGGACAAATGTCAGCTGAAGCAGATTCTCATTAAATATCCCGTACTGAGCAGTTCAGAAGTCCTCAACAAGACAGGTGTGTCAGGTATGAAACATGAAAACGATGCAGAATCCTTATAACAGTCAGCAAGTCTATTTTATCATTTATCTTGAATATTTTAAAGTTAAAATATCAAGTTATTTTTAGACATCACACAGCCCTAATTGGTATCGGTCTCAGTGAATACCAGAAAACGAGCAGGGATATTTGTACTAGTTGTAAAAATGGTATCGGTGCATCCTTAGTTTTCAGAGAAGCAAAACCAGGTAGGGGGCAATGAATGAATGAATAAATACATTGCTTGACAAGGGTGGAACCTAGATTAACAAGTAAATGCTCAATACAGAAAGCATGGTAATTCATCATTTTCATGTGATGTCATCCTTTGAGCACCACCCACCTCAAAGGCAAAACAAGGCTTCATTTCGTTCGCTGCCACTTATTTTTACTACATTTGTTTAGCCAAAATACTGGATAGTTCAGCTGGATGCACTAACCAACGAGGAGGCAAGCCTGGATTGTGCTTGTGCAGAATACCATCCAAGAAAGAAAACCCACAGCGGAGAGGTGTATTTGTGCTTAGACATGCCTCCTTACTTGGGGAGGGAATTGAAGAATGGGAGCCATCAAAGGGTGCTTTCACACCAAAACTTTGGAACCTAGTTCTTGGGCCGTCTTGACCGGGAACATTTGAAGCTCCTGGCCACTATTGTGTGTCATTTTCCCACCATACAATAGGAACTGGGACCATTATGCTAACTAAGCATAGGAAACACGTTGGTTAAATTTCACACATAATTTTACTATGGAACTACACTGCCACCCCAAAACTATGGAGGATGAACAAGTCACTTTGTTAGTTACTTGTTAGTTATCAGGGGGATCAATAACGATCAAACCAGGACACTTAGTTTATATTTAGTTATTTAGTTTATATGACCCACTACATGTTTAGAATTAATTATTAAATCTGGCCAGCAGATCGATCTTTTGTTTTCCACCAAACAAAAAATGGCATTATTCCACTAACAAGCGCTGGCAAGTTTCAGTACCGGCACCGGCGATATCAGACAGAAGTACATTGGTGATCGATCGAATTTTGAATGTAGAAATATGCAGAGGCAAGCAAAACAGATATTCATTAATACATTTAATGTATTAATGAATAAAATAATCTGTTGGACATAAGCAGACATATAGATGTCTGTACTTTTGGGAACTTTTGTCCTGGCGGCTCTAAGGGGAGGGATTATCCACAAGAGATATGTAGACATTGCTGAAGTGGACCTCTGGCAGGGATTTCCCTGTTTTAGTGAAATACTGTTTGGGGATAGCAAATGGCCAAAACCTGCAGTTTGTTCTCATATCTTTGTTTTTTTTTCTGTTTATCTAAATATTTGTTGCTTGGAACAGATGGAAAACGAATTGACCTTCGCTGCAGTTCTGTGGAGTGAGCAGTGTTGGTGGCCATTCTGGAAGGGTGTTTTGCCCTTTCACTCTCTTAGCTAGTCACCCAACAGAAAACTATGGATTGTTGGTTACAGCTAATGCTGATAATAGTCAGTCATAATCGACGGTTTGAGAACACCAACACAGGAAAGAGACTAGCTGAAATGACCAAAGCTGTCTGTTGACTGTGTACCAAATTCGGATTTGTTACTGCAGCGGCGGTTCTAGCTTGCATGGCGCCCTGGGTGAACCCCCCCCATCTCTCACCCTCTGCCCTCCCCTCTCCCGCCAACAAAAAAAGCACCATTTGGCACTGTCATTTTTAATAAGACATTTGGAACAATACAAATAAATAATGATCAAATTTTAAGCAATATAAAAAATATATACAGAATAAGCTTAAGAAATATCACAAAGAAGAAAGACATAGAAACAAATTATAGTATATAAATAAGAAAGAATCAAATTATTACACTATTACCCTAAATTTTACAACTGCCATCTAAACCCTGACCTTTCTTGCTTTCCTTGATGCAAAGTCATAAATTATATCCTCATAAGAAATCTGCCAAGCAAGTGCGAGATGGTGCTCCAAAATATTCTAGAGGTGCCCCTGAATTTACATTGAAATACAGTATATGAGGCTCCATACATTCACTAACTATGGCTTAGACTTTTTTATCAATTTGTGTTAATTTGGCACTGGAGCGTCAATACATTACCTATCCCCCAAAACTGTCAACCAAGAGTTAATACTGAACCTATTCACCTTGGTGGTGTTCAGATCGGCTTCATATTGTTCTTAATGATTTTGGAGAAACCAAAAAAAATTCAACATTATATTGTGTAACTATATATTCACAGTGTTATTAATGAATTGTAGTTTATTTGGTAGCATTTCGTAGTGTGACTGATTTTGCTAATTGCATTCATACTGTACAAAGTTAAAGGTGTGCTATTTCATATATTCCCTGCTCCCCTACCTCGGGGTTCCAGTGGGGCGACTTGAGGCCAATCCAGCTCTGCCCCCTGCCCACCTGAGTGGTACCCTGCCTACCTCACAAACTAAAATCTCTCCGACTAGGTTACTTGACCCACGCGGTGACATGATATCATTGACATAACGAGCAAATGATCGATAGAAAACCGATCACGCAAATGTCAGCACTGTAATTTTTTTGACGGTTTGTTTGTTTGATTGTTTTTGTACGGACCCCCCATGCTGCCCCCGGCAAGGTGCCGCCCTGGGTGGCTGCCCAGGTTGCCCATACCTGAATCTGCCAGTGTGTTGCTGGAAACACATCCAACATGCTACCTCACTTGAGACAATGTCGCCTAAGTGTGTGTACAAACAGAGCCCGGCAGAAACAGCCTCTGCAAGTCTGCCAGCAGCCAAACCACCTGCAGCTCAGACTAAGTAATCCCTCTGAAGCTACGCAGGTGTGGGCCTGGCCAGTACTTGGATGGGAGACCAACTAGGAAAGCTGAGGTGCTGCTGGAAGAAGTGTTGGTGTGGCTCGTCCTGTGGTCTGTGTGGATCCCAGTGCCCCAGTGCAGTGTGTGCTTGCCCCTTCACCAGCTTCGCTACTGTATGGTGAATATACTGGCACAGAATGGCTGCTGTCTCACATCCAGAAGGATGCTACACAGTGGAGTTGGTTGCAGTAGCTTTGGGTGTCTTGAAAAGCGCTATATAAATGTCATGTTGATTAATTCAGGTTAGTCTCCCAATGGCATTTAAGGTGCTTTTTCCTGGAAATTCAGACTGAATTAAATAAAAGACATCTTGATCACTACAGATTTATGTCCGTACTCAGTGGTAGAGAACACAGGCTTTGGACAAGATTAATTTGCTATGACTGTTATTTTGAAGTCTTATTTTAAGTTTTTTTATTTATTTTACATATTTCCTTTTAAAATGTGTAAAAGTTTATCCAGCCGCCATCAGACACACTGCCTTTGGTTTGCCTTTGTGTTTCTTTGCAGTTTTAATTACAAATAATTTCAAAACAAACTCTGTTCTTCCTTCTGTACCATAATTGCACTGAATCATGAACCCATAACCAAGGTTTATACCCACATAAGATTTTTCTGTACCTTTACACCCCTTTTTATGAGTCAAAATATTTCCCCTTTAAGTTTATAATGCCATCGTGATGATTAATCAGTTCAGCTTATACAAAATCTAAACAGGCCAGGTTATGACAGACGATTAATCTGAATTCTGTCTGTTAATAATTTTTCTAGTTTGTTTTACAAAGTATGATGGAATATGACATTTATTAATAATCTATACATCTGTTTAATAAAAGTTGACAAATTTAACATTAGTTCATCATATTTCAGATCAGTCCTTTTTTTCTATCACGAGCTCACATGCATCTTGAATGCTATCTTAGAGGCATTTTTAATTAGAAGATGACAAGAGGTGGAGGTACAGTAGTAATACAGATACTGCCGGAAAAGTGACAGTTCTTAAGTGAGGTGTTTCGATTCATATGATTGCAAATTCTACCCTTCATTCTGACATCAGTCAATCAAAGCAAAAAGCTTAAATAATTTGGAAATGAAGGTGGAGACACAAAGAGGGGAGCCTTATGCATTTTTAACATCTGCAATAGTCTGCTGTGATCCTCTGTGTTCTGCCTGCCTCTCTCTCCTTTTCTCCTTGCCCAGTGTAGGTCAGCAAAGAGTCTGGCTCCCCACCGGGTGCCTTACTGTATCTGAGGGAGTTTCTCCTTCCCCGTGTGATAACGTGAATATTCCTTTGTCCCTTTCTTAAACCGTGTGTGATCGGGGAGAGGTGGACGTGCTCTGTGCTTGTACTGTGTACTCTTAGAGACCCGCCTCTGGGTGTGAGACGCCCAGGCCTGCAGCCAAGGTGAAGCACTCGCACAGTAATTAGAGGCCCAAATAAAACTCTGTGGATTGCAGGCCACACTTTACGGTTTCCTGGGCTGAAACAGTCAGTTGAAAAGTTTTGCTGTGGTATGCCGGGAAGTGTCCCTTTTGAGTGTCTCTCCACTCTCTGTTCCTTAGTTAGTGACTGCATGTGTTTGAGTGTGTGTTTTATCTGTCCATGTTTCACTCAGTATGTATGGATGTGGACTTTAATCCTCTCGCTGTGTCTGTGCTGTACTGTCTCCTGTCCTGGCACTTCCCCTTCCATGTGTGTAGGTGTGCTTTCTGATTTCCCCCGTCTGTCTGTGCTCTGCAGCTACGGTGTGCTGCTGTGGGAGCTGC
This sequence comes from Mormyrus iriodes, assembly GCA_011763525.2. Classification (NCBI taxonomy): domain Eukaryota; kingdom Metazoa; phylum Chordata; class Actinopteri; order Osteoglossiformes; family Mormyridae; genus Mormyrus; species Mormyrus iriodes. Next base: position 16,682,864 of record JAAGVU020000002.1, read on the forward strand.
TGACGGGCGAGGTGCCGTACCGCGGTATCGACGGTCTGGCCGTGGCCTACGGCGTGGCCGTTAACAAGCTGACGCTGCCGATCCCATCCACCTGCCCGGAGCCCTTCGCCCAGCTCATGGCCGGTAAGCCGTGTACTGCCAAGCTGGCGAGGCACTGCCACGTCGGAGAGTGCGCCACTGACAGCCTGCTTTAATTTATCCTCCTCTGGGCCAAACCCGAGCCTCGCTAAGTCAGCAGGGCGCTGCTTTACGGCTTATTTTATGTACCATGAAACAGTGATGGCCTGTTTGGAAGTACTTGCAGAATTCAGTAGAACTGCTGCATTTCTCATGTTTAACCTATATATTTATTATTAATTTAAAGACGTATTTGTTTGTAAAAATCTGTTCATCTTCTTGGACTTAACAAAAACCCTGTTGTTGTTTCTTTGATCACATGGGCCAACTTGTACCCACTGTTAGAATCTAAGCGCGCGGTGCCCTTATGCTGAGTACGGAGGAACAGGCACAAATGTGTGAACATCGGTGCCGCTGTGTTTCTGTGTGCAGAGTGCTGGGACCAGGACCCCCACCACCGGCCGAACTTCGCCTCCATCCTCTCACAGCTGACTGCCCTGGAGCAGCAGGTCATGGACGAGATGCCACAGGAGTCATTCCACTCACTGCAGGAGGACTGGAAGCTGGAGATCCAGGGCATGTTTGACGAGTTGCGTTCCAAGGAGAAGGTGAGGGTGCATCCATGTGTGTGCGTGAGCGTGCGGTGTGTGTGCGCATGTCTGTGTGTGACGTGGGTCTCACCCCGGCGCAGGAGCTGCGCTGCCGTGAGGAGGAACTGCAGCGCGCCGCCCTGGAGCAGAAGTCACACGAGGAGTTCCTGCGGCAGCGGGAGCAGCAGCTGGCGCGCTGGGAGCAGGACGTGTTCGAGCGCGAGCTCAGCCTGCTCATCATGCACATGAACCAGGAGAAGCCCAAAGTGAAGAAGCGCAAGGGCACCTTCAAGAAGCACAAGCTCAAGGGCAAGAACAGCGAGAAGATCAGCATGCCACAGGGTGGGGGCACCCACACGCACACGCACACACCCTGTGTGAAACCAGCCTGAACCTGAATACCTGAATACTTCAAGCTTTAAGATCATGCTCAGCCACATTCAAGCGCTAAGTGACCATATTGTCCATTTGTGTTCTCAAGCTAAGGGCATGAAGTTTTTTTCTCATGCGTTATGCATGTAGTGGAATTTCCTTTTGATTGGTTTTGCATCAATCAAATTCAATTTGGATAATAAATAATTGTATTTCCCAGCCTTCTGGGAATGCATACGGCTTTAGCACCGGTCTTGCTGCCACTGCAGATCGCCCCAAAACTGAAGCAGCACCTCATAGTGATAGCAAGAACAGGCAGCTTTGACACTTAATCCAGTTAAGATGATAACCTTAAACCTCGAAAGCCTTTTCATTGGACAGGACCACTGGTTACATTATATGGATGAAGATCTACACCTGGCTTCACTTCAATTTTTACATTTTCAGGTGATCCATCCAGTACTTCTACAAATAGTACAAGTTGGTGAGTGTGGTACGAGTACAGCTTATATAGCCAGACCAAATGACAGGGCTGTCCTAGGAATACAATGCTGTTGTTTCCAACAGCATAAAATCTAGTTAATAATTATTATTTTTGATAAGTTCAGAGCCTTACACGCTTTTGAATAACTACCCAATGATTTTGGTTTAATAGCTTACCTTCTTCCGGATTAATTAAAAAAAATATACCTCATCTCCCACATAATTTATTTTGAGGCTGAAATGTAGCATTAAAAAAGAAAAAACAAAAAAAAACTTGTACACTTTTGGGTCTTTATCTCATGAAGGAGACCAAGTAAGTAACAGGGCACTTATAAAAAATTGACTTACGCCACTTAGTCCAGACCCTTTTTTGCCATTTTTAAAAATATCCAAACAAAAAATTGAGTTTGAGAGATGAACTTTGACCTTGGAAAAAGAATCTTAGACTTCTGCGAAATGTTAAATTCATACCGTGAGAAAGTACTGTTTTTGAACTTTTTAATGAGCTATAGTTGAGCCAAGTTACTATAATAGTAAAAAAAAGTTACAGCTCACACGAAAGCCTTCTAGATTATCTTTTTTTTCTACCTACAGTGTAGAAAACACAATATATCTCAAAGCAATTTGTTTTATAAATAAACAAAAGAACATTTTTTAGCTTTGGAAAGTATGTTTAATTCACATTGTTTAATTAAAATAGAATGACCCAGTAATCCAGTTTTCTGAATATCTTGTACAGTTATAGGATGTGTTCAGTATTAAATGCAGTTAAACGTGTTTTTTCCGCCAGGCTTCTTGGCTCAGCAGTGTCGGTCTGTTTCCAGCCTCTCCGTTTTGACGTTGGTGCTGCCAGGTCCTTGCTGCTTCTGCTGCCCTGATTGCTGTCTGCTTCTGCTTCCTCAGACTTCATTCATAAGATCACAGTCCAGGCGTCCCCAGGTTTGGAGAAGAGGAAGAACTCCCAGGACCTTTCCTCAGGCTCCTCCCCTTCCTTTGGGCCCCGCCTTCTTCTGCGTGAGTCACGGTTCCACAGTCTTTTATCATATACGTGTCCTTCCCATTTACATTCTCTCTCTCTCTGTCTCTCCCTCTTTCTCTCTCTCACACACAGACACACACACACAGTAAACAGTATTTCATTTATGGCCCTTCAGGTATAAATATTTTACATACGGTTTCAAATCTACACAAAACATAACCATCATTCATTGATTATAATGGTATGTATTTTAATGATACATATATTGAGTGATATTTACAAAAATTTTATTCTATGCTAATATTCTTCATGACACGTTTGTAGTTAAACGCACTGCACACAGCAAACAAATACACTGTACATACACCATAATGTAGATGTTCATTTCATACTTAGTTTTAAGAACATAAGAACATAAGAAATGTACAAACGAGAGGAGGCCATTCGGCCCATCAAGCTCGTTTGGGGAGAAC
>JAAGVU020000002.1:16685977-16702253 GCA_011763525.2 Mormyrus iriodes
CTGTACCTCTGTCCCTGTTCCTGTCCAGTCAGACACATAACTCTGTACCTCTGTCCCTGTTCCTGTCTAGTCAGACACATAACTCTGTACCTCTGTCCCTGTTCCTGTCTAGTCAGACACATAACTCTGTACCTCTGTCCCTGTTCCTGTCTAGTCAGACACATAACGCTGTTCCTCTGTTCCTGTTCCTGTCCAGTCAGACACATAACGCTGTTCCTCTGTTTCTGTTCCTGTCCAGTCAGACACATAATGCTGTATCTCTGTCCCTGTTCCTGTCCAGTCAGACACATAACCCTGTACCTCTGTCCCTGTTCCTTTCCAGTCAGACACATAATGCTGTACCTCTGTCCCTGTTCCTGTCCAGTCAGACACATAACTCTGTACCTCTGTCCCTGTTCCTGTCTAGTCAGACATATAATGCTGTTCCTGTTCCTGTCCAGTCAGACACATAACGCTGTACCTCTGTCCCTGGTCCTGTCCAGTCAGACACATAATGCTGTACCTCTGTCCCTTGTCCTGTCCAGTCACTCCCAGTGAAAACACCAGGCTATTTCCCCTGAGCCCTGTGTGGTCCCCAGAGACCTCAGCTATCAAGCAGGCCAGCTGTGACGGTTGGACAAGCCCCCAGAGGAGCCCCCAGAGTCCCAAGAACACCAAGATTTTGCGCCTTAATACACCTGAGGGGAGGTATGGCTCCCTCTAGCCCACCTACACACCTCGTTTCTCATCTGTATCTGATATGCTTCCCTGGTGGCTTATCTCATCTGTTTCCTTGTGTTTTCATGCATGTGTGCATCAGTCTCTCCATGAGAGCCAAGCTTCTGGAGATGGACAGCAATGAAACTGACCGCTCGAGATCTGACTTTGAGGTGTACAGATCCCCCAGCCCAGTGTCTGCCCCCAATGGTATGCATGTTCCCGTTTGCCCTTTGAGCATTTCCAGAGAGTTCGCGACCCAGCAAGAGAGGCCAAGCATTTCAAACACTCTCTTTACTCAAGAAAAGCTTGCTTTTTATGTATAAAGTAGGTACTGGTATGGTTGTTATTTCTGTAATGTTATTAGTTTAAATATTTGAAATGTTACCAATGTAAATAAAAAGTTTACTGTCCTATACTGTACATGTGTAAAGCAGAGCTTATCTCTCATGTCCCTCAGGCTTCTGTCCCAAGGAGTCTCCTGGGAGCGGTCTACCTCAGGGGGATTCAGGTGGTGAGGAAGGGGGGTCCCCAGACTGGGGCTCTTGGTCTGGAGGTGGTTCCCCTGGAGCAGAACACGGCTCAGTGGGCGGTGCTGGGAAAAGCACCCACCGGGCCCTGCTGAGCTTGGGCTCCATGGTGGCCTCTGTAGCGTTGGGCCGCTGTATTGCAGCCCAGCCCAGATTATCCCCCAGGATCACCCCCCAGCCCCCAGAGTCAGAAATGATGGCCCAGGACCAATCTGTGCTGGAGGACCTCATCACGTTCTCCCACTCGGGCCCCCTGAGCCTGCCCCTACCTTTCCTGGACCCAGCCCTAACTCCAGCTGAAGCCCAGAACCCGGCCCAGGCCCTGACACCCCCCCCTCGTCCCTGTGTTCCATGGGATCAAAGCTTGGACCTCAGCAGAAGAGCCCCGGCTAGTCTGCACTCCTCTCAGCTCGGTTAGACTTGATCCATTTACATCTTGAGAACAACATGGCAGCCCTGCATGCATTTCTAGTTTCTAATGTTTATGTTTATCTTTTTGGAATTATATTATGTTTTATATATGTATTTTCTGCATATATACATTTTATACAGGTTCAGTTCAGCTGCAGGTCAGTTTAGTAGCCATTTTGAATCTTGGAATGTACACTGCTGTGCAAGTCTTTGGCAGTTAAGAAAATTGATGTTTTAAGTGATCTTCATGTTGGTGTAGTGATATGTCTAAGTGTCAGCCTAGCCATTTGAAAACCTCTCCTAAATTCACCCCAGTATTTGCAGCAACTATCCAATACACCCATGTACTTTTTGGCTAATCAATACCTCACTAAGTTACTTAATGAATTAAGTTAATTAATTAGTTGAACTGGGGGAGAAATGTAAGATATAAATGGAATAGCTGGGGTGCCCCTGAGGAGAGGTTTGGGAACTGAAGTGGTGTCCATCTAGCCATACAACAAGATACTAATAACTTTTTGGAGAACAGAACACATTCATGTTTAGTTTTATTGTGTCATTGTGTCAATTAGCTTTTGATCTCATGTTAAATTGTGTGATTTTTGTCAGAACAAATATACACATGCTAACCAGATAAAAAGCCTTAAATGTTTTTTTGCCTGTCTAAGGCTTTTGCACATAATGTAGATTCATGTGTTGAGTAGGGCCGTCAAACAATTAAATAGATTAATCACACATTTTGTAATGAATTAATCACGATTAATTGCAATTAAAACTCGATTTTCTTCTTAAGACTAAAGCTTGTTATGTGCATATTTAAATGTCAAATTAATCACCAAATTGGCATGTATAAGTACAATGTCCAGTTTTTTGTGCTTGTTTATAATAAAAATAGTACCCAGTATCAAATGTGAACAATACGATTGTTAGTGCAAAAATCTTTAGACAATGTGCAGCAATGTCTCAAATGCAAACAGTATAACAATATGCAATAACAATATGCAATTATAAAGATATGACAGTGTAATAGGTCATGAATTAAGTTTTATAAGAAACAGCTTAAATAGGCAGTTCACCCTAAAACTGGAAAAAGGACACGTTTTAAAGGGGCTTTAGTGTTATCTGTCCATCTAGGTTGTTCTGCTAGTAGTTGTCTAGTTTTGGAGATATTGGCCATAGAAATGTCGGACTACTCTCAAATACAATGGGAGTGAATGTCATTCTTTCTGTGGTGATTATTGCACCAGAAAATACATTAGATTCAAAATTCAACAGCAATGTCTCTTACCAGAAATCATAACCCAGTTACTCAAGATAATGTACAGACTAGGTAGTAAGCAGTTTAACCTAGAAACTTTCAAACTCCACATAAGTCAGCCCCCACATAGGAAATAAACAAAACCCAGCTGCGTGAAATGCGTTAATTTTGCTGCATTAAATATTTTTAATTAATTGCAACGATTGACAGCCCTAGTGCTGAGAGATGTTGTCACAGGATAATGCGGTTCATAAGCCATCTGGCTTAAGCCCAGGCAGATACTGACAGTGTGGGTATGACCTAGTCAGGGCTGTACCATGGTGGTGACACCCGCTCTGCAGTGCAGTGCTGTAATGCTTAATAGAGGCTTGCTGTTCAGGCCTGTCATTGGCCTACATTGAGCCTCCTCTTGTTCCTTTGTAGTGTTGGACCTACCCCTCTGCCTGGACAGCCTGGATTCTGACAAACGGACGCCGCCACCTCCTGCCTTGTTCCCTGACCCTCGACTGTGGAGCCCCAAGAGTCGCCGGCTGGAGGTGAGCGTCATCCCGAGGCCGCGGCCCTCTCCCATTCGTCCCCGCATCGATCCTTGGAGCTTTGTGTCTGCTGGGGGAGCAGGAGGAGGTCAGGAATCGGCTAAGCCGGCTCTTCCGGCTCACGTACTGAGCTGCCAGCTTACCACCACAAATCCATTTACGAACTGTGACCCCTTCCCTGCCACAGACTGTGACCCCTTCGCTCAGGAGGCTGATTCTTTCAGCGCCCCCACAGCGACTCACTCCCCGTTTGACCCTTTTTCTGCCCCTTGTTCTGCTACCTCCTGCTCTGCCCCCTGCTCTACCAACAGCAGCCCCTCACTGTGGGGCTTCAGGGTGCCCCCCTCTTGTCCACCGGACTCTCCCTTCATTGACGACCTGGCATGGCTGGGGGCCAGGACACCCCTAAACTGCATCACCAAAGACACATGTCAGGGCAGACCTATGCTGCCTCCTCTCCGGCCCTGGAAGTCCCCAACATTGGGAAACGACCGGTTCTGAGCCGGGCAACCTTCCCTTTGTGAGGAGCAGTTCTCTACTGCGGAAGACAGATGCGGGAGATTAGCCTGAACAGCCAGGTCCCCACCAAAGAGGAGAATTCTTCGGGTACCAAGCTGCTATGCAGTGTCCCACCCATGTCAGAGTCTGTTCAAACCCCATCCATTCCTTCTGGAAAACCTCCCTTTACATTGTAATGGTATTCCTGATCTACAGCTCCTGATGTTAATATGCATGGGATTCCCTCTGAGAATTATTTACTGGTGTTTGGGAAAAGCTTAGCAAAAATCATAATTTCATAAGAGTGTTGGAAAGCTTTTGTGTGTGTAAAGGGGGTTGTGTGTGGTTGCTGTATAACTGCAGAGATAAATTGCTATTAAAAATGAATTAAGTTCATTTTTAAAGGGTACCTCAGGTTGTTGCATGAATGTTTGTTGTACTGCAGTTATTAGTAACCAATATATGCTTGAAGAATGTTTTACAGCTCTTTTCAAGCATGTTAAGTTACAGGGTGATATAGAGCCTATAGGAAATATCAAGTGTCATTTGACAAGAATAATAAATTCTTGCCACATGTATCAAAGTAATTTCCTTGATAACAACATAAAACTGCCCTCATCCAAGGTCCAAGAAATGAGAAATAAAGTAGCACTCTAGATGTCAACAGAAAAGGAGCACTCCCAAACTATTTTGAAATGAGGCTAACAGGGCAGGAATTTGCACTTTAGCTAGAGAATTACTTTCCAATTTACTCTTGGACAGAGAGGCTAGCAAATTCAAAAGGCATAGAGCCCAGAGTTATTAACTAAGAGCCTGAGAAGAAAGATGCATAGCGCATTTATTTTGCTGAAGATTGTGAAGCTCTGGGCCAGCAATGGTCCTCTGCAGTCACATGGTCATCTTTTCTGCTCCCCAGTTCATCAGTCATGCCTGTAAGGTGTTTGCTCTCTTGGTCCCCGTGTTTAATCTGTTTATCACCATAGTTCTGGGGCAACTGAAAAAATGAATTTGTCTTATATTGCAAACTTTCCATCTGCAGGGATAGACGTTTTACAGCTGTCCAGACAATGTTAGATACAATCCTGAAATACTCTGTTTCTACGCCAGATTAGAGTGGTTCTAATTAACAGATTAGTGGTTTGTTCTCATTCAGATCTGAAGACGTATCTAGTTGGATTTAACTAAAGGAGACCTATCATATAACACTTTCAAAGTAAATTATAACTTAATACAAAAATACCCTCTTATTAGGGTCCTCTTATCTTCAGTCAAAGAGCTTCTGTCTAATTCATGCCCAACTGCTCATTTGGAAGGTGTCCCCTGACCTCTACCCAGTGCAAAGTGTATATAATGCCCTGTGATGTGTGTTTGAGCCACGAAGACAAACATACAGTATATACACATAAATCTTATAATCCCAGCATTAACGGTAAATTCAAGTATGTTTATTATTTTAATAAATTAATAATATAATATTAATTTTATTTTATTGTTAAAATAATATATATTTTTTAAAGGAAATACATACTCTGGGATGTTCATTTCTAGACACTGTGCTGATACTTGTAGTTACAATACTGTTGTAGTTGCAGTACTTTTAAAGAACAATGACAAGTTTGCATTTGGAGGAAAAATTGTAATAATCAAGTTGGTTGAGCTGCCCCAAAATTAAAAGGAGTTAAGGCGCTAAACACACTGCTGTCATGATGAGATATTACACATTTCCCCAATAACTGAGATGAGCATAAATGATGTAAATGTTTGTGCATCAATTCTGTAAGTCATGCGTCATGGGCAGACATCAAGGATGACTGGTGGAGTATTTCCCATTGGTCACTTTCTTAGGTTTTTGGCATGAGACTGAAATGTGCTGCATTTTGCATAATGACTTGCATCATAGTTCATTGACAAACTCAAGGCTTCTGCAAAGATTGCCAGCAATGAACCAAAGAACCAGAGCTGAATCTCATCTGCCTCCATTTGTTTGTGAAGCTCTTCAGCTATGGTGCATTTGTTGCGAGAGTTTCATTTTTTTTATGTTTTAAAGCATTCAAGCTTATAGACTCTTCTCGATTCTGAAGTCTCGGTGCTACACAACATTTTATTTGGCTCCTTAATAAATGTGATTGGTCCTTCTTGTCACCCTTAGCAACAGAGGTCCAGGGGTTTGATTGCTTAGAGAAAACACTGGTGATGTCCCTGTTTACTGTATGGTATGCTGTGGTTTAAGAGGCTTTCACATACCCATTTTCTGCTACAAAATTGGGCTTTCATGGTTTAAAATTGTTGAATTTGGTTGCTCGTTTGGTGGGAGTGGAAGAGCCTTGTACTGAATGGTTTCAAAAACTAGACATTTGGACATCTTTAAACCTGTAATTGGTTACATTTATCATTTAAATACTTATTTAATGACTTGTGTAGTGGGGTCTAGATGAAATCTGAATCAGTGATTATCTCATTGCTCTTTTGCAGCGACGTACACCTGTATAGAGTCTTGCAGAGGCGTATCCCTAACCGTAACCACGCTGACGCCCTCTCTGCATCATTGTAACTGTAAGCCACCCTTTCATGGGCTCTTGGTCCCTCTATGGCATTTGTTGTGATGATTAGGAGGCGTGATGATTCGAGGAATTATTCTGCCCATCTTTGTGCATAAGTCTAATTTATCACCAAGCGAGCTGTAAGGAATGAAAGCACAATTTTGGAGCAAAATTTGTGTTTAAACAGCCTTTAAACATTCATCCTCTACGAGGCATCCTTTTTTATTTTTCGCTAGTTCTACATTTGAAAGAGATTTCTTTATTCCCTTTCCCCTCCGATATGTTGTTTGTTGGCATTAATTAATCAGCTTTTTAAATTATTCTTGTACGTAACTAATCCTTAAAGGGTTTAACACCAGTTCCTGCTTTGATTTGGCTGCATATCTCCTGTTTTGGGCCATGTGATAAAACCACTAATGCTTTTCTGTGATATCTTATGTCATCCTGCTTGAAAGTAGAGATCAACTATTTACCCTTGGTGCTTTTTTAATGACTGATGACAAGAGCAGCAGATTTAAGCCTCCCACAGAGAATGAGTTTGGGAAGAACAGTAGTTTATAATATTTATAGACTGGCAAATAGTCAAACCTGGGGAAAATGGAGAATAGGCTATGCCAGGCTTGTTTTTTTATTGTTTCCTAAGATACTTGAATTAATTGTATTCTATGGTCATTACATGCACTGTAAAACACTGTAGGAAAGTATTTTGCCTTGCTACAGCACTGGACGAATGCAGTCTTCAGGTATTCAAACAATAACAGTAAAAATCGCATCATTGACGCAGAGAGGGTTAAAAGATTAAGCTAATGATAACCCAAACACTGGAGTAAGAAGGCCACAGATACAATCCTGCCTCTTGTTTTATTAATAACTTTTTTGTATTTTAATTTTTACTTCACTGGATTTTCTAAACATATCTGTGGGTGTCTGTCGGGGAGGTATCCTGCCAGTGCTGTTCTCTGTTTTCAATTATAGTACCATGGTGATTTTCAGTCTTTTTCTCTTATGAAGCACTGCAGTAAAACATTGTGCTCCAGTATAATTTTTAGATTCCTGCAATGAGAAAAGTTCCATGAAACGAACACGCTGATATGTCCCTTCCAGGCACCCTTTCTGAACTGTTTGAGATACTTGTGCTGCACCACTAGAGGGTAGTGGTGCACTATCCTTTCCTAAAGCCGAAGTACAGGCCGAATGGACAGGACAGGTGTAATAGCTGCATCATTTCAGCCCTAAGTATCTTCCTTTGACAGTCTTATTTTATTTTGTGAATCTAGGCTATATAAAAGATTATGTTGCAGCTTATAAGAGCTTGTATGATGACTATCCAGATTTAGCTAGTAATGTCCTTTGGTAGGCTTTGAGGGCCATGTTAATTGTTGCAGTTTGTTTTGTATTTGTGAAATTTCACACTGGGCTGGGCCTAATCAACTCTGTGTATTTGTGCGTCTGAGTTTATGTGTGTGTGTAAATGTTGAAAATAAACATTTTAACATGTGGAACATACTGAAAAAATGCAAAGAAAAGACCAAATAAAATTTAACTCAAATGATAAAATCTATGTTTTCATTTATAACACAATACTTTAGTAATACTTTATTCATCTTCATGGAAAAATTGGATAGTTATTACATATCGCTTTTTGCTCAAACCTATATGCAGGGGATGGACAATAACACTGAAAAACTGGTCAATAGTATTTGAGGATTCATGCCTATATATGCATAGCCTGATGGCCAATCTTCACTCATTGCACATTCCATCAGTAAGAGCAAAGTGTGAAGGTTGAATTAGCAGAGCAATAGCACAGCTGCATGTAAAATATGGCAATTCACACAACATAATGGGAGACATATCAGAGTTCAAAAGAGGACAAATTGTTGGTGCACGTTTTGCTGACACATCTGTGACCAGGACAGCAAGTTTGTGTGGTGTATTGAGAACCACAGTATCCAGGGCATAATGTTGGCATACCACCACGAAGGACAGACCACAACTAACAGGAGGAAGGAACTGTAGACGCAAGAGGAAGCTGTCTCAAAGGGATGTTCAAGTACTAACCCAGATTGTATCCAAAAAATGTAAAACCACAGCTGCCCAACTCACTGCAGAATTAAATGTGCACATCAACTCTCCCGTTTCCACATAAACTGTTTGTCCGGAGCTCCACAACCTCAATATTCATGGTCGGGCTGCTATAACCAAACCTTTCGTCACTGGCGCCAATGCCAAACGTCAGTTTCAATGGTGCCAGCAGTGTAAGTCATGTACTGTTCTCTGATGAGTCCACCTACACTGTCCTTCCGAGAGTTATGGTGTGGAGAAGTCCCAAAAAGACTTACCACCTGGACTGTTGCATATTAAATTATTTTTTGTCAAACATATAAGTTCTACATTGATGTACAATGCATGTTATATGAATGTCAGTTTTTATGCAGAACTGTTTAAATGAACTCAGGTGAATCATGGACAGTGGTTCCACACAACTAGAATGAGTATTTTGAAAAGGGAACTGATGCATTCACTTCATCTTCTGAGACCATAACATGAACTTTTTCATGTCCAATTAAACTAACAATCTGGTGAGATCATACATGTCTTACATAAGAATAATATAAAAGCAATATAAAACTTTAATAAGAAACAACAAGCAATAAACACATATTTCCTACTAAAGCCATATGTTATCACATATAGTAAAATTTATGTAACACTTGTATAGTTTTCCTATAGGCTTTCCCTGGAGGGCCTTACATTTTGGTGTGTTTTTTCATGGTATGAATTTGGCCATAATCATACAAGAAAAAGCACCAACTAGTAGCGAACATATAAAAAAGATTATATGTTGTCATATATAATTGAAATAAGAAAAATGCTTGATGAGCTTTACATGAACCACGCTGTTTTTTCATATGGGGACTCCTCCATTGTAGGATATATGAGCATTGAAGATGAGTCGGAGTATAGAGGGCTAGTAAAGGACGATTGGCGCATTTTCACTGCCCCCAAAACTGTACAAAACCGCACCCGAGTCATACACAGACATACATACCAGTGTTCTGCCATGGACTATCTCACACGTATATATAAGGCGTATTTTCTATTTATCATTCATTATTAGTGATATCGCACATCACAATGTATTAATGCGTTCCCGATAACTCGGAACTTCAAAATGTCCATCTCTCCTGCTTAATATATATAAAAATATATATATATCATAGAACAGCTGAATGGAATCGCTCAATGTCGTGTAAAGCGCTTTGGGGCGACTCTGTTGTGAAAGGCGCTATATAAAAATAAATTGAATTGAATTGAACGGAATAGATTCGTAATGCAAAATTACGCAAGCGAATGCTAACTCCACTCGCATTTGATACTTGCGTAACACAGCGATTCTCACAGACGTACTAGCGGATATCAGCATTTAGAATATGGGAAAAAAATAAAAAAATTAAAAAATAATTTCACATAGCAAATCATGATGTACATTGTGTCCCTTTGTATACAGTAGGTTAGATTACTGTAATGCTCTGTTATCTTGGAGCACACACTGCACATTAAACACCTTGCAGCGTATTCAAAATGCTGCAGCTCGAATCATCACCAAGAGCAGGAAGTTCCCTGCATTGGCTTCCTGTTAGGTTCAGGACTAGCTTCAAAGTTCTCCTACTTACATATAACGCACTTAAAGGTCTAGCCCCTGCCTACCTGACAGAGTTACTTGAAGTTTACAAGCTGCATCGTCCACTTAGATCACAGAATGCAGGTTTCCTTTTCGTTCCACATATAAGTAAAGTGACAGTTGCCGGTAAGGCATTCTGCTGCAGGGCCCCTATATGTGGAATAGTTTACCAAGCTATGTTCAGGATGCCTAATCGGTCTCAGTCTTTAAATCTCGACTGAAGACGTCTCCACTACCTGTGGTGTCTTTCCAGCCTGCTCACCCTTCTGCCATTAACATCTCAACTGTATGCCCTGTGCCACTGTTCGTCCTGCCATCTGAAAAAGCACCAGCACATTCCTGCCATCACCTGCCTGCCCACCACGTTAAGACTTAAATGTTAAAATTGGGACAGTACAAATTGGGACTCATTTGACCTCCTCCACCGCCCCTGGAGGATGGGCTCCCCCTCTGAGTCTGGTTCCTCCCAAGGTTTCTTCCTTCTAGGGAGATTTTCCTTGCCACTGTCGCCTCTGGCTTGCTTACTGGGGGCTTTGGGCAGGGATTCTGTAAAGCGCTTTGACACAATGTAATGTTGTGAAAATGTGCTATACAAATAAAATTGAATTGAATTGAATTTCAGTTTAGCTTAGCCATAACTTAACTTATAACACACCGTAACCATGGTTGCTGGTGCTGCTGTATATGCCATTTTTATGTGTCAATGCATGTTCTGATCATGTATGCTCTCTGCCTTCCCACATGTCCGGGTGGTGCCCAGGGAGGGCACCATCTGAGCTGGAGTCCTGGTTCAGCCCCATGGATGGGTGACATCGTGGATGTGATTTACAAACTGTAACATGGGTGCAGCCACCAGTCTGCCACCCTCCACAGGCCAGCGTCGAGAGCAGACTTATTGTTGGACTTTGGCATAACCATAATCACAGCTTACATCTTGCTTTTAGCAAGCAAGCACACTCTTTTCTGTGCAATAATGTTAGCATGCCCAGGGGGGCTGGACAGCCAGCTGACCTTGGACCCCCAGAGGTTTTTTCCTCCTTACTTGGAAGATTTTAGTTCCTCTCCTCCGTTGTCATCTGGCTTTCTTTCTTTAGCTAATTTCTTTCTTTCCTTTTCCCTATTTTGTATTACTTTCTCTTAATATCATGTAAAGCCATCCTGTAATACCATGTAAAGTGCTTTGAGACAACTCCGTTGTGAAAGGTACTATATAATAACAAATTGAATTAAATTGTACAGTATTTATGCAACTCTTCAGTTTTATGTCACTGTTGCTCTAGAAACCTGGCAACTCCTTTACCGAGTCGACCTTTCAGCAGTGGAAAACCGATGCAAACTGGACCTGCGCAGTAAGTAGTCTCTCTTTGCAGTACGGGTCGGGTACAGGTCAGTTCCTGTATGCTGGTGGAAAAGCACCACTGGTGCAGGAAAAACAACCTGTAGCTCAGTGTAACACTGGAAATGTACCTTTGCATTTACTTTAATGTTTGACCATTGTTTATCATTCATTTGTCATTTTATTATAATGTTATTTACGAATTTTATCTCATTAACGCTGCATGTTATCCCCTGTCTGCCCTTTTTAGTTCCTGTAGCTCTGCCCCCGCACTGCTGAAGGTAAGTGGGCTAAAGAGCAACTCTTTTTTTACGATATTTCGTTGTAACTCATAACGTATGCCACTCAAAGTCAAAATACTAGCAGTACCCTTGACATTTAGCTGGTTTTGATCATTTATAAGAGCTTGTATACGAGCTTGTTAGCCTCACCATCCTGCAATGTGGCACCCATTCGTAATATGGGGCTATTGAAACTTAAGAGTTTTACATCTGCAATTCACCGCGTAAAAGTAGTTCTTTGTACACGTAGGGTCAGACATGCATGACGAAGCTAAGAAGGTGAATGTATTTATTTTTCTGCAGGAACGAATAAACGATGGAAATCCGCCAGTGAGTCGCCCCCTTTCGATGCTAGTCATCAGCAGCGGTGATTACATCAGCATCAGCAAGACAAAGGAGCCGGTGGTGAATTTCCGGCGTAACAGGGAGCCGCTGACACCAGTCACCATTCACGGGGAGGAAGCGGAGGTCGTGCAGGGCTGCTAGTACCTGGGGATTCACCTGAACAGCAGACTGGACTGGGTGGACAGCGCAAGCTGCCGTACGTTTCAACAGTCCTTAGTGGCTGGCGCAGCAAACGCCTGAACGAAGTCATCCGGAAGGCCAGCTCCATCACAGACTGACTCTGGACCCGCCGGAGGCAATAGCAGAGAAGATGATGTTAGTAAAATTGGACAATATTATGATCAATTCTGCTATCCTGGCACGCATTTACCCTCCACGGTGTACTAAGAAGCACTACTGAGGATCTTTTCTACTTGCTACCATCAGGCACTACAGCACCTCCTCACAACATATCACTCCTCACCCCCATAACAAGGCTTTCATCTTTGCCTCAAAAAGCTAAGCTAAGCTCTGCAAGGAAACTGATTACGGCCACCATGTGTCGGAGGACATCTCTTCAATATCTACACTGGGATAAAATCAGTCTTCCAGTTACTGGAGGATTTTATCTAAAAATGGTTTCTAACTGTCTTCACAAATGGGAAACAGGGTATTCTCCCCCCAGTAATTGCAGGGGCCTTGGGGCCCCAAAACCCACAGTTTGCACTAACCAGTTTACCATCTAAGACAGTTCTGGCTTATTTACTGCCTTATTTACTACAAGATTTCATCTAAAAATGGTCACACCCTGTCTTCACAAATGGGGAACAGGGCTTAGGGTAACCTAGGTAACTGCAGGGGCCTTGGGGACACAAAACCTTTGCTAAGCAACATACTAAGCCCTGAGGACTAACAACTAGCACTGCATAGTAACTGCAGGATTTGTTACAAAAATGGACACTGATGGTTGTCATAAATGGAGGACAGGGCTCAAGGCCCCCGTAGGTAATTTAAGGGACCTTGGGGTCCCAAAAACCACAGTTACCCAAAACAGGTGTCGTATCTAAGACAGCCCTGGAACTTGTTAAAGTACTAGCACTGGGCCCCAGCCATAATTCACCCAAGCCTGGGGGGCCTCCAGACAGTGTGCCAGCTGTCCCTCAGCATCCAGCTGAGGGACACTTGGGCAGTGTGCAGCTGGAAGCACCGTCCCCATTACTACACAATAAAACATTGCAAATAATCCAGATATAGCACAAAACATTATGTATTAACCATGAGACCCTTTAGTAGTCAATTACTGATGTAGCAATGTTTGGCAATATGTATGAATTACAGCTATCACTGCTAGAAAACTACTGTATTCAGTCCAGTTTAGTGGCTGTAAATTCCATAATATATCATAATATTTTTACAGGGGCACATTATTACAGGGGCACAATTCCTGTAAAACAGATGTACAAAACGCTTAATCAGTACAAAATAAACTGTCCACAAAAATATCTAAAAGGGCATAAATGAAGTCAGCATCATCTACACAAGTGTGTTTCCTTCAAGTTTGATTAACACATTGACTCATTCTTAGTTTTAAGGTTCATGACATTTAATTATATGAAAGGACACCCACCCATCTTCTATAATTGCTTATCCAGTATGTTATGGTGAACATTAAGCCAATCCTCACAAGCACAGGGACACCCTGGATAGGATGATATACAAAATCACAGTAATGAATAAATGAATCAGATATGTTCTGTCTGTAATGATTCTTTATAAGTCTCATTTTTATAAACATTATGTGCTTTACATCTTTGCAGAGCAACTAGAGTTTTCCATGTTCATCTTAGGGATTAGCCATGAGTTTTGCTGTTTTGTGAAGTTGAATTGAAATAAACCCTGAAAAACACAATGTAAATAATATTGTAATATTTTTGTCAGGCTGCCGTGGCATAGAAAGCTCCAATATGACTGGTCTGCCTTTGGCACGCTGATGCAAACCCCACACATCAGACTTAAGTAGCTACACTAGATGCCACAGCGTGGGGGGCCATGTCAGCTGTGAGCTGTCCATGTAGATGTGATTGGCTTTAAGTGTGTCAGAAAGGTCGTAAGTGGGTTGGATTACGTTTTACCTTTTAAAAAACACTCTGCAGCTCTTTCTCTCCAGTACTGCTTTAGTCACTTTATGGAAAAAACAGGATGATTGCTCTCTGAATGCTATTTTATTGTCCTGATAGATTTAATTACTAAAGAACTGTACTCACAATACCAGCAAATCTGATGCTGATTTAAAAAATTATTGAGGTGGTTTTCATCTGTGCTGTAAGCCATGTTGGTGAACAGCAGAGGGCAGTGTGTGGCACTCATCTGCTGCCTGTGTTATTACAGTGTGCCCTTGCAGTTCAAAGACAAACAGACTGTTGGTAGTTTCCCGAGTAAATATCCAGTTTATTATGCTAATATGTGTTAGCTTGCATGGATGTTTAGAATGACATGCATAATTAACACTGCATTTATAATACTTTTGCCAAACGTGTAGTTATTTTATCTGTTCTCATCTGGGAAAATTCTTTACTTTTTATTATAATCCACGTTTTGCCTTTTACAAGTGCTTACATTAATTATTGCCTCTTTTTCAGCAAATGCTTATATATATTTTAACTTCAAAATCCTGTTTAATCTGAACAAATGGTTTCCTCATTATTCTTACCATCGATCTTCCAAATGTTTATCTTGGACAGGGGGGCAGGGAAGCCTGGAGCCCATTCTCGGCAGCATGGAGCATGAGGCTGGAGTGCACTATCGATGGATGAGATGCTGGTCCATCAAGGGGCACATACACGCAGGAGACCTACGTGACACAGGGAGAACATGCAAACTCCACACACACACACGCACACAGAGTGCTGGCAAGATTGTTTAAATCCTCAGCGCTGGTGCTCATTGCGACACTGTCCTCATCAGTGACCTAGATATTTTTGTTTTGATATTCCAGGGGGAAATGAGCCCTTAATGATTAAAAGGAGTCAGTAATTAAGTTCTGTTCAAATCCTCTCACATTTTTTCTATGTTCAATGTGATTCTCCTTGTGTGCTTTTTAGAAGTGACATACATGTTTTGGAAATATACTCTGGCACAGTGGATTAGATCATTACTTATAATCATGGACTGTGATGGTGACATTGTGACATGTACATACAGACATGCATACAAGGGCCTAGGTATAAATTATGCGCCCTTTGACAAAATGTCACCCGCTAAGGCCCCTAATACATTTTGCTGAGTGTCCACTGGACGGGGGAGGTCCTCCAGGCATGGGGGGGGTTCTGACGGTACAAGTGCTGGTTTTCAATGATGCTGCTGAATGCCATTCTGCTGATGGTGCCTCTTAGGGCTGTCACTTAATGTGGGACACTTTCAGGCCATGAGTAACATGCTTTTTGTAGCGAGATGCTACATGCTGTGTGGGATTGTTAACATAGAAATCAACTGTGTGAAAGGCTTCAAGTCTTCAGTCGAGTAGATGAGTAACAATGTTCTTTTTCTTTTCGAAACTTTGTGTAATTCCAGGAAAAAAAACAAAAAAATTACATCTGCATATAACACTTCAGCCACGCCCCAATAAGGCAACCCAACAAGGAAGGAATACAGGCTGATTACGTGGCAGGTAATACATGAATCACTCCCTTTTATAAGTGCCACCAGAAATATACACACATACACATACATACAATATTAAATGTATTCTTCCAGACCCTGCACACCTTTATTTAACAGTCTCCTGCTGTTTCCTTAGTCAAGTAACTGAGTTTGTTCCAAACTCTGCTCAATGTTTTGGACAGTAGTGTCTTTTCATGCAATGTATGAGTTACTGGGCTGGGAGCCGATAATAATCTCTGGCGTTATGTCTCATTGCTGCCACTAGAGGGAGATTTTGTCCGTGAAGAGTGTTTTTCTGTTTTTTTACTGTTCAGTCATCTCAGCTGTGTTACAGGGAGTGTCCCATGTCCCCTGCTCTCTGTGACTGTGCTCTCTGACTGTCCTGTGTCACCTCGGTTGTGTTACAGGGAGTGTCCCATTTCCCCTGCTCTCTGTGACTGTGCTCTCTGACTGTCCTGTGTCACCTTGGCTGTGTTACAGAGAATATCCCATGTCTCCCGGCTCTCTGTGACTGTGCTCTC
>JAAGVU020000002.1:16749698-16765172 GCA_011763525.2 Mormyrus iriodes
ACACCATTCATGCATTCACACCATTCACACTATTCACACATCCACACTATCCACATTCACACCATTCACACTATTCACACATTCACACCATTCATGCATTCACACCATTCACACTATTCACATCATTCACACCATTCACACAGTCACACCATTCACAGTCACACTATTCACACATTAACACCATTCATGCATTCATGCCATTCACACATTCACACCATTCATGCATTCACACCATTCACACTTTTCACACATCCACACTATCCACATTCACACCATTCACATTATTCACACATTGACACCATTCATGCATTCACACCATTCACACTATTCACACCATTCACACAGTCACACTATTCACATCATTCACACCATTCACACAGTCACACCATTCACACATTAACACCATTCATGCATTCATGCCATTCACACATTCACACAGTCACACTATTCACACCATTCATGCATTTTACACCATTCACACTATTCACACCATTTACACAGTCACACTATTCACATCATTCACAGCATTCACACAGTCACAGCATTCACACATTAACACCATTCACGCATTCACACCATTTACACAGTCACACTAGGGATGCACCAATCCCATTGGAACTTTTCTGTTCCAATACCGATATCTGGGCTTTGGGTATCGGCCGATACCGAGTACCGATCCGATAACATTGTTTAATTAATAAGCACTGTTTGGTTTTCTACATTAGTGAATAAAGCGTACACCCCGGTGTACTTATATTGGTTACAGAAATTGAATTATTTATATCTAACATTAAATATATTTAGTTGTTTAATGTTAGGTATAAATAACGCTTCAGTTTTATTTTCTCTCGCTTCTCCCAAATTTGCGCTAAAGTTCATACATTTTCATAAGTTTCATGTAAGTGGTTGATCACTTTAAGCGATTTACCTTAGTTGAAACCCGAATTTTCAGCTTAATCATTTATATCAGGCTTCTCAGTTCTCAGCTTGAAAGGTCTTTACAGAGGAACAAAACCTTGACTGTAAATACTGATTTATACTTCTGCGTCGAATCTCCATCATATGTAGGGCGTAGCCGCACACCCTCCGCCGTAGCCTGATGCTAACCTCCCCAGAAATGTAACTGCGCGTCACGGCGACGCGGACCGCGAGAACTGAGACCGGTCCGTTTGGCCATGATCGTTTTTTTCTTTTTTTAGGAGCGATAAAAGCGTATACCCAGGTGTACTTATATTGGTGACTGAAAGTGAATTGTTATTTATATCTAACATTAAATATGTTTAGTTATTTAATGTTAGATATAAATAGCGCATTGGTTTCATTTTCTCTCGCTTCTCCAATATTTGTGCTGAGGCTTGTTGTTGCGGTCGTTCTCTGCTAGCATTAGCAAACTCCGTGTACTCTGCGCTATGGCGCGTCTTTAGATGTTTGATCTAATTGCTTGTGTTAAATGATGTACTGTCCCTTCTTCTTCTTGACACTTTAACAAAACAGACCGTATAGTTTGACAAAATGCTGCGTCTTTGAATTTTAGCGTAATGTAGCAATTAAGTGGTATCGGTTCTTGGTATCGGATAATTTTTACGAGTACGAGTATCAGTATTTGACCACAGTATCGGCCCCATACCCAATGCCAGTATCAGTATCGAAGCATCCCTAATTCACACCATTCACGCATTCACACCATTCACACATTTTTAATTACCTGAAGCAACCTCTTCCTATCCTTCTGGGCCCCCAGAGGTTGAGAACATGCCAACTCCACTCATGCAGCATGGGGCTCAAGCCGTGGTTCTACAGGTATGAGGCAACATTGCTGACCAGCATGCCGCCCCACTAAATACGTCCACGGTCACAAAAAAAAACATTCGTTTTCTCAAGACTTCGAGAATATTATTCAGTTATCTTGAAAAACTGATTAAAAAAAGATATTTCTCGTCTTCCGTAGTATTTCTCTTGTGTAGAAACAGACTTTTAGCCCAAAAGTTAAACTATGCATTTGAGGTGAACACCAGATTTAGAGCTGAATAGGCATTTATTATAATGATTCGATCTGAACAGCCCTATATGTTTTTGCATCCCATCCCAGAGTTATAAGCTCATTGCTTACTGGAATAGGATGGCAGGGATGAATAATAGTGTGGCCCGGGAATGGCAGGGGGATAATTAGCCTGCATCACACCGTCAGCGTTGCTGCACCTCTTCCAGAAACTTAGCTTAATTAATTTGTTAAATGGTTAATTATTTAATTAATTGCTTTTTATTACCTTTGTCAAGTAGCCATTCGTCAACTACCCGACCAAGTCTGTATGGGATTCTCTGTCTAGCAATAGCCAGGCGCTCATTATCAAAGCTCCCTTTAAAGAATTTGGAAAGACAGATTCAGCAGGTTAAAATCTGCAAGTTCAAAGGTTAAGAAAGGATAGAGAAAGTGCAACAGGTAAATGTTTATCAGGACACGTACTTTAAAACAACTTTAAGTCACCAGTGACTTTCTAATGGTGTTAATTAGAACAGTTATACAGTTGCAAGTCAACTAGTTAGCTTTACTTTTAAACTTTCTTTCATGAATCAGTTAAAATATTCATGTGTAATTTAGAAATGGCATATTTACTTAATATATCAACTAATTTCACTGCAGAAAATACACAGTGGCAGGATAAAATGTAACCATTAATATTCAAAAACATGCTGGTTATATTTACTGATTATAATTACATACACATACAAAAACACTTTTTCTTAATGTTCACAATAAAAAACAGTGTCATTAGAAACCATAGAATATAGTTTACAATACATAAAAACAAGCATATTATTTTGTTGGTAAAGAAAGACATTTTCTAGTTTTGGTGCCATTCAATCAGTGTCTGTAACAATGTTTTTATAAAATTCACCTTCTGCTATATATAAACCAAATATCTGGGTGCTGTTTGTCCAAAGGGCTTTTTTAGTGAAGTATGAGGAACTAGAGCCAAACATATAGTCCCTCTAGTCTTCTATACTAGAAATCCCTTTCAGTACTTTTCTTCAGGAGGCACACAGCTTACAGCAGCATCAGCTAATGCACAAAGCATGTCCTACTTCCTATGGAAACTCACCATAGGTCCAGTGGCATAACTGTGCCTATGACTGACTCTCTGGGGGACATGCCACCAGCTCGCGGTGCTGCTGACCTCACTGTGCACACACTGCGCATTTCCCAGGAGAGAATAAGGACATGAGTGGGGCATGCACAGGAAGAGGAGGTACAAAAAGATAGGCTGGGAAGAAACAGAAGGATAAGACAGGGAGAAGAAGAGAGGGCATTTACTTACATAGTTCGTTTTGCTAATTTGATGGTTAATATCACCTTTCATTACCATGATATTGAAATTAAAATCTCGAGTCATATTATCGTGCTTTCATTTAATAACTTTTCATTCCTATTCTTATATATTCACCATGATCAACTTGATATATAACTTGACTTGATATATAGTGTATAATCAACTTGGGGAGATTTAGAACCCTAGCAGAGCTGAAATCTATTCTAGAGAATGGGAGATGAGGAAACAGACCGATCCAAAGGACAGAGTGTGTCTGTGGTAGAGGTGTGGCAGGGAATATAGACCAATTATGTATATACAGTGCACAGTGTAAATGAGTACGCCCCCTTTGAAAAGTAAGGTTTTAGTCAATAGCTCAATGACCACAAGAACAATTTCCAAAATTTTTATAGAACATTTGCTTAACTCATGAACATGAAAGTATGGTTAATAATATAACTTAGATTATAAAATCTTCAGTTTTACTCAAATCGGGTGATGCAAAAATGAATACACCCCACAACAAAAACTACTACATCTAGTATTTTGTATGACCTCCATGATTTTTAAGGACAGAACGAAGTCTTCTAGGTATGGAATGAACAAATTGGCAATATATTGCGGCATCTATCTTCTTCCATTCTTCAAGAATGACCTCTTTTAGAGCCTGGATGCTGGATGGAGAGTGATGCTCTTCAGAATTCCCCATAGGTGTTCAGTTGGGTTCAGATCAGGAGACATACTTGGCCACTGAATCACTTTCACATTGTTCTTCAGAAATGCAACGGTGGCCTTAGATGTATGTTTTGGATCATTGTCATGTTGGAAAAGTGCATGACGACCAAGGGCACGGAGTGATGGTAGCGTCTCTTTCAATATAGAGCAGTACATCTGTGAATTCATGATCAATGAAATGCAGCTTCCTGACACCAGCAGCACTCATGCAGCCCCACATAAGGACACTGCCACCACCATGTTTCACTGTAGGCACCATGCATTTTTCTTTGTACTCCTCACCTTTGCGACGCCATACAATTTTGAAGCCATCAGTTCCAAAAACATTTATCTTGGTCTCATCACTCCAGAGTATAGAGTCCCAGTTGTCTGCATCTTTTTCAGCATGGACCCTGGAAAATTCTAGATGGGCTTTTTTGTGCATGGGCTTTAGGAGAGGCTTCCTTCGTGGACCACACCCATGCATGCCATTCCTCTGCAGTGTATGCTGTATTGTGTCACCCCAGTTTGGCTTTCTACTTCTTTAGCTAACTGCAGTGAACTTGCATGGCGATTTTCTTCAACCCTTCTCATCAGGAGACACTCCTGTCGAGGTGTTAACTCTGTGAGATGGTTGCAGTTCAATCTCTTTTAAACTTTGGTATCACTTTTGCTATAGTACTTTGACTGATAAGTAAAGCTTTGCTGATCTTCTTGTAGCCTTCACATTTCTTGTGTAAAGAATTTGCTTCATTTCTCAGGTCTTGTGCCTTTTCTCTTCCATGTGGTGCCATTGCTGACAGCATGGAATGGGAAAGGTTTTTTTTTAAGTAATGTCCTTTTATAGTCAAAATGCCTGTCTAATGAATAATTAGACTCACCTGTGGTTGATATCTTGTTAATTAGAATTTTATGGTCTAAAATTTAGCTTTGCTCCTAAGACGTTCAGTGGGGTGTACTCATTTTTGCAACATGGTCTTGAATGAATTTGTTAGGACATTTTACTTTTTGATGTGAGCAAATTAACAAATCTTGGGCCACATTTTTGGGAGTATTTTGTAGTATACTATCCCATAGAAAATGTTGATTCTGAAAGGAAACTAAAGGTTTTCTGACAAATCTGTTGGGGTGTACTCAATTATGCTGAGCACTGTATGTGTGTGTGTATGTGTGTATATATATACACACATACACACACACACACACACACATATGGAAAAAACATATTATTTTATATGGACATCCTGCGTAAAGAGTGTACATATAAAAGATAAAAAAGATAAAAGAAAATAGAGGAATATAGCACTAGATGAGCTGCAAACCTGGATGGATAACCTGCTTAAGAGTGTCCTCTGATAAATGGCTGCTGACAAGCCATTGTGCCTCGGTAAAATAAAATAGTGTCTGTCTGTATGATTTCTGTTCCTTGACCCTGACTCAGTAGGATTCAATTCAATTCAATTCATTTTTATATAGCGCCTTTCACAAGCGTCGCCCCAAAGCACTTTGCACAATATTGAGAGATATTGAGTAGGACGAGCTAATGTCCATGTATATGGTCTCTCCTAGAACATTCGCTTGGTAGGATGAGTTTGTGTGCATCGCTATGGGCTCTCCTAGAACATTCGCTTGGTAGGATGAGTTTGTGTGCATCGCTATGGGCTCTCCGGCCCTGCAGCAGTAAATGAAGCACCACCCCCCGCACTGTGCAAATGACAGAGTGCTCACTTTCTATGCTGCAAAATGGGGGTTGTTCTGTAGCTGCGTCCTCTGCTCTACGGTTTCAGGAGGGCCACCTGAGGGAAAGGCTCCTGGTGCAGGAAGCAGTGGTTAAGCTCTAGGACAATGTCCTCACTGAGATGTAAACTCAGTGCTGGTACTCCTAGGGAAGAGGAGGTAACAGCGGAAGGCTGTGCGGCATGGAGTAAACACCTTAATTAGCCTGCAACTGGCAGATGAAACAGCATTCTGTGGAACCAGGTCGATGCTGTCATCATCACCGCAGGCAGCTATTATTTCATAATTTTTCCCGGCACCCGAGAAAGTCGGGGCTCCTTGCTGAGTCCCCCCGGGGCCCTGCAGGTGCTCAATTAATCAACAGAGAGAAACTGTGGGAATGGAAAGACACTCATCGCTGCTTTGCACAGCTGCAGTGAGGATACAAGCACCATGTGCGCTCGCTGCCCCGGAGGCCAGCAGCGATGGAAAAGCTATTGTCATCCTCAGCAAAACCAATACCACAGAGGACAGCCTCAAGCTTGGTCCCTTAATAATTCGGAGGGCTAGGAAAGCGTGAGCTGCTCAAGAAATAAGAATCAAATATATAAAGTACTAATTACTGAACAGGACTGGTGAATGGGACAGTGGACAGATTCTGTGACCAAACACCTTGTGGTTTGTACTGGCCTCCTGTTATAAAAACAACTAGAAGAATGACACTACAACTACGTATAACCTGACAATGGAATAAAGATTTAATCAGCAGGCTTTACTTCATTTAAACACTCGTGGCTCAGTCTGATAGAAACACTGTATCTTTGTCATTTGTTATGTTTGTTAATAACATAAACATATTGGACTGAGGTGCGAGGCTTCGTCCTGCAGAACAATGACAACACAAGAGCGAAATGTGACCATGATGCTAAGAACGTCCTGGTGCCAGGTCGGTATGGCTCAGTACCATATTTAGCCATTTGGACCACGAAGCTGAGAACGTCCTGGTGCCAGGCTGGTACGGCTCAGTATCACATTCAGCCATTTGAACCATGATGCTAAGAACGTCCTGGTTCCAGGCCAGTATGGCTCAATACCATATTCAGCCATTTGATTTGCCCTGTTTCTTACAGTGGCGTGACTGTTTCCACTTTTGATTTCGCATTAGATCTAGAATGACAATTCTTTCCTACATTTCACTGCTTAGGATTGTAATTTCAGGTTTGCACGTTTTATGTTAGCTAAGGCTTTACAGTGTCTCTGTTCTATAACTCACTTTATCCCTGTGAATAATGGATTGTTTACTAGGACAAGTGATTCCTAAGTCAACTGTAGCAGTGAGTTTCACAGTGGTACAGGGCTTAATCACTACATGTGCCTTATATCATTACAGAATGAAACATAAGCTTCTTTGCAGAGGATTTCCTTCATCGATTACCTTAGTCATATTTTAAAATCTGTCTTTATATCATTTCCTTACACTGATGCTTTTATCTATAACAAATTTGATGGATGTGAATGGACTTCTTTTGCCTCTGCAGAGCTATTTTTCAGACCCATTCACATGTTAATGTATGGAGGCTCGAAAGAGACTGTGAAATCAATGTTGTTCATTTTTAATTACCTGAAGCAACGTCTTCCTATCCTTCCGGGCACCCAGAAGTTGATTGCTGTTGGTAAATGATGTAACCACTACCACGGGATATGCAACCCAAATCCTCCGAGGCATCCTAAGAATTAGGTGTTTGCTACCTGACACCAAGGTGTCCTCCTAAAATTAGCCCTGATTCTGAAGCCTCCATTATAGCTGGTTTAATGTACTTCGGTCACCTATGTCTGCAGAACGAGATCGACGTTCAAAGTTCAAAGAAGGACAAGGTTCAAATGAAGAGCCTACTTCATTTACCAAAGTCGAATTCTCTTTGTTAATCCTGGCCAGTTTCTTGAATGCTCTACTGAATTCCTGTTAAGATGAATGAGGGAAAAATTAAGAGAAAAAAACTGAAACAGATACAGAGCTATAAAAGAGAATTATATAGTAATTGACTGCTTTCCATCTCCACCCCAGAGAAAGAAGTGTGAGACAGAGGCTGGGGGGAGGCGTGAGACAAGAGAGGGAAGAGAGACTAAGAAGAAGGGAGGGAAAGAGGGAGGGAGGGAGAGAAACAGGGGAGGAGGGGGAGCACCCATGGAGACAATTCCTGCGGCTCCGTGCTGTGTCACTGTTCCTGCTCTATCGGGGACATTTTTCTAAAAGGTCTTTAAGTAAAAAATGTGTAATTCTTATGGGGCTTCCATCAGACAGGAAGTGACAGAAGATGAAGAAATGAATCAGATATTTCATACAAGCTAGCACCCTATTCTGAGTGATGATAACTTTATCTAAATGTGAATGTAATGAGCGGGCCAGTTAAACCCTACAAATCATGATTAAAATATGCCACTTAGCCTGCAAAATGAGTGACATGAAAACCAAAAGCGTGTCCAGAATGGACATTGCCTGTCTGAAGTGCATCTCAGTGTCCCGTCTGCCAGCATGACAAAGCGACGTTCCGTTCACAAGACAACTGAGAGTATCCATATATATCACAGTCTGCCTAAGAGATATGTTCTAAATGTACATTAAATGAGATTTTGATCCCATTATATTTATATATCATATCTGTTTGTATAACTCCTTCGCACTCATCCAAAAGAGCTTTAATGCCTTACAATATCAGCTTTTATTGCATCATAATATTAAGTAACGCAATTTAGATACATTTATTATGCTTTCTCTTCATGTCAGGTTGACTGACTCCAGTTCCAAACTCCATACCGGAAATTTCACGAAGCCTGGTCTTGTTTTCCACTGCTCGGCCTCATCTGAATATTAATCTGAATATCTATCATCTGTATAATTGCTTCCTTTTTTCCCAGAACCCATGTGAGGTAATGTGTGTTTTGTTGTATCGGGTCTTTTAACCATGATTCTTTAATCCAGGGCTGCCCAGCCCTGCTCCTGCAGACCTACCATCTGGCAGAGCTTAGGTCTAGCCTTAATTTGACACACCTGACGCAGGTAATCAGACCCTTCAGTAGCATCTCCATACTAGAGCCAGCCATGTTGAAGCTAAGCTCTGCAGGGAGGTGGATCTCCAGGAACCAGGCCAGGCAGCCCCCCCCCCCCAACCGTTCTGATGCCCCACTCACTCTGATAATAGTTTTCCCTGGTGCTCTGTGCACTTCCTGGATTTGACCGGCTGCCTGGCTTTTTGACTGTACTCTGGATTTCAGACTGGGTTTGTGATTCTGTACTTGGATTCCTTGTTTATTGCATCTCTGAATGGGTGGAAGAGGAATCCATTTGCACATGTATGCATTGCAATTCCTGGTGATTATATACCATTGTACTTCACCTGTGAGCTTATTTTACCTATCCAAGTGGTGGCTAGAGACTGACAGAGAAGCTGTTGAATTCCTGTACATGTGGTGTGGGTAGGGATTTGGATTGCCAGCACTTTCTTTGGGCTCCTAAAGAGACGCCACCTTTCTTGGGCCTGCCTCAGACCATATGGCCCCCTCTATGGCTCCTATTACCCTTTCTGGCTCCACCTTACAGCATATGGAGCCGCAGCAAGTGCTCAGGCCAGTGGACAGATGGCAGATAACTTACAAGTTGTGACCCAAGAGGTCTGCAGAATTGGCAGTCAGGCCTAGTCCAAAATATGAATCAGACAGCTACAGTCAGCTGAAGGGGATGTTTGAGTATCAGTAAAGTAACAGTTCACCTCTTAAAGTAGTTATTAAATGCAACATCAGTTTGACTGCTAACGAACAAGTAACAAACCACCTTCTGAGCACTTTTAAATTGGAATCGAGGGTGAAGAAAGAATAAGGCAGGAATGATAACTGCAGCCCATTCATTACTGTAATGAGGACTCCAAACATCTAACCCAGAATTGCCTTTGAAAAAAGACTACATTCGTTTGTGACAGAAGCAGTGGAATTCAACCTGGAGCAAACCAGCAGCAACACAGCCTAATAGCTCATACATTAACTTCCCTGTAGGTGTGGTCCAAAAGTACCAATTATGTCTAGCAGGCACCAGAAACTTAGAGAATGTCTTCCTCTCAGTGGCTGCAGGGAGTAGATGATGACCCAGAATGCGTACGATGGGGGAAGAGAAAGAGAGAAACTTTTTTTTCCGACTCTGTCAGCAGAAATTAGAGTTGGAAACGGTGTCATGTAGAAGAAGGACCATTCACACAACTGTTGATAAGCCAGCAGAAATATAGTTTTATGGTTTGGTCCAACTGTAAGGTTTCAAAGTCATGCATGGGCACACTGGGACTCCCCATATCTCTATCTCAGGCTGAGGCATACACACATACACCCCTCCCTATGAGTCTGGTGGGATAGTACCTTCAGCTCACTGTGCCCCTTCCATCGAGCAACAGCTCTTTGCTGGGCTGGGGGCTTCATATGATGTAAATGTGTATGATTTATATAAGAAACAGCTAATCGGATCTCTGCATATGACAGGGTGAGCAGTACATGGAGAGTATTAGCTGTAAATGGCACATAATGGCTGCGGTGACGTTACAGATTAAGAGCAAAATGCAACAAAATAATTACTCCAGAGTGCCATTCCTTGAGTAAAACATTTTCTGTGTAAATCTGAATACCTCGTACCTTGCATGTTAGATCAGCACTCAGCTGTGTCTATAGGACGTTCTCTCTCTTTCTCTCTTCCACCATATGCATTCTTTGGGCATTTCAGTAACCCCACCCTAACCCTAACCCTAGACCCCCCCCCCCCCCGACTTTTCCTGCCCCTGTTCACCCAGGCCCAGGTCCTACCTGATGGGAAACGCTCGATGACTGGCTGGCTGTCCACCTGGAGGGTTGCATTGCCCCCACTGCGAGTGAAGCGCACCACATGGTACTTGCCATCGCTCACCACGACTGCGCTCTCGTCTATGGTGATATCATCCGTTCCCACATTGAAGATCACACCAATTTTCCCATGTTCCTGCAAAGCAAATGGAATAACAGGGACAGTGAGACTGACAGTTTGGCTTCCATCCCACAAGGTCCCATTCCATGCCCTTCTGATCAGTTTGATTCCGAACTCTAGTGTCCTGCTGAAACCCACGCCGTTCAATAGAATCCAACATTCTTGCCATCAATACCCTAAAAATGCACCCTAGTAAACAAATCCAGAGAGTATATTCAGAAATGGTGCCTGTAACCCCTGTGTTATTTTTGGGGTCGAAGTTACCCCAGTCCATTTTCAAAATGAGGTTAAATTCTATAGATTCTACAATTTATAACAGAAGTAGTAAAATACACAAGGGTTAAGGATTACCTGAAGAGCCCATAGGATCACTTTCATTAAAGGGAACCTATCATCCTATTCCAGTTTTTCCCTTGCCTATAGTGTGTTATATAGCTTTATGTGCATGTAAACAGTCTGCAAAGTTTTAAGGCCCAAAGTACCCGTCAAAGGGAGTAACTGTTACCGTAGAAACCACTTCTCTCTAATCTGCCTGAAGCGCCTCGTTGGAATTCCAGCCCTTACTTTTGTATCATGGTGAGGTCACCTTGTAACACAATCCTTATTGGCTGCCCACCTGTAAGGATCTGTCTGTAGACTTCAAGACAGGGGTGGAACTTGTAGGGCAAGTTGACCAATCAGAGCACACTGGGCATATAGTAATATGTTTCTGGAACACAGAAACATGTATATCTATTCTAGTGGACCCTGAAAATACAATTATGAACAGTGAAAATGATCATAACAGATCCTCTTTAAAGGAAACAGCTGAAAATACTGCCATCTGTTGCAAGGCCACTCTGTGCTTGACACCAGCCATGGCACATTCATTGCATTCATAGCGTTTGTCACATGTAGAAAATTAGACTGCCCTTCCTGTTTATCATCTCCTTGCACACCCCTGAGTGTTAACAAGCCCTGAATGCTTTTCCTTCATTACTCAATCCCACCCGCCCCTCCCAAATCTGCTGCTGTCCACCCCTGCCCACTTCATCCAGTCCTCTGTCTTTAAAAAAGGTTAAAGTCATTTCCAGAGGCCTCCCCTCTGCAGAGTTTCCGTATGGCAGGGGAACTGGCAGAAAGCACGGCTGGGGGGAGGGGTGGACAGGCGTCTGCTGATGTAGCCACTGATATTACTTCCTCCACGACTGTAAGGACAAAGCCTGTCACATCACCCTCTGCCGTTTAGGACTGGCTCACTGTGTCAAACAGAGCAGTGCGACAATCCACTACCTGCCAGGTATCACTCAGAAACTCCTACATCTGACTAAAGATACCACATTTGGTTTGAGGTTCACTTAAGGTTTGACTGGTCTAAGCCACATTCACTTACTAAGGTACATCCAATATAACAAGCTTTGAGAGCATTTTAAATATTTATAGGTGATTAAAAATCTGAGCAGTACACCAAGATAGCTGAGTGAATAAAAGCACAGGTTATACGTGGACTCATTACAGGACTGAACTGGGAATCTACCAGAACTATTCTGGCTTGGGTCAGTTTATTCAGGAAATGGTGCAAACATGATTATGAAGCTCCCATGCAGCATCTTCCTGATTGCTGTTGCTGTTAACCGCTTAAAGGAAATAAATGAATGGGAACTCTCACGATTGTCAGTGTTATTAATGGCCAGTGTTGTCCAAGTATCATGACTGACTAAGTGTGTAATTCTACACGAAATGGTTAGGTGTGCAAAATGAGTGACATGAAAACCAAAAGCATGTCCAGAATGGACATTGCCTGTCTGAAGTGCACCTCAGTGTCCCGTCTGCCAGCATGACAAAGCGACGTTCCGTTCACAAGACAACTGAGAGTATCCATATATATACCGCAGTCTGCCTAAGAGATATGTTCAATGCAATTTTGGTACAGCAGGGAAAACAGAATTTGTTTTTGAATTATTCATTAAAACTGCGAACTCAATTAGGAACAGTAGTAATAAAGCAAAGACAATGCGTCTGTTGACGTGTCTGAATAAAAGAATGTTAGAGACCTAAGAAAAATATAACAGTCATACTAAACTAAATCCCATCTCAATCCTATGCTCTCCACTAGCGAGTACAGCTGCATCTGACAGCCATAAACACCCCTATAGCCACAGTTACTTTTTTAGCTTGGTCTGAACTTCCTGGCAAAAGCACCTTAAATGCCACAGGGAGACTAACTTGTAGAGTCTGCTCCTGCCTCGCTCCACGCACACACACTGAGATGATGTCGTCGCAAATGAGTTGGTACGCTGGATGTGTTTCCAGCAACGTATCTGAGTTCAGTTTAAGACAGACTCTGTTGGTCTTACCGATGACGCTCTCTCCAGTGCTGCTATACTTTATTGGGAAACCAAAATGTTCCCAAACTGCTGATTATGACTGACTGCTACCAGCTTTAGCCGAGACCAGCTCACAGTCACAATCAGCATCATGTTTCTGAGTTGAATATAGGCTCCGCCTGAGTCAGTGTATTTATTCTTTTCAATAGGCGTAGCAAACTAAAAATGATGAATTCGTTTATTGTTACAGGCCTAGGACTGACCTCAGCAACTGTCCTACCCGATGACACCCCCAGCAACACCATCTCCTCTTCCATAACTAGTACACACTGACACAATACCATAAAATGCATGTATCAAGTTAAACTATAACCGATACGCTCTCCCTGTGGCTAGTACTGCGCCTCCTCTCTCTACGGCTGTACTCTCTGTATGGAGTTAAAAAGCTCCTCGTGTTTGTGTGGGTTTCATTCAGGTACGTGGGTTTCCTCCTACCGTGCACAGATGTGGTGAAGGTGAATTGGTGTTTCTAAAGTGCCCTCAGTGTGTGCCCAGAGATAGGCCTCAGGCTTGCTGTGACCTCGCCTTAGATAAGCAACAGTTGAAGGCTGATATTTTTTTTAAAAGAACTGCTTATTTCATGTATTTCTTATAAAAACCACGCAGAACATTTCTTCAGAGTTTGTGGCTTATTGAAGGAGCATCTTATGGAAAAGCATGAGATCCGAATCAGAGTCAAGGTTTATTTGCAAGCACAAACATGCACAATGAATTTTACTTTGTACGAGAGGTGTAGACGTAAGGACAGACAGACATCTGTACGGTTTGCAAACTACCCCAAGGCTTTTATGTAGCTAATTTTAGATTTATAATAGAATTATATACATTTGTCGTAAGGTTTCTTGCGTGAGCGTGAGTGTCACACCAGATGCGTGAGAGTTGGCAGCCCTGAGACTCATCTGACAGTACTTTGAAGTTTTCCCCTGTTCTTAGCAGCAGGCGCACCAAACCACACCATTTTGGATAATGGCAGGGGAGAATCACACCAGAATCACCTTTGGACGCTTAAAAAGTTCTCTCAGCCACTGCAGGGCTCTCTTGATAATGGAAGAGATGCAGACCTCCCACTGCAGACCTGTGGAAAGCAAAGTGCCCAGGTACCTAAACCAAGTCGTCAATGTCCAATGGAGAATGAAAGGACTATTCTTCTGAGGCTTGTTGATCATCTTTTGTGTTTTTTGAATATGTTGAGGACCAGATTATTTTGGTTGCAATACTTTATCAGACTCCTCACTTTTTGGTAATAGACGGTCTTGTTATTGTCAGAAACGAGGCCAATCAATGTGGTGTCATCAGTAAATGTGATGAGTTTCACCAATTCCAGAAGTACAGTCATTAGTATAGTGCGTGAAAAGCGTGGAGGGCAGAACACCACCCTACTGAGCTCCAGTACTGAGAAGCAGGGGGCTGGACATAGCATGACATTATCCACAGAGCTGCTGGCCCTGAAGGCAAACTGCAAGGGATCAAGGAGACTGTGTGTAGCTTTATTTATGTAAGTGAGGATGACGGGCTCAAGTGTCCTCGTCAAGGCAGATGTTAATGCTATCGGTCTGTGATGGTTCAGGTCCCTTGAGGCCTTCTTGGGGAAAGTAACCGTGTTGTCAGTGTAGCAAAGTTTAAGTAATAACATGAGTAGGAATTCAGTATTGTATATCTAGGCTAGTTAATGTAATATTAGATTATTTTATTACCTTTTTCCTAAAACACAGAGCAAATGAAATTAAAGGTAAGTATATGGTATCACAGAAAATTCTGGTAGAAGATTCTCAGAGATGCATGACGGTGGCTAAATTAGAATTGTACCCAGTGTGAATAACGGCCCTTGCTGTGTTTCTTAACGATGTTGCTGTAATGACATTTTAATGATAGTCGCCTTAAGCACCATATCTCTGTAGTGAAACTCATCACAAGCACGAGATGAGTAGGGTGGGGTTCGTCATTACAGGACGCTAATGTCAGGAAGACAGGCTGAAACTGTCTTTGGTGAGAGTAACAATAACTTCAAGGAATTTGAACATAAAAAAGAAAAACCTGAAAAGTCAGCAAGGTTTTTAGTACAGGCAAAACTAACCCTGAATCACACACGCACCCTTCACTGAGCTTTCAGGCCAAGTAACCAGGGCCGTGGGAAGAAGATTGGGGTTTTGTACATTTCATTTAAACGTCTGACTCTGACAGGGCACAGACATCCGGCACACGCACACACATACATGCAACAGGAAATCAATAGATGCCAGGAAAAAGGCGAGTAAGTACTGCAACTACCAGATAGATTCCGTTATACATGAGAATTTACCACACACAGCAAACAAGAACATACAGTGTAATAGTGTCTATAAGCCGGTGCTCACAGTGGACAATAACTTATCCC
>JAAGVU020000002.1:16771756-16785804 GCA_011763525.2 Mormyrus iriodes
TTTGGCCATTTTTGAAAATTAGGGCGGTGAAATTTCAAAAACATTTTATCCGTTATTTTTACTAAAATTTTTTGGAAAACACAAAAAAACTGACCCCCCCCCCCCCCCCCCCCTCCTGCAGCAAGCGGGGAACTTAATTTGAAAGCCCGAACAAAATGATATACAGACAATCCGTCAAACAGCCGGCATAAGATTTACACTGAGGGGGTGATCATTGCAGTGCTGGTCATCGTTTTTAGTCCTTTTAGTCTCAGGAAAACGATAGACTGCTGAGTTACTTATGATTTTAAAATACGTCACTCTAAAACCCCTAAAGCGATGGTTCACAAACTTTTTGCACCGCCTACCACCGCAGAATGTATTCCGGTCTCCGCGTACACCATGACGACATTGTGCCTGATACTGGGGACGAACTTCTGTTATTTTCACTGCACAAGGTCTATCGTCTGACACTTTCTCTCTCCTCGCCTGTGTTCGCTGCACGGTGGATTGCTGCAGAGTGCTGCTGGTGGCAATTCTGTCACACTCCTTCTTATATTTAAATTTTAGATGCTCTGCTAGATTTCTAGTGTTGTATGATTCTGATTTCGCGCCTCCTCTTGATAGTTTAGTAGAGCACAGTGTGCAGTCCGTTATGCTTTGTATTACATTGTTAACTTTGAAGTATTTTCGCACTGCAGCTATTCTGAACCGTTTATTTTGCTCATTAAACATGTTCTCCCTTCCTGCTTCTCTGGTAGCTTGGTTTTTGCTTAAAGATAACATGGTTAACAATACACTGATACGTCAGTACATGGCATCAGTCACAGGCATTGGCACATAGTCACGAGGAGGAGCACGATGATGTGAGCGTGGACACGATGGATATCGGTGCCTCCCTAATTAGAACTGTTGGGACTTTTCTGAATTCGGAAGCTCCTTGCTCAGTGCCTCTCTCTCCCTTGTTTTTTTATGGAAGATGCCTGGGGCCTTTCGCTCTCCTTTTTTTTACCACTTACCATCATGTTCTATCCTATGACAGCCCATCCAGTCAATCACCCAGTTGTCCTGCTGCCTGTCCATGGTAACCACCGTGCCTCTATGTATACCCCGGTTAGGCTACAGGCAGAAAACATCACACTTGGCGGCTGGAGCATGCTCTCCCTTCCTGCCCTGTTGCCATGGAGACAACAGCCATGTGGGCCTCTCGTCTCAGGGGTACTAGCTCAGTCACCTCCTAGCCCTGTCCACACCACCCTCACTCATTGCATTTGACTTTTGGTTCAGTTTTTTACAATGTAAAG
The DNA here is from genome assembly GCA_011763525.2 of Mormyrus iriodes. Classification (NCBI taxonomy): domain Eukaryota; kingdom Metazoa; phylum Chordata; class Actinopteri; order Osteoglossiformes; family Mormyridae; genus Mormyrus; species Mormyrus iriodes. The sequence goes on from JAAGVU020000002.1 coordinate 16,773,040, forward strand.
CTAATATCGAACAAATAAAACAAAAGTTAATGATCCGATGTTAATGGATGATTTCTGTAGTCCTTCATCCTCTCGTCATTTGAGCATTTATGTCACTCTCACCCCACCCTGCTCTCTTCTCCTCCTGCTCTCTACTGCAGAAGTACAGCCTCATTCACACCACTTTCTTTGTGCTTCATTAGTGAAGCAGCATATTGCGCTGCCTTATTTCACTGGGGCCTCATTTTCACTTCCTATTTACCCACAGCCCCTCCCACAGTAATGGCTGCCATTTGGGATATGCTGCAATGCTCATGGAGAATTTTCTATGTTATTGACAGATGACTAACTGGGCAAGAAAGCACATAACGGTTTGACATAAACAGGAGGCCCTTAGAGAGAGGTGTGAGGAATGAGTTAATGTGTTTAATCTAAAGCTCAAAAATGGGCAGAGGGAGCTTAGATTGTAAGCATACAGCAAGTGAAAGATGTGCAGGATGTGAGATCAGCCAATTTATAACATGTGCCCATCAGTGGTCCTCAGCTTCAGATCAATACCAAAACCCATCGTAGGAGACCAGGAGCTCCCACCACCAGCACTGCCTATGCTGAGACGATGGTACTGGATTGAAACCCATCTCACTTGCTGCCTGCCTGCAATGCCTCAATTAGCAAGCCAAAGAGCTTACAGACCTTGGCAGGGATACAGTTGCTAATGGAACGACAGATGTATTGCTGAAAAGCAAAAATAGGTGCATCATGATGTAGTCTCAATAAAATGCTAGCCAGCAGTGATATCTGTCATTTTGCTGGAAACTCTTGGTTTTAATTTAAAAAATGTCAACCATTAAATTTACACTAGATGTGACTTAGGAATTATCTGCCTATGCCAGAAAATTACAGTGACATCTCATTTTGTCAAAATTATAATTTCCCCCAAATGCTCAAAAAACTCATTAAGTTGAATATTCAACAATGGAAGCTGACAGTTAGAACCCGTGTAATATGGTTAATGTGCATATCCAAGAGACATTTGATAAAGTGCCATATAAAAGACTCATCTTACAACTGAAGAGGACTAGAGTCCTAAGCATTGTAGGTGCAGGGTTTTTATAAAGACATCAGCAATTAAATAATGAAACAGCTAAACAGCCACCTCTTATGTATAATATTTCTTATGTTCTTACTGTGTTTTTTATTGTGTTTTATGTTCTTATGCTGGGGACATGAGGTAGAAATTTATGTGACTACGACCGTTACATCCACCACCAGGATAAAAGTGGTTTCCTTGCTTTATGTTTCACTAATGAAAATATAATGCAAATTTATGCAGTTTTTTACACTTACATTTTGGAATAATGGATTAGAGTGCTGCTCTTTGTACCTTCTGAATACCCTTCAATACACTAGCTTGAAACATTGTGCCCCCTTTAGAGACACAGGATAGTGACTTTACCCCTTTTCCAAACTGGCTTATACATTTTTGTGCCAAAGCCTTTGGTCACTATGGCAATGAGGTGTAATCAATGTGGATATTGGAACAGAATATTAAATGGCGAACAGCTACATCTTGCTCACAGCCTGCTCATCCTGAGGTAAGAGCATAGTCTTTGCTCTAATCCAGGATATAATTCCCAAAATATTGTTCTCCTCTCCATAACCACCTTTTAAAGATAGATTTACAACAAGGCAAAAGACAATATCAAGGCAAGTTCATGCTCGGGGTAGATGGAGATGTGCACTCTACCTTTATTTTCATTTTGAGATTGTCCTCATATACACTAAACAAAAACAACAATAATAACTAAATAATAAAATAAATGAAACAAAGCAAGTTCCTGACTGATACATTTTGTTTTTGTCGCAATACGAGTCGTAAGACTTATGAGAATTAAAAGTGTTGGTGGATCTGAATATGAGATAAATAATTTTTCAGCATTTTTTATAAAATGAAAAATAATTTCCTTAAATGATTTGGGGGCATCACAAGTGATTTTGGGTCCCAAGAAATGTTCAAAATATTTTAGGGCCCCTATTATTCCCAGGTTCCTGGGACCTGGTTTCCACAGTCTAATACAGGGATGAAACAGAGTGCCGGAAAAAATTAAGCAGTTATTTTTTCATGAATAATATCAAAGTTGTATTTTTTTCTGACAGCTATGAGAAGACTTTGGCCTTGCAGTGCTTTGCTCTCGCTTTGAATGTGCAGTGGCGCACTGCTTTTGTATTTACAATGTAACAGTAATACGCTTTAGGAAGAACAGGGCTGTATCTGAGTGTTCAGGGCTTCTGCCAGGTTAGCAGAGGGCAGTCGTTGGATCCACACATAAATGACAATCATATCATTAAACAGATATCATTTCCAGCCTATTCTTCCAAAAAAGGCACAAACAGGTGGGAAAAACTAAGTCCTGTCAGCAGAACAGACCCACACACAGCAGAATCCTCGCAGATCGGGCCATTGCCATGTGACCCCCCTGGCTTGCAGGCATTCATCATTGTACCCTTGGCTCGGCCAGCTCTCGTCATCATCACGCCCTTGGCTCGGCCAGCTCTTGCCATCATTGTACCCTTGGCTCGGCCAGCTCTCGTCATCATCACGCCCTTGGCTCGGCCAGCTCTCGCCATCATTGTACCCTTGGCTCGGCCAGCTCTTGCCATCATCATGCCCTTGGCTCGGCCAGCTCTCGCCATCATCGTGCCCTTGGCTCGGTCAGCTCTCGTCATCATCGTGCCCTTGGCTCGGTCAGCTCTCGTCATCATCGCACCCTTGGCTTGACCAGCTCTCGCCATCATCGTACCCTTGGTTTTTATATGCAGTGTTCTGGGCCTGAGTGACAGTCACTGTTGTCAATTTCTTTTTATTGTCCTGTGTTCAAGAGGGTCTGCTCAGCTTGTAGAGGCCTTTCTTCTCCAAACAGACAGGCAGGCTGTGATGTCTATGCTGGAGCAAAAGGCAGAAATAATCAGTCTGGGTGTCACTCTGTTTTAATCGGAAAGGTGTCATATGTCAGATCACAAGCTCACCTGGCTGTGACCCTCCCTTCCCTCTGCCTGCTCAAAAGCACATTGGTGCTATAACTGGAGATCTGTTAATTAGAATAGAATTACGCCTTCCAACATGGTAATCAGGGCCTCTTGTTCATTCATTAACCGAGCTTTTGCTTCACGTTCTCCTTATTCGCTTTGATTATGTTCCTTTGATCGATGTCAGGCCTTGAGCCTGTAAATCGCTCCCAGTCATGTGTTGCTGTCCACAGTGCAGAGAAAGACAGAGACCACTATCAGACTGATGACTGCTGTCTGTACATTATTCATTATACAATGAGGAACAAGCCAAGCCCTCTGCTGGCTGTGTCCCAGCAAATGAGCAGCTGCCTGCCAAGCCTGACTAATCACAAGAAGGCAGGGCTGCTGTGTGAAGCTGGGGACACTGCAGCATTCTGGGTAAGAGAAGATAAACCTCAAACACAATATTATTTGTTGCACCTCACTGGACACTAGGAAATGTCCACTGCATGTGTCTCGAGGGGTGTGTTGAGTGAATGACTTCAGTGGTAAAATATGGTAGGTACATTTTTTTTGTCCTACAAAAATATCATTTTGTGAATTCTTGCTAATATTCAAATATATTTCAGTCATGTATAGAGAAATTGCTTTTAGCCAGGACTGAGCTGGAGAGATTCTATAAATGAGCTTTACACTGGGTACCTTAGGCATCTGTAACTGCCTCATCTGCACACGAGACACTCTCTTGGACAGAATGCAGAAACAGCTGAATGAATGAGGCTGCAACCCCCATAATGAACATGGAGAAGACCAGTGACTATGGTCCCAGGGGGCCTGTAACTGACAGACAGCCCTTTATTGCATCGTTGCAGGTCCCATTGTCCTCCAATGCACCTGTCCCCTTTCCTGCAACTGCAGCATGTGACGATAAAATCTTTAAACCGATAACTGGGCTGCTTCTGGCTTCCTGATGGACAGCTTCGAGGAAGACATTCCCTGAAACTACATAGTTTGGGAAAAGTCTCATTAAACCACAACTGGGGAACAAATCCTGCCTGACTATTCCCCAGAGAGGGAATACATATGGTTTTTGGACTGGTCCACTGCCACTGTAAATGCTTTCTCTTTATGACAATGACTTGTATTTGGCAAATCTTTTTCAAACTTTGCAGAAGTATTGTATGTTGATTAATCTTTGAGACCAATCGCCTCAAAATTGAAGCAGTGCTGTGTAGGATTAGTAAAGAGTGCAGTTTTGACACTTGATCCTGTTAAGACAATAACTCAAAAAGTATTTGACAGATATTTTTCAAACCCTGCTGAGGCATTTTATGACACCTGGAACTACTCAAAATGAAGCAGCACAACTTACTGGCAGCAAAGGGAAGGGTGAAAACAAATGATGTTTTACCTTGTGAATGTGATAAGTAAAAAAGTCTTATGATGGACTTGGATGTCTTATATCTTAAAATTTAAAGTGGCAACCTTAGAGAGGATTGATAGTTTGATCAACAAAAGTGTGTATCTCCAAGTAGCCAACAACGTGGTGAGAAAAAACCATGAGATTCTGAAAAGGCTGATTAATGTGATTTATTTCTCAGGTCAAAAGGAGCTGGCATTTATGGGACACCATGAGGCCGTAAACTCTGGCAGCAAAGGAAACTATAGATGATCTTACTGGCCAGGGGCGCAGGTTTCATATTAACATTGGGGGGATGGGTATATCTGGGTCAGAGCTGTGACGTCACGTCGCATCATAGGCCGATTCTGTAGTCATGCTGTATACAGTTCAATTTTTTTTGCTTTAAAGTGATAGTCAGCCATGTGAATAGAATAAATAGCTCTTTGTATTTATCATTCATTGTGTTGTTATTGTGCTGTACATAATATCATGTGTAGTGTTACTGTTAACTGTTCTAAATCATGTGTGCTGTTTGAGCGGAGAGACGGCCAGCACAGTGGGCAGAGTCGGGAGAGTTTGGTGTTTTGTAATCGTGTTCGGTATTTTTAAGAACTACTAATAAACAAGTGCTCCTGTTTAAAGCCGCCTGTCCTGGTTACTGCCATGGTGATGCCTGGGTCTTCTAAGTGCTATGGTATTATGGTCATTAGTCGATTAATTCTACCCTTCCCACTTTGAATGTTGTAATTATAAATGAGCATCAGTGTCACTCTTCTAAAATATGTGAACACTTTTGTTGTCTTCCCCGGCCACATACTCACGCTGTACGTATGTGAGTGCATGCGTGATGGACAAAAGGAAAACTGAATGGGTTTTGAAGTGTTTATGTAAAAATGAGATTATGAATATAAATAAAAAACTAAGAATGATTATGGAAACCACAAAGCACGTATTTGGAAAATAAGACAATTATCTTAATGACAATCACACTGTGCGTATGCATTTTCACTCTCAGCAATCCGCTGCCAGCATGCCTTTCTAGCTTTGGGGGCAGCCACGGTGCTGCTCTTCACCATTATTGTACTATTGAATAATTCATATTTTACCATACTAGTTCTCTTTTCTGCAGCAGTGGAATATATAGCCCTGTTGCGATCCATGCTTGTGATTGGCTGATCATTGCACACGGCGTGCTTTTATGTGCATGTGCTAGGGAAGAAATCTTGATATCAGTAAGAAAACTGGGCTTGACATAGATTTCTGATAGCGTAGCAATATCGTTAATCTCAGATTGCAATTGCTTGCTTTAGTGAAGCTGGACCTTATCCTTGAAGCCTGACTTCGCTGAACAAGCTTTGTGATACAGGCCCCTGGAAGTGAGTGTCTGCCAGCCGGAGTTAGAGTTTAGTCTAAACCATTTAAGCAGAGTGTAGGGGTTCTTGAGGTGAAAACTGTCAGGAAAAAAAAAAATTATTGCGTGATGAGATTTATTAATTTAATGTTATTTTTTGTAAATGAAGCATTATACTATATACAATATTATTGAAGGGGATAATCCCAATGAAGGGGATAAAACCGATGTTGAGATGGGGGGGTCCCCATCCCCCCCCTGAATCTACCCCTATGATTCCCACTAGGACAGTTTTCAAAGTTTTGTTGTGTGTTTGTGTTATGTAATGTACAGCAAAATAGCAGTATAAAGCTTTATAACCTACTCATTAAAATAAGGCTAATTCATTAAAAAAAAAAAACCTACCTGATATGTCAATATGTAAATGTCAACTAATTTACCACAAAGCATAGTTTTTATCCATTAAACAGTACAGGACAATAAATTTGAAATGAAGGACATATTATGCATTATTATAAAGATAAGGGCTCAGAAATGTATACATACACTGATTATTACCATTTGCATTATTAAGAATCACATTACCATAGCCCCTAATTTCCACCATAGGTTGAAACTTTGTTTGGAAAAGTGACAGGTATAGCAGAACAAAACCAGGTCAGTTCCATTCAATAAAATATCTTCCTGCATTGCACCTTTAACAACATAAATGCTATGTATAAAGTATGCATTTCTGCTTAACATTTTTCTTAGGTTAGATTGAATAAGAATGTTTGCTGTTTTCGGGGACTTATTCTGCTAGAGGCACTGAAAGTACAGCAAACATAAACATGCTAAGTGGTCCAGAGAAAACAATTCCCCCTAAACTGTGAGTAGCTAGAAAAACAACCAAACAGCAGGAGTCCAAACCACCTGTTTAAGCACCACAGTGTGAGAGGTAAGGTGAGGTTAATAAGGTTAGTGCCGCCTAATTTATTTGTTTATTGGTTCTAAGTTCTGCCAACGGAACACAAATTTTCTTATGGTTCACACTCTATAGGACTACAATACCTGCAATATCAAATCCAATTAAAGGATGACAAATTTACATCATCATATCATGGGTAAATGCAAATCTATCCAGAATTTTGATAAACTCACAGCTATAGAATGCCACTTTCCAGAACATTCCCTCGCCTTGTTAAACAGCTGTGAGGCGACGTGATGGCAAGCACAGGATGCCCCCATTCATCACTAGCTTTCTGTCCCTTCTTCTCTCTTTGGCTGTTCTCCTGTGCTTAAGTGCTTTGGCGCACAATGCTATTTATCTTCATGCTGTGGAATATTCATGAGTAAGACGCATGGCGAATATCCACCAGTTTGATTCTGAGTGATTGTCATTTCGCTGTAGTCTTGCAAACATGCACAAAGAAGAGGATGAAAAACCACACAAGCACTTTTGTCCTACCACTGGTGAATATTCATCAGCACAGCCTTCAACTGGTACAACACACGAAGACCAGAATTCAAGCTGCAAGGAGTTTTAAATGCGAAATTTACCTCTTACAGTTTCCAGGGCCACTTCTACAGGCCACTGCTGCTACACAGTGTGGGTCGTGTGGGCAGCATGTACATCAGTCATGATGGAATGTAAGAATAATACAGTTTAGTAGTTTGAGGAAAAAGCTGTTCCGACTGGTAACACAAATGTCCTGAGTTCCCATGATGATGTCTTTTTAGTTGCTAAGCCTAGGAAGATCGTTAAGAAATATATTAAGGCACCATTCTGCAAAATAATAATGCTAATTGACTATAACCACAATGAAACATTAACAACATCAAAATTGCTTTAGGTCCAAAGCTTTAATGGACTAAATCAAGGACAGAAAGTGTCTATCAATATGTTTCCTTTTGTATGTTCCATGGAGGATAGAGATTTGCTTAGTCTCACATCACCCTTGCATGGCAACATTATTGCTGATTTGCAATGGGTGCTTAAACCATGACTAATTGAGCAAAGCCTAGAAATGACTCTGAAATAATTACTCCTGTTACATCCTTCCTTTTAACATTCCCCAGTGACATTTAGCAGTGTGCTGGGCACCCCTTAAAGAGGCCATTTAAAGAAAATGAAAAGACCTTCCTCACATTCTGAGGAGGCTTCAAGAGAAGTAAATAAAGCAGAGTAAGATAAAGGTCTCCATGGTTTCCATGATGAATAGAATGGAGTACTTTTGCTTTGGAGGTTTTCCATGGCATCTTTAAAGGTCTGTGATGCTGTGCCCTTCACTCCTTTCCCAGATCAGTTTAAAGGTTATTTTGGCCCAGAGATGCTGAACACCAGCATACTGGGCAAACTGTGCTCTGTAGCAGTAGCTCTGCTTTCAGCCAAACATTTCACATGCTGCTCTGATTTTTCACCCAATCCATCCAATTTTTACCTTTTCCCTTTATAATCTCTGCTTAATATGCACTGTGACTGACATTTCAGCACAGCTATCAAATATTAAGACTCAGGTACCAGAAGCACAGCCCAAGTTCTGACATGCATATTCTACTGTATGTCTTAGAGAGGTAGAGAGGTAGAGAGGATGTCTTCTTAGAACAACAATTAAATACTGGAGCCACAAACAACACAAATAATTTCAGGAAAAGTCATATGACATTAACAAACACTTTGTCATATTGCTGTATTTGTTTCACTCTACATAATTCATCAGTCAGCATTTATTCACAGTACACAAGGAATTTGTGTGATGCATCAGTGTTGAAATCTGCACACTGTGTTGGTAGCTATGTGAAGCTGGCATGTGGTTTGGAGAGTTTGTGCACATTTCGACTACATTGGGTTAGAATGCAAAAACCAGTTAAAGAGAAAAAGAACAATAAACACAGGAAAATAAACCAAAGATAGAAAACAATCCTTCAGTCAATAAACTCAATATTTTCTCGATATTTATGGTTGAAGCTTTGGATTTGATATTTTATCTAGACCTCAGTATTTCAGTTTACCTTTGATTTGTTTTTAACTGCATGTCAAGGATGAACCAAACGGCTATTCCAGCTGTCTTATGAGAACTTCCGAAATCCCAGTAAGACTGCCAGATAGACATCCAATTTTTGCTGGTCTGATTCTACTGATTCATAGTAAAATTAAGTAGGTGTGTAATTCTGAACATGCTGTGTAGTATGTTGTGCGTACGTTGGCTAGAAATGTTGAAGTGGGCCTCCCCCTTCTCCTGGGAGGAAACAGGAACCCTTCCTTCACCTACACTGGGGTCGTCCTGGGTGCCTGTTCTGTCACATCCTGTGACACTGCCACACACAAATCCCTGTCTCTTGGCTTGTAACACGCGGCTGCTTCAACCACAGCAGAACCCGGAGTTAACCTCCCCTCCCTGACACACTGCCCCAGTTCCCCGACACCCTCTCCCCCACAATCGACTGCTTAATTTGTTACAGCTATGCTGGCCCAGCTGAGACTCTTACACAGTTCCTCTGCCGTCACACCCCTGTCACACACCAGGTCCATCAAACCCCCATGTCCACTAAGACTTTCATCTCACTGTCAAAAGAGACATCTAACTAGCTAACTTCTCCACTAAAATGGCAATGTTTCAATATGGAAGCCTGAGCTGCACTGGTGTCTCTCTGACATTCCCTTTAGATTTCCTCGTTCATCCAAGGGTAATAAATCACCATGACTAGGAATGGCTTAGCCCAGAACCAGAATTCGGAACTGCCTCAAAAGATACAGAACAACACGTTAATTGAAGCCGTGTCCCAAGAAGAGGTGGGAAACCACTGTGACTGTTACTGTCACTCTGAAACTCTCCTACTGCTGCACACTCGTGCCACAGACTCAGACTGTTGTCCATGGGGTACATTTACCTTTTCAGGTCATGCATTCAGAGCAAATGTAAGGACTTTGTGAGTGAGCGGCTATCCTTTGCTTATGGTGCTGAAACACACATGGAAAGTGTCTTATTCAGAAGTACACTAAAAATAGACTGAAAACTATTTCAGCAATGTTAAAATAAAGAAACCAATACCCAGGTGAATGGGGATTAAGTAAGGAGTTAGGGTCAGAGCGCTTCATATTACTGATGTCAGCAGCTAGGTGTGGTGGTGACACACCAAAGCGTTAAAGGTGAGGACTTGAGGGAGATCTACGGCCTATGCAGGGTCCATGAGGCAAACTTTTTTGCTTGTTGTGATCCCACCCGCTGTCCACGATTGGCTGACATAATGTGATGTCACAGGGTCCTTCCTGTTAATCCCATGATATGCTATAAAGAAAACCTATTTGTACGGCAGCTTGTGGTCAAGGCCCTGCTTGGGAGCACAGATGGATTGCACATCAACAAATTCTGTTGCAGTAAAAAAAAATCAAATGAGACAGACATAATGGAAAGGGAAGCTGTGTCTTTGGATTTTCCATAGCAGAGTAAGCTACACTACGTTAAATAGGGTGTACCAGTCAAAGGTTGGGGACTGTCTGGGGGAATCTCTCAGCGAGCAGCAGTATTTAAAATATATATGTAAACATGGGGGGAAAATGGGAGGAAACATCCCTTTTCTCAGAAAACGTGATTAGCCCTGGTGTGAGACCTCTCCGGGCCAAGAAGGACCATTGCACCAGTCCAAGAGGACCAAAGAGTCATAGATGAGGCAGGAACTTCTGACAGAAAGACAGAAATAAAATCACCAAACATAATCAGTTCATCCATTTTTCTTTAATGTACTTTCACTGATATCACCTGTTTCTTACAGCGGGCTTCTCAGGATAATGGTCAGTCAGAACCAGACCAGGATGTGGTCAAGACATTTACAGCTGAGATACAGTTGACATTGTGATTTTCTCCATAACAAGAGATTAAGTATTATTAAGATTACACCAATAGCAGTGATAAGTACATTACTGAAGGAACTTTATTGACTTTGTTTATTGACTTGTTATTGGTATTTTATTAACAATATATAACTGCTAATTGTCACACAGACTTCTAGTAAGTCCCATAACTTTAAATATTTACACAAAGCTCTTCACTGTTTCTGCAGTAAATCTCAAGCAGTTTTTTTTTTCTGGAAGCTTGAAAGAGGAGGATATGTGAATTTTGTGAGTAAGAAAAAGAAATGATTAAGATGAGTGAGTATCAAAGCGAGGGAGAGCACAGGAGCTGCAGGAGAAAGACCGTTATGTGAGAAACAGCAGACAAGGGACTACAGCAGTAAGGTCAAAGATTGGACTCTGTGCTCCATAGGACTGGAATTGACAGGGGGCAGACATGAGTGGAGTATCAGAATTATAATGGGTCTGTCTCAGCTGGAGCAGCTGACAGCACTGCAGTTTAGCCAGTTTAAGTTGCAGAAAACAGGTACCTTCAGGACTGGTTGGAAAAAAAAACCTTAAATGTAGTGACAGGTGGCCAAATGTAGAGTTCAATGCAAAGCCTCATGGTGTGACTGTGATCAGTACAGGCCTGCTGAATGGTGTGAAACCTACAGAACCAGGAGAGGGTGGCTGGTGTGGCAGAATAAAATTGATACCAGACTGTTCATCATTCCAATCCCAACAGTGTAGATTGATTAGTGTTGCAGTAATATAGGCCATTTATTGATGAATGAATAGACATTTCATTTATATAGTACTTTTCAAGACACTCAAAGAGCTTTTACTTAACCAATGAGGAGGACCACCACCAGTGTAGCACGCACCTGGATGATACAATGGCAGCCATTCTGCACCAGTACACTCACCACACTGTAGCTAAGTTGGTGAAGGGGCGGCAGAGAATTTATCAATTGGATACAGGGAATGATTAGAAGGTCAGATTTGAAAGGGCCACATTGGGAAATTTTAGCCAGGGCATCGAGGTACCACCCCTACTCTTTTAAAAGATGCCCCGGGATCTTTTATGACCTCAGAGAGTCAGGGCCTTGGTTTAGATCTCATCCAAAGGATAGAACCATACGCTTCTGGATGAATGTGAAAAATTCCCACAAACAAATTCCAAAAGCTTCTGGAAAGCCTTCCCAAAAGAGTGGCGGCTGTTATAGCTGCAAGTGGGGGGGGGGCTACTCCGTATAGATGCCTATAGAAAGGGGCACGTTGTACCTTTAAAGGGAGGCACTTTAAACAGTTTGGGGGAAAGGGGGCAGGTGAACAGGCACCCCTACCCTCCCCCTCTGCATGTACCTGCTTGCTATCATTGAACTTCACAACCAGAAAGGTTTGCCTTGCATATTATATGAGCATGCAGCTCATTTGCATTGACCATTTATGGTTATTTGTGGGCAGCAACTGGATAGGATCACAGGCTCATGCACATATGTTTCAGCTTAACAAAACCAAACAAAGGTAATCCAACATAATAATCATAACTCTGACTATCAGCAAACTATGTGGAGAGAAGATTTCTTACTGAAACATGATTATTTCCAGAGCATGTGCACATGTGCTGAATTTTAATTTCAATTCAATTCATTTTTATATACCGCCTTTCACAACAGAGTTGCCCCAAAGCGCTTTATATGATATTGAGAGAATAGGAATAAAATAGGAAAAAGGAAAGACAAAGAAATTAACTAAAGAAAGAAGGTAGGCCAGATGACAATGGAAGAGAGGAACTAAAAACTCCCAAGTAAGGAGAAAAAAGCCTCTGGGGGTCCAAGGTCAACTGGCTGCCCACCCCCCCCTTAGCATGCTAACATTATTGCATAGAAAGTGGAATTGTAAACTGTGATTATGATCATGCCAAAGTCTAACAATGAGTTTGTTCTCCACGCTGGCCTGTGTAGGGTTGCAGACTGGAGGCTGCACCCACAATGTTACAGTTCATAAGTCAAATCCATGATGTCAACCATCCATGGGACCGACCCAGGACTCCAGCTCAGATGGAGCCCTCCCCAGGCACCACCCAGACATGCAGGAAGGCAGAGAGCATGGATGATCAGAACATACACTGACAAATTAATGGACTAGCATTCTAGATAAAAATGGCAGGTACAGCAGCACCAGCAGCCATAGTTATGGTTTGTTATA
>JAAGVU020000002.1:16801108-16817344 GCA_011763525.2 Mormyrus iriodes
TTTCCCATATTGACCTCCAAGTTCGGATTCTATTTTTGGCTACATGTAAATAAATTACAGATTCATGTCAGCATGATTACATACAATAGCTTAGCCCTCTGTATTATTCTGTAATGAACTGAAGTTCTTTCAGTTTAAACGTAATTATACCCTTTTTTAAAACTACTGGGCCATGTTCTCTATAAACTCATGGACTACCAGAAGGACACTAGCGTGTGAGTATTCCTTTATCACTTTTTTTGAAGAATTTAGTGAAATACAGTTTCTCAATATTGGCAAATTCTAAAAATAAATCAGGAAAATCTGCTAATAAATTATTTACAAAAATGAGGTAGAAAAAAATGTATTTATGGAAACCCCGTCTGTCTGCATTTCTGGCCTGGATCAGGGAGTGAATTCCCCCTGGAGAGGATCTGCTGAAAAAGCAAATGTAAATTTGAAACATCGAGCAATAGCAGAGTGTTCTGGGGAGCAGACGCCTAACTCACTTACCGATGTGCCTCCTGCAGAGATACAGATGATCTGGAGACGATAGGAAAAAAAGTGTTTTACTTTGTATTTTATCTTGTTTATTTTTGCTTGTTAGGAACTCCTGCCGAATGTGATTTCAGATGCAGGACATTTAAATTGATGGCTGGCTTTACATGTCTTTGTGAGTGTCTACACACACTCAGATGTGGACTTGGATTTATATGGCCTGGACTCTGATTATACCTGGTTATATCTGGCCTGATTACTGGAGATACTGGATCATACGGTACTGCAGTGGGACCAACTGGTCACACATGGCCAGTAAATCCCACCCTGGAAGCATATGAGTAGCTACAATGGCTCAGCCACGCTCTCCCAGGTCCCACAGAGAGAGCCGTGGGCATGGTCTGCAGAGCAAGACAGCATGCTAATGGACCAGCGCTGTGCTGCAGTTGGTTGGAGCTGCTGAACACAGGAGCACAGTGGGGCAGCTCCCTGGGAGGCTAATAGCTTATTGATCTGGGAGTGAATTTGTCTGAATTCACACAAAGCCTTTTCTCTCCTCTGCAATCGCTTCTTTACACATCAAGAACTTTCTGTCTACAGACCACTGGAAAATATATCCAGATTTGTTCATTCCTTCTGGAGCACATACATTTATATTTCTATTTCTGCCAGTTTACAAAGCATAAAGGTTGAAAATGCAGAATATATCCATCCTCTAATAGCTCTTCTGGTGAATATTGTACAGGGCCTGTAGTCTATTTCAGGCAGCATAGAGCACAAGGCTGGAGTACTCCATGGATGGGATTCCAGTCCATCACAGAGCACATATACATACACTATGGGCAATTTATAAAAGCCAATTAGCCTAACTGCTAATCTTTGAACAGCAGGAAGAAACCTGGGACAACACGCAAACTCATTCACTTTCAGACCCCAAATGCTAGAAGCATGAGACAGCCATGCTGCCCAAAGTATAGCAGCGAGCTATTAATTACAGGGCTTGCAAAAGCTATTTCCCATGGGATTTAAAAAGATAAACTTTGGTCCAGACAAAGGAGAGTTGCCACTGAATTGTTTTCATTGTATTTCACTGCCTGGATGCTAACTAACCAATTAGAACATCTCAAGCCAGCACAAGTAGTGACCCTGGAGGTTAAAATCCACAAGGGGAGGAAGTGGCAAGTCCCAGCCATATAAAAACATTCATCTTTGAATGTGCTCAGATTAACAGATTCACTGATGGTTACGATACTGAAAACCAAAGAGACCCTGTCACATTTGAGTAGCATTGTTACTGCCGACGACTGGCAGGCGTCCGAGAACAGCCCATTCATCAACTTCTCCTGCAGGTCATCTGGTGTCTCTGCACCTGCTGAGATGAAGGGATGCGATTCTCAAATGTGACAATACCTTAAAGGTGGGGGGGGGAGCAAGAGGAATGTAAATAAGTACCATCAGAAGGGGCAGCGATACTATACTTCATCTTTTAATCTGCACTGCCATAGCACAAAGTAGAGAACAAAACCTTTCCAAGCCTTTCAAGTCCCGGAGAAATGTTGATGGTTCCATCTTGAAGGAAAACACACATGGACGATCTTTGCAAGTTACACTTTTCAGAAAAAAACTCGTAATTTTGAAAAGATGTAGAAATACTCTTTCATCAATAATAATAATTTCTGCATCAAACCAATAAGTGAATGAGGCCTTTTCATAAAAAGTGTGATACATAATGAACACCCCTTTACTTCAATAATAGAATCAGTGCCGGGTCCCAACATCATCCCGCCAGGACCCCTCACGCTATATGGTGGATCCCCAGAGCACTGTCACGGCTTTGTAATTGCAACGCAAGCTGTACCTCCTGAACAAGGCAGACCAGCTCAGCACCATTACATGATGTCCTTTTTGACCCGAAGAGCAAAAAAGTGGGCGACTGCCATGTTTCATAAGGGGAGACCATCATTTTGTACCTGTGCCAGGTTCATCACTTACATGAAGGAGGTGTCTGACCACCCAGTCCAGCGCAGCGACATGCGAAATTAACAGGTGGAGACTCGTCAATGGTCCTGTGCCATAGACCTTATTCCAGAGTCTCCATTACCTGAAGGTCATGTTTACCCTTTTACACTTCCAGAGTCACAGGTGAGAGAAGATATCTGAGGTGCTACAATCAGGCTTTATTCACTATTTGCTGCTGCAGTAGAGTCTGGGTTTTTCTTTGTGGAGAAAAAGGAAAAAATCCATAGATCTTCATCCCTGCACAACGTGACAGTCAAGTTTAGTTTTCCTCTTCCCCCTATTCTTACCCCACTGGAACCAGTGCATGCAGTGCATTGTTTTGCTAAATTGGACCCTGCACCTATAACCTAATTCAAATTTGGAAGGTGGAGGAGTAGGAGACCATGTTCATCACATACCACGGACATTATGAATACCAGGTCATGAATACTAGGTCATGTCTTACCAACTTGCTAATGTGCTTTCCACATTTTAGGTTTTCCATCACATATTGACTGCGGGGAGAAGAATTCAAAGGCAGACACCCTCTTGCAAAAGATTGACTTTGACCGACTTCCTGCATCGAATGATACTGTCCTCCTGCCATACTATGCCAGTCAGCTGCGAACTCGAGGACAAGCTAGCTGATGCCCATCATCACATTCCAGTCCTATCTATCTAAACCGCCAGGTCCGCCACCTAGCGAATGCAGCTAATCCAATGGGGGCACATCTCGCTGAGCCCAGTTACCCCAGGATTCAAAGAACCATGGACCTGAAAAGATGTCTTATCCTGCCCCACTTGGGCTCAATCCAAGACCCTGTGTGTACTGCTGATGGATCAACTCCAGCCCTTGCCCATTCCTCACTGTTTATGGTTGCATATTGCCATGTATTTTATTACTGACCTACCTGAATTACAGGGCCACATGGTGATCCTGGTAACCACTGATAAGTTTTCGAAAATGTGTCCCCTAATAAGACTTACTCATTACTAATTTGAGACCCCTGTCCCCAATCTGTCCCATGACAACAAGCTTGTCATACTCAGGGACTGATTGGTTTCCACCTGAGGGTGCACATTATTAAACTGAAGGTGCACTGCGCCCTTAGGCACCTTTGTAAACCTGGGTCTGGTTAGAGGCCTTCTGAATAAAGTCCTCTACTGATGTAAAATAACACTTATCCAGCTTAACTGGTCTCATAAACACAGGATGCACAAAACAAGAAAGCTTTTCCATAAATGAATCAGAAATTGCAGTGTGTGATGCCTTTGGAGTGGCACATGTCATTTTGTTCTGATAAAAACACCCATCCCAATGTAATGTATGTCACAAGGGAACTGTGACATGCTCTGACCTTGTAGGGAATGGCTCATGTGACATTATCCTCTCTTTCTCTATATGAAATGAATGAACCTATTAGCAACGTGCTTGTTACAGTATATTCACATGCTTCTGAAGCAACACCTAGTGCAAACAGGGGGATGGGGCTGGGCTGGTTAAATTGAAAGAGTTCATATTCAAATGGTATTGAGAAATAAATAATCTTTATAATTTTGCTCCATAACATTGTATCTATAAGTATTTCAGGGAAGGAGAGACCTGCAAGAGGGAGCTTAAGGATACACAAACATAAGAGATCGTCAAGAGAAGAAGAGACCTACAGTTGAGAGCATGAGAGACCTGTAGTGTAGATCTACAAGATTAAGCCCTACATCCAGAGCAGCCTCTTCATGGAAATCCATCATGGCCACTAGCCTACAATCGATGCATCCTGTTAATGGAAAACCATCAAAACCACAACACCCATCCTATGGCAGCTTGACTTCACCTTGTTAACGTTAGTCTCAATTTCTTTAACCATTTCCAGCCAAGGACACAAAAGAATACCTACCACCCTGCTCTCCTCTAGCCACATCCATGCCAGCTTTCCTGCCACACCAATTGCACATATTAACAAATACAAGTTCCTTACTATGTGAAGTTCCAGGTAGTCTCCAAGTCCTGAGGCACTCTCCACCCTCACCAAGATGGCCTCTCTCAGCTGGGTGCTGAACCCCACTGCCAGCCGGTCTGCCCGGGTGCTCGGCCGGTCGTTGGGTGGCCAGGTATAGGTGATGAGGGCTCCTCCTCTTCCAAAAATATATGTGGTCCCAGCTGTCAGTTAAGAAAACAGAGATTTAAGTGACCAACAATAAACCTGGACTACTAGACAAACACAAACCATTATGTGTTTGGAATGCCACCCACTGAAATCATTCTATGGTCCTCCGAGTACATGTGCAAGAGCAGTTAATCAAACTGATATCATAGGGCACACAACATTCGCACAATTCGACAACTCCAATTCACTTTAGTATGCTTTTGAAGTGGGGGGAGAAACTGGAGAACATACAAACTCCTCGCACATAGACCTAAACCTTGCTCTCCAGGGGTGCGAGGCAACAGTACTAACCACTGTGCTACCAGAAATGCAGGTTCTACAGACATATCACCTTTCCTGGTAGTTCCAGAAGTTTCCTAAAAACTGGCAGCAGCTCCCTGACACCCCCGAATGATGCACAATGTCCCAGAAATCTGTCATTACGCTTTTCAGCGGTGGTAAAATGACCAAGCGAGATGTCTTACCGCTGCAACCCCCAGCCCCTAGTTCCCCCTTCGACAAATTTTACTGCTGCTAAAAAATGCAATTTAGTGTGCAGAAGTGCAAATTATACAGCTGAAGATCTGTGTGTTCATCTGTGCCCCCCAAAATATGTAAATGATATAGGAAAAAACTATACACGGATGGCTAGTACTGAGAGGCTATCATCGGGAACGTTACTTAAAAACATTATATAAGTAATACATGATTCACTTAATTATATTAACTTCCTTTATGTAATGGTTAACAATTCAACGTATTCTCCTAAAATATTCCATATCATGCAAGTACCTGCATTAATACCAGTGTTATTACACTGTTTTTCGTCTTTAAGTCAATGTGGTTTTCCTAGTTTTTATTTGAAACACATATTTCTAATTTAGTTTTTATATAGTCTAGTTTTTGGTTAATTTTAGTACTTTTAGTTCTAGGCTTTGACTTAGGCTTTAGAAAGCTTAATGTGTCTGATTTTCAGAGAATCCCATATGAATGCACAGTGCACGTTACGTATCAACTAATGTTGCACAATACATCAGTATCAGTCCGATGTGTCAATTTTGGCTGATATTGCCAGCCAATATGAAAACTTTATGAATATTAAAAGGCGGCAGCAACAGAGCTAAAGACAAAACTACTGAAATAATGGAGATGATTGCATTGGATGATCAGCCATTTTCCATGGTGGAGGTCGAGGGATTTTGCAAGCTCGTTCACCTATCTCAAAAAATATGGGATGCTGCCTCTCCCCCATCCCCACAGCCCAAGGGGGAGAATCAATCGTACAAATTTGAGATTATGAGACCTACTGTGTCCCATATTGGTTCAGAAGGGAAGTAGGCATTTTTTGTTTACAATATGGTGCAATCCTGTCAAAGATGGAACAATTCTATAAAATACGTAACGGGTAGCACCTCTACATAAGTTTTATACGGCCCGCGACATGTTTTTAGTTCATTATTAAGTCAGGCCCACAGATCGATCTTTAATTCTCCACAGAATAAACGTCAGTCTGATAATCGGAGATGGCAAATGACATTGCTTGGAACCCTCCCCCCCACCCCCAATCCAGTGCAGCCTGCTGGGCAGGAGCCTCAGAGGTTAGCTGGTTAAAAAATATGTCAGATATCGGTCATTCCATAATAATGTATTCCTAACTAATGTCCTAAACATGCTCCAGATATTGTTAATGGTAATTAAAGACAAAAAAGCATTACTTCAGCTAAATAATACTGAGAAACGGTAACAGAGTATTTGATGTTTGTTTTTGTTTTATTTCAGTTACTTTACGAAGCCGTGGGCCTATATGCAGTCTTACTTTATTTTCGTACCTTATTTTATTTCAGTTCACAAAAATGTTTTCTTCTAGTTTTAGGTCATGAAAATAACCTTGTCTGAGGTTAATGAAAATAATGATCAGTCCCTGATAGCCCCCATACATCTTTATGACGCTGCATGAAGATCAGAACCTGGGTCAAAACTGTAAAACATCTACTGAACATTGATATTACACTGCAACTTTCCTCCAATGTTCAGCAGATTCTAAACTCATGCTTACAAATGTAATGTAATACCGATGTTCATTAGGTGTAATACAATTCTGATGGATGTTCTTATTTTCAGACAGCATCATAAAGACGTATCTGTGCTACCGGGGTAATTTCTCAACGCGTTGCTGCTGCAGCACTGCACCTGAGTGTCATTTAAATTCTGCCGGTACATATCAGTTTTGCATATGAAAGAGCTCTATTCACGTCCTCTCAGAGGAGTCTTTTGTCTCTTCCTTGTCACTGAGACCTTCCCGCAGAGCAGGAACCATTATGGCACCCCTTTCTTCACAGGTGTCCCCTTGTTTGAAAATCTAGCCTGTACTGCAGAACAAAACCCACGAAGTGAGACAGATACACCGGGCCGACACACCAACTTGGTGAGATTGTTTATCATTATCCCTCTCTCTGATTAGCCGATATGGATCACCCTTCTCTATCCACTTGGGTCGGACAGAGTTCTCTAACTCTGACACACAGACACCTAAAGACCTTTGAACGCCCCGTCAAAGCAGTGGCTCCAGCTGAACCTGGGAGTCTCAGGTATTTGAAGAGATGGAGAGTTTAGTGACCCAAATAATCATGGCAGCATACCAGAATAGTTAGTATAGAAAATGGCAAATCACCATTAATCAGCCTTGTGTCTGTAATTAGCTAGTCAGTGGGTATGCTTCAGAAGCCCTCATTAAAACCAACATTTTTCTGTTATATAGGCCTGCATTTTTAAGAAGTACCAAAAGATCAGGCATGAAATAAGCTGTAGATGGCCTTCTTCACAATAAGACTGATACACGGTGCAGATAAACAACACAATTACTTTCATCATCACTTTCTATTATTGTACCTGTAGACTGGCTCTGAGTAATTACTTTAAAATTGCAGAAAAACAGAATATTATTAACTCAGTCCTGCTCTCTACAGCCAAGTAATGGTCTGAATTGTGATATTTCCTTGTCTGCTATAACTGTAAGTAATTTTCATGGTGGGACAGGGGGTCTGAAAGGGCCGGGGGAAAAGGTGAAAGATGAATAATGGACAGGCCTTGTTTAACTAAATTAAGGCATTCGAGCCATCCATTACTTTTCGCTGCAATGCCATGGAACGGCCTGTGAGGGACATGGATGTGTCCACATGTGGCACTTTTAAACAATGTGCACACTCGTGAAATACTGTTAAAATTTCAAATCCAAAATGAACTTATCACTACAGTAGTAACAAGGTGGCAGGTTTTGGACTCTGACAAGCAGCACTACATTTTACTATGAGACACAAAAAGATCCCAGGATGTCTGCTTTTATTTAAAATGACCCATCACTTCTACCTGCCTATGGAGAACATGATGCATTTAAATCTACAGCATAAGGATATGCTTTCAAGTTCTTAAACTGGGCCATTCCTCATTAATCTTCATTTTGGCCTGGTCCTTAGGAAGAACCCCAAGTAGCTATTTAGTATTTGCAATCAGATGACACACATCCAACACAATGTAACTGCCAAAACAATTCACTTTCAATCTCTTATTCACTTTCGAATCACTTAATCATTAATGCTAATTGCTTACCACTAATTTAGTTAGCAGTTAACAATAGCATCCGTCAGTGTATGACAATATGACCTTTTAACTACAGATCAAGTAAAACAGAAAGATGTGAACCTCTTTATCCCTTGTGCATGTGGGACTTTCAGGAAACACTATTACTTTACTAGGATAAAAATCGGTCAAGCGTTGTTTGCGAAACGCAACACTTAAAATGCCACTTAAAAATACAATCACTTTACTATGCGACCCATCTCTTTTTGGCAAATAAATGACCATAAAATAATAATTGTAAGCTATTTTGCCTTAAATTTATAATAAATTGCTGGGGATGAAGAGTATGGAGCATAATCTAGGAACAGCGTCCATTCCGAATCATATGACCATCGTCATCGTGATGTAAAAAGTTCAGTTTGATTAGAAACTGTTCTTAGTGTTCAGGAATGAGGTATTCAATAAAAGTCTGCACGGTCATGGTTACTTGTGGCTTGATTTGGCTTGGGATGAAACCGTCAAAACAACAGGGCATCTCCCTGGGAGAGCTGGTAAGTCCAAAGCAACCCATTAAATAAGGGTAATCCAGCAAGATCCAAGAGGAAAGTCCACAATAAAGTTCAGTCAGTGGAAAATCCCGACAGCAATAATCCACAGAGAATTAAGAAATGGTAGCAGTCGAATTTTATCGGCGCTAACTAAAATAACCTGTTCAACTTCTATTTCAGACTTGTGAAATACAATAGGCTGTTTGGTAGTGATGACCAAAAAAACGCTCCCTGAACCATTTGCAATGTCTTTTGAGCCCACATGGCGCTCAAAGTTTCCTTTTCGGCATGCTTTGAGCCCTTTTTGAACAGAGAGCCCCATCTAGTGGCATCAGAAAACAGAGTACTTGGTTCCTGAAGCGTCATTTTGGCCATCACTACTGTTTGTCAAGTGGTTGTCGCGTTCTGACGATACACTATAGTTTATAATTACAATTAGCCATCTGGCCTCTTCAATTTTAACTCAGGAGCAAAAATCAGCCTTTAACCTGAAAAGAAATAATGATTTGACATTTATCGTGGTAATTATTGATATCTACTGATAGGAATTTTTTATCATGATAACATTTTGACCATATTGCCCAGCTCTATGTATTTTCTGGGATGTTACCATCACAAGAAAGATGAACACTGTTGGCTGCTGGAGGTTCACTCAGCTTTTTTGGGACTGTTCTTGTTAAAGCTTTTGAATTATAGATAAAAGATAAAGGCAATCTTTCATTCTTCTTGTGAATTATTTGAACAGTACCTCATATGTTACTTTCTGTGTCTGAATGTGAATTTTGTTTCTGTGCCAAAGAAATTACATTTTTGAAGCATGAATATTGGTACTTGGTTATTAAATACCATCTAACGTGGCCCAGTGGGCCTTGACAACATGCAGTGATAAATAGGTGGGATTTAATGTTGAAAAGGTTGAGAACCATGCATCTAGACTGTACCCTTTACAACCCTCACCACCAGTTGTGTTCTGTCATTTCACAAACACTAAGTAGAGGGCAATCTGAAACACACCTACTGCCTTATGGGAGTAGCCTGGGTACCAGGAGCATGAGGGGGACAGATTAATGTCAGTCATAATGTCATAATTATGATTGGGGTGGTGAGGATTTGGCTTGACAGAGAAGTAATGTGAACAAACACCTACTTTTCCCACATTCCTACTAAACTTAGGCCCTCCATAGTTATGCAAATGCAGTAATAATCTGAAGGTTTCAGGCAAACCAAATCAAGATAGACTGCCATGGAAAAGCCTGTCCAGCAGAAGATCAGAGACTATAATGAAGCAACTGGTTTCTCCAGATATCATTCATGTATCAGAGTCAGAATACATTTATTATCCTGGAAGTAATTATTTAGAACTTATTCGAGTATATCCAACTCATGTATGTACTCTGGTTTATGAAAGTTTTATATACACACTTAATATAATTTTTACATCAGAGTAGGGCTGCTTGACTATTACAAAAATTATAATCATGATAATTTTGGTTAATATTGTGATCTTGATTTAACACGATTACTCATTGAATTTGGAAATATCAGGCATTAATTGAACTTTTTTTAAAAAAATTGTCTTTTATAACAGTGGATTTCCTTGGACTCTAAATATAATTCAACTGAGAAACAAATGAAAAGGGGCTGGAAAGGAGGGTGCTGGATTTATAACTCAAGACAAAACGAGAGCATCACTGCGAAATTAAATGCAGCATAATAATCAAAATTTTGTTTTGATAATCGTTGGAAACCGACATTGTAATTGAAATTAAAATTCCATTTATTGTCCAGCCTACCTCAGACTCAGACAAAATCATTAAAAAGTCATTCTAGTGCAGTATCAAGTTTATGCTAAAACGTGGCGTAAGCAATGAAAGTCAAATTACAGTCAAACAGTTTTTTTGCCGATCACTACAATTAGAATTAAATACAAGTTTAAACTAGCACATGGCAAATATGACCCAAGTGTGTATTTTAACTGAAGTCAACAATATTCAAGCTCACCTGGATCATGAAAAGATAATGAAGAGCACTGCAAAGCTCGGCCTTGATCCTGCTCCTCTGTTTAAGAGGTTTTAACACAATTTAAGGAAAACAACATCAACATGCAAGCATTCAGAAAATAAAAAAAATGTTTTTAATATGCTGTATTAATTGGAGAGTTGAAAATGTTTATAATCATTATTTTAGAGAAAAAAAAAATAGCAATTGATGTCTCAGAAAGAGATGCTTCTTTTTCCATTCATTAGCCCTAACCTGTCAAGGCTGGGAAAACATCTTGTTCAGCTTGGGGGTGGGTAGGGTGTTTCTGCTTAGGTTCAGAATGAACTTCTCTGAGAGACTAAATTTGCAAAACCGACTGGCCCAAGGTTAAGGCAGGTCATCTTAAAGAAGCTAAGCCTTGAAGCAATTGAGGAAATCCAATTGATTTCTTTACTGATATAGAATAATTGCAGCTAGTTTCCAAGAGGTATTTCGAGTGCTGCACAGATCTATTGGTTTGGGTTAGAACTGGCAGCTATTGATGGGTCAACTAGATCAGTTCATCCCAGCTGAAATCAGTGACTGGGTGGTTATACTGGTTTACACAAACAAAATAAAGATTTTTTCAACCTAGTATGTTTTAATTATTAGTGTATTTAAATGTATGGAACATAATACAGTGCCTGAGTGTATTACCTACTGATAAACTCTGATAATCATACTGTCATGGTTCAAGTGGTTCAAAATTGTGAACCTCTCAATGTCCTATTCATCCCTAGTGGAAATCCTGATCAAAACTGGAAAAGCTTATACTTTAATCATTATGCTTTATATAGGTTTTTGGACAGCTGAACTAGCTGGCATTACACATCAGAAGATCCACGGGTCCATCTACTAGTAAAATACAGCTATGGTTTGTAACCTGGACCAGCTAGTATACAGGGGAATGGCTGTAGATTAATACAGCTGTCCAAAACCCAATTTAAACCCACTGGAATCACTACTGGAAGAGGCTGTCCATAAAAAGGTGAGGACCCAGAAATACTGCTTTTATCATTTACTGACCACATGGGGCAAGACATCGATAGAGAGCAATTCCTGGGTAACTGGAGTGACCTGACTGTAATCTAATGCCATTAAATCATGCAATGAAAAGGATTTGTCTGGAGAAATAAAGTGTAATGTCATTGTGCACAAGGTACAGTGTTCGACTAGGAAACTCAAAACAAGCAGTGGATATAAATGTGAATAATCTTTAGATGATACTCTATATAGATCTGAGACTGAAAAACTCACCATTAAAACATACAACACATAAATACAATAGGATGTCTAATTACAGCTATTATCTCTTTGCTTTAGAATTCCATTTTTGAGTCGACGGAACATTACTCCATCTTTCCATGAGCTGGACAGGATCACAGAGCGATCCGGAGCTAATGCCAGGCAGTAAGGCTGGGGTACGCCCTGGATGGCATGCCAGTCCAATACGGGGCCCCTACATGCACACACTATGAGCAAGTCAGAGGTACCAGTGAGCATAACTGCTTGCCCTTGGTCTGCAGCAGGAACCCTACACACAGGGAGAGCATGTCATCTCCACACACCCAGCAGTGACAGATTTTGAACCCCTGACCCTGGGGTGTGAGGAAACAGTGATGCAAACGAAGCGATTGTGAAGCATTAATGACCCCTAATTTATGTTTAAATGATAATTCCATTGTCATAAACGTACTATAATATTACTTCAGACTTAATATAGTACATAATGTTCAGATGTAATGTATTCTAATGGCTCATATTCACACTTTAACTGCTCCATATTTACGTAACCTTAGGCAAAAAGTTATATTTCTTTGTAGAAAGACAGAAAAGAAACACAGACACAGTCAATCCATGGTCCTTTTACAATCTTTTCTAATCCATTTGGGCTCTGACTACTGCTAGAAATAAATTAGGTTTTTGAATCTCACAGGGTTAGATATCTGCTTTCTTCAGACAGCTAATACAAGGCACAGTTCAAAAGCGTCAAGGGAAGTGGGGGACTGCCTCTATCTCTGCTGAGCAGGGTATGACCAGAGCGGGGGCTCTGTTTCTCTACTGGCTGGGGATAGAGCTATGACATGGCTGGAGGGCCATCTGGCCAACTGTAAAAACACAATGTGAAAAGAGGCGCACAAGGCTTAGGTTCTTAGAACAGATTGAGGGTACAGAAGAAGCATACTGGAGTTTAAAAACGCAAACATGCGTATGACACAACAGTCATTGGCCTGCCTACAGAGATGAGGTCAACTCCCTGACATCATGGTGCCAGGAGAACAGTCTCTCTCTCAACATCAGGAAGAATATGGAGATGATTGTGGATTTCTGCTCGCAACAGCGTGCAGGAAGCCCTCCATGTCAATAACGCTACAATGGAGAGAGTCGGATGCTTCAGGTTCCTGGGGGTCAGCATCTCCGCAGACCTGTCCTGGTCAACACATACCTCTGCAGCAACAAAAACAGCAACAGCATGTCACCCCACAGCCTAAAGGATTTATAAAGGTGTAGAAAGCATCCTAACTGGCTACATCCTTGAGGAGAGTGGTGAAGTCAGCACAGAGAATTGCTGGCAGCGACCTGCCTGACATCTAGGTTATCTGCACAAGTAAATGCCTGAAGAAGCCCAGGTCCATTCTGAAGGATCCCAGCCATCTCTGCCATAGTCAGGGATACAGTATCGGAGCATCAGCGCATGGACACACAGGCTCCGCAACAGCTTCTACCCTCAGGCAGTGAGGCTATTCAATAGCCGATCAAGCTGTTAGTTCAGATAGTTTGCACATTTTCATATTTCTTCCTTTATTTGTTTTATTATTTTATTTTATAATTATTTGAAAAATATTTATACCATTTTACTGTTAGTATCTAATAGTCTACTTATTTCTTATTTTTTACATATTTCTATTATTTACTATAGGGAGCTCTGGGGAACTCATTTCATCGCCTGCGTTAACCACTGTTTGCTGTACTGTTGTGTGTTTGATAAATAAATCTTGATTTGAGTCGATTTGCAGTTACCTTTTCAAAATGCATTGTTTGCATGTAGTCAGCAGATATGGTCACAATCATATTCACTGCTCCCAAAGACGACGCTGAAGCAAGAACTAATATGTAAGTTTGGTTAACTTATTATCTCAAAACTGGAAAATTGCAAAAGACCCTAACCGTAAATCACATTAGAAAGAGTGATAGAACGTATATCTCACACAGCCACATCAAATCTCCAGAAATAATGTATAAACATTTAAAGCACAGATTAGTGGACGTGTTCTACCTTCCTACTAAGGCTATAATAATTTAAATTGCATCAACCATGCATTTAAACAACAAGACACATGCCCGCAATTATGATGTCACTGTAAATAGGCTAGGAATTGTGAATAACATTAGTAATGCTTCCTTGTGTAAAGAGGACTGCCATATTTATCTTATTGCGAGTGTGTGCATCCAGCATAATTACTGAATCACGGCACTGTGTTCTGAGTGAAATGCCTGCATTTGGACCGTTACTGCTAACCAGAGGCACAGTAGGGCTACTGACTTGGAGCTGGTATTACAGCCTATTGCATTAATCTGCTTTAGGTTGAATTTGATCCTCCGTAGCATGGCCCAGCCAGTGCTGAATCCTCATTATTATCAGTATCATAGCACATTTTTAGGAAATTATAGAACATAATGTGTCTTTTTCCAAGAAAGTAAAATACAGGAAAACATTATGGGTCAACACATGTCAGTAAGTATGTAATGGTAGTGCAATTTCAGTTTAACAGTCCTGTATCACACAGTATATATTAAAATTACCCCATGTGACATCACTTTGTGAAAACTTCTCCTTGATAAAATGGCCTGGTTGTCAAGGGAGAACACCAGTACAGCTATCCCACTACAGTATAATGTCAGGAGAGGCATACTGGAAAACAAAGGGAATGGATTAGGGATACACTGATTGCATTGTCTTAGTTATCCTGATTGCTCATTTGTTTTAAGCCTGATCTGCCGATGCCAATATTGGCCAATTCCGATTTCCTTAGCTTAATGACAGCAAACGAAACATGTTTTAACACTAAATCAAATACTAATAAACTTAGCTTTCTATGAGCACAATATTTTAAATAAGCTGTTCCGAATGCTTTTGGGGCAGTTTCTCCACGGAAAATTTTTGTCCATGTCATACACACTGTGAATTTAACATCTTCATCTCATACCGTGAGGAACCACCAAACAAAAGATATGATTCCTGTAAGTGTTTTACCTCACCGATCATGCCACATTATTGGGGAGAGGGAAGGCGAGTGGCGGGGGGCATCACTGTGCATGTAGGGGTGGCTGATGTGGCCTACATTTTATATCACAGTACTTTTGGTTATAAGCACGAGCCACAATATCGATCAGTATTTTGTATATATATATATATATATATATATATCTAGTGATATTTAACATTTATATATATATTCTGTGTTTCCTGCCATTTGTTGTAGGAACGGTGACTTTGCAAAGTTTGCAAAATACAGTAGATTAGTTCACTTTGGATTTCGCAAATACAAACCATTTCCACTAAATGGAAGTAGAATCTTTTTTGGAACCATTTCTGCCTCATCAGCGATGCTGCACTCCCAGTTTATTGGACAGCGTAGCCGATCCATCTATGCACCATGTACTGATTATCGTGTGACACAAGTACAATATTATTAGCAGCCTGATGGCATATAAAGTTTGTTTTTTTGTATGATTGGCAAATAAAAATCAAGTGAGATTTACAGACAGTGCTGAGATGTTATGCAGGCTGAAATTGCTTTGTTTCACATTAGCCTGTTTTTACTGCAGGACTGTTACAGACACCGAACACGCAGGCATCGCGTGAAAGGCGCATGCCGCTTTATCCCGTCGTTATCACAATAGTATTAAGTAGGGCACTTGTAACTGGACATTCACGGGAAGCTCATCTTAGTTGCATTTATGCCTAGTCGACTCCTCTTATGTTTGTTATTTGCTATTTGCCTCACTTGTACGTCACTATGGAAAAAAAAGTTAATGTAAATGTGCTATATTGCAATTCTTATGATACCTCTGAAATGTGTACTATGGATCTAATTGCAACTAGGAACAGTAAAATATCGACATATTGGCCACCAGTAGTTGGGACAAAAAGTAACGTGATTTAGTAAACTGCTTGATTGGCTCATAAAATCAACCATATGTAGAGTGACTGGCCAACTGCCAATCAGCGCTGATCTGGACGAAAATGGTTATGGTTTATGTGAAAGTATCCTAGGAACTACAACGTTCTGCAACTCTCATAAAATGCTCTTCCGCCGACAGTTCAGCGACCCCGCTTCAGGTTATCACATGGCAGGGCCGGACTGGCCATCTGGCATACTATTCATTTTTCCGGTGATCAATTGTCATGTAGGCTGGTATAACCCCGCCCCCAACCCCCCCCCCCCCACCGAACAAGCGGTTAGACACAA
>JAAGVU020000002.1:16817444-16828126 GCA_011763525.2 Mormyrus iriodes
AGCAAAATGTAATACTCAGCAAAAATTATGACGGAACAACAACCACCCACCCCCCCCCTTGGGGCTCTGGGGACCCCAAAGTCCCAGCCCAATTTTAATCCCAGCCATGTTGTCACATTGTGAAGTAATGACCACTACTAACTGTTTCTCAGATGCACATTCTGACCATATGTCACAGAGTGGATAAACGAACGACCTCTGCTCCAAGTTCCAGCAGTCTAATCTCACATCTCATCTGCACTGACTGAAGCTAAAGAGTAGCAGAGTGACCCTTTCATATGGTTTAATGTCTGCAAACGAGGGCACTGTAATGCATTATCCAAACAGTTTCATTTTTCTGCTGTACATCATCTATGTTTATATTTATATTCCATACTATGATGTAGATTAAGTTAGCTAATTTAACCTTTACCTCTACCAACCTTGCACAGCCCTGGATACAAGAGATCCATACATAAGTTTGAGGTTTTAGCAAAGCAGTTGGTTTGGGGGTGGTGGGTGGGGAGTTCTATTTTGAAGTATCCTAAAAGGCATATGAATCACTCTAAAGTAAACATTCATTTTGAAGAGGATCCCAAAAGCTCATTCATACTGTTCCAAGCATCTGAGGTCTGCTATTTACCTGAGTGTGCAAGGTCTCTAGCCCCCCCCCCCAATCTGCTATTGTCTCCCCACAGGAAGCAAAGCCGTCAGCAGCACTGAGAAGTAGGATTAATGCCTCTCTTTCTTTCTCCTTGGGTCTGAATTAAGTCCTGCCAGGCTTTCAAGGGTTGAAAGAGATCAGCCAGACAAGGCCATCAAATCTAGATTGCGAGTGCTCCATCGGCGGTGGCCTTTGAAGCCATCAGCATTCTTTGAAATGTTGCTCTGAAGTGAAGCACAGTGGTGCTGGCGCTCCCGAGTACAAACACTCAAGACAGCATAAGTGGCACCTTCAGACCTTTAAAAGGATGACATTTCTCATCAAGTATCATCTTGGTACAAATAGACAGCAGCCTAGACACTGCCTACCAGAAACCTGGGACCATGCCAAAATTTCTGAGAATCTGCATAGCATACTGGGAAAACAGCTCATAGTGAGGTTGGAATTTTCCTTCGGCAGGTCCAAAAATGTGATTGCAGACAGGAAGACTACCCCCATTTTCATAGCTCTCTGTATTTACTTAGCCTCTCTAGTAAGCTCCCTGAATAAGGTGGCTGTTGGTTGCATAACGCTCCATTTGTTTTGTAGCTAACTCAAACCAGAGCATCCACTGCAATACATTAGAGAGCCACTGGAGAGGCAGTAGTAAACAAAAACTGGGGTTTGAAGGAGTAGACACAGGGTGTCTTGGAGCAGCAGGAGTCATGCCCTGTGGTGGGAGCCTGACCAGTCCCTCTGGATGCCTAAAGTGAGTTGATATTAGTGTCGGCCCTTGAGCAAATGCACAAGCTTCCAAGAATCTACCAGACATCCAAACATGGCCCGGAATAAACCAGCACATTGTGCTATGACTGAAATCTGCTGCTGTATCTCATTTATAGGGTGACCGGTGAGCGGTACTGCTGAAATAATTCACTGCGGAATTCTTATCAGTGCTAGTAGCCAGCCGATGCCTGACCTGGAGAATGGAGACGGCCAGGAGTTAAACATGGACTTGCAGAGGGTGGATTGTGTCTGTCTGCAGGCTGCAGGGCGGAATAGCCGGTTGAATGCAGTGATTTTCCATAGCTTCTTGGTAACATAGATTCATTATGCTATATTTGAACAGCATTCCTTAAATGTTCTGCTTTGTACAATGCAGAATTTCACCTAATCCATATCAGCAGTGTGCAATGCGGTTCTTCTCTGTATCCATATCTGCAGTCTTTAGTGCAGTGCTGAGATGTGTTCTACATCCTAATGGAGCTGGATAATTATTGTATTTTATTGAGTTGTACAGTAATATATTCATTCTGGTCCTTTTTGGCCACTGGAAACTTCTAATGATATTGGTGAGACTAGAGAAATGACCAGTAGTGTGTGGTTTCAAAAGAACCTCCAAAAGTAGCAGAAAGACAGATGACTAAACGTTATATAGTCAGTTTATAGAGCATAAGAAGCCCTATAAAAAATTGTAAACTTACATCAGCAATCAATTTTTATGCTCCAACAACACAATTGCCATCTCTGGTTAGTAGCTGAGACAGAGGGATGGTCTAATACAATAAAACAGTGTTATAAAACTAGGGGAGTGGAGTTATATCGTCCCACAGAATCACAATAATATGGATTCACAAGTCCACAATGTTACACTATAGTATGACAAGACCAAAGTATGGTACAGAAGCTGGATAACCTCTACCCAATACAAATATATCAAGCACGGTGGCTTTTGGGTGGGTTAGAATCCCAGCCCAGCTATAAGTGTGTGTGTGTGGAGTTCACATGTTTTCTCTTGTGTTGGTTTCTCAGGCTCCGTCCTGCACTCCAAAGACATGCAGTTCGGCTAACACATATCTCTAAAACATCCTGTAGTATTTGTGCCCTGAGATGGACTGGTGTCCTGTCCAAGTGTCTCAGCCATGGGTTCTGTGCTGCCTGCTATAGGCTCTAGCCCCTAACCCCCTACAGTGGTGGATAACCAGCAAGAAGGATGGACATGAGAAACTAAACATAATTCAAAGAGATCTTTAAAAACAATAGCTTCAGAATTCAGCAGCATTTTTCTGGAAAACACAGACATACTGTGATCATCCAATCAGCTGCTTTAGCATTCTGGGCAATTTTGGGTAATGGGTAATGTTTAACTATGACAATTAGAGCTATAACAGGCCAATCTGCTGCACAATTGATTTAAGAGACATTTCAAACCTGGCAGGACTGAACAGAGTTACTGCTATGAATTGTTAGGCTGAATTAGTCGTGTTAATGTTGTGCGTAATTATTGGTAAATCTGGAAACGCAAAAGCAGGCCTGCTGACCTCCTCACCTGGTTAATTGGCTGTAGGGCATTATGTCGACTGGTGTCCTCAGTGCAAAAATACCCCTGCTGCCAAAGGCATGACACTCATCACAACTGCTATTTTTCCTCCGTATGAGGCTAATGGGCTGAAATCTCACATCTGAATTTGGATTTCCCCCTTAGCGGTTCCCCCTTGCAGTTTGTTGTCTTTGCCTGCATTCCCTCTCTCAGCATTTTATACTAGCTTTCATGGATGTCACAAGACATTAATTTTCCACTTAAAGCAGCGGATATTGTTTCCTTACCTTCAAAGAGCATCCACTACACAGACACCTTTTAAAGGAAGTCTTTGGAAAAGCTGCAAAGACCCAGGCTGATGAATTGCAGTGTACATGCATGTAATCCATAAAGCAGAGTCTTATTATTATGGCTGCTCCTGCATAATGGGAGAGTGTTGCCTGTCTTCAGGCTGACACACTGTATAAATCACCTCTCAAAACAGATAGTTATATATGTAACCTAGCAACAAGAGAGCGCAGGCCTCCATCACTGCAAGAAAGGCTAGAGCCTAAACGTCGACAGGCCTATGTACATGATTATGTCTACGTCTAGTTTATGGGAGGAGCTTTTTATAAGAACCAGGGTTACTATGAGTCACGGGTCAGTGTTCAGAGATGCTGTGGATAGTTTAAGGATGTTTTCTAGTGAGAACATGGAAACTTTCGGCAGGGTAAGGGAGCCTTGGGACCTCTCATCCCATAATAAGAACTCACTACTAAAGTGTACTGCCCCTCCACTATTCATAAATTGACATGAAAAGGCACCCAGAACTTTCTGTCCAAAACATCTTGTAGGTATATTCCTCTCTCCTGTACTGTGACATAGTAGCCCTGGATCATGGAAACATGGAGTCCAATGCAGGCCCAGCAGGGCAGGGATCTCTCTGTGAGTGATTTCCCCTGTTGTGGAGAAGACAGATGAGCTGGGCCCTCTCTGTGAGTGAAATCCACTATTGTGGAGAAGACAGATGAGCTGGGCCCTCTCTGTGAACGAAATCCACTATTGTGGAGAAGACAGGTGAGCAGGGATCTCTCTGTGAGCCACCCCACGGGACAGTGACAACAGCTGGGATGGGGAGGAGAACGGCTAAAATCTGTGCAGCATTTTATCAGAAGCTAAGGTGGAGAAGAGAGTCTTGTTGAATTTGGATGAGCATAGAGAGTATCCCCCAACTTGCTCTCTATAGGCGACAACAAGCTTGCCATGAAGGGCAGCCACCCATAAGAGCAACCAGGTAGCCGGGGGTGAAGGGCCCTGCTTAAGGACACACAGATGTACCGAGGCTCGAACCGGCGACCCACCGATCACAAGCACAGAGACTTAGCCGACTGAGCCACACACTGCCCACACAAGTAGAAGCCAATCAGCTGATGACTGCTATATGCTAGCAGAGATTTTACCCCTTCACTAATTTCAGATGCTCCTTAGTGATGTCACTCTGGACCTGATATAATACACATGCTATACATCAGGGTGTATTTATAGTAAGCTACAGTAAGAGGAAGCACACACAGCCGTGCTCCTGATTCCTGTCCCCCAGTCGGAGGGGATCTATATGAATGCGAAGCTGCTCATGCCTGAAACACGTCAGGCGTTTGCTCTCCATTTAGCAGCGCGGAACATGAGCAATGCAGCCTGATAGCAATTACGCCACATTCAGTCATTTCAAAGTAATCACAAGTGTGTGTTAATGTCTGAATTATAAATATCCAGTCATCTGCATTGTCCCTCACCCTTTCTGAGTAAGCAGCTGTTATCCGCACCGTTGAATAGTAACCATACTGTGACTTAAGCCTCAGCACGTCAAGCTTTTGTTCACCATTCAAATTGCGATGGTTTATTCAGCGATTATCTTTTCAGAACTAAACATCAGCTGTACCACCAAGGTCCTTCTCCCACCCTTAACAAAGAAAGATTTTTACATTCATTTAGCAAAATCTTTTGTCGAAAACAACCCACAGATGAGGATCTGAGAGCAGGGTCAGCCATTGAGGCTGAGGGATTTTCCCAGGAGCCCACAGGTGCACGTCTACACTGCCAGGCGCAAACTAGAAAGCATGACTTTTTAAATATGGCCACAGTTTGCTGTCCCACTGAGCTACACACCGCCCCCATATGCACAGGCCGCAGAAGGTGCCCAGGATGACCTTCTGGGAGGAGAGAGGCTGAGCCTTACATTTTTAGCTGGAGTGATAACAGCACCAACCAGCCCTCTCTGCAATTTCTGCAACTATGCTGAGATTTATTATTGCAGAGAGTTCTTGTAGAATATTGTGTACATGTATCACATATCCTGTAAATCTGCCTCAAAATGTTGTTTAGTCTTATGTCCGTAATTTTATATAATTATAAAAAGCAAATATGATTTAGGAAAAACATAAGGATAAAAGAAGCGTAACTGTGAGGATGAGAACATACATGGCACAGCAATAAAAGCAAAGTGCAAATGGTTCAGCAGTGAGATCCAGACTGACCTACTTTGGTTCAGCTCTGGAAATGAAAGCAGCCCTGTGACGCTGCCTTTGAACCCAATCGCATGCAGAGCTCCGTCACACATCCTGTCCCCTGATTTCACCAGCTTCATAACCAGCCAGCAGCAGCAGAAACACCTGCTTCAGCCGCCCCACGGGACAGTGACAACAGCTGGGATGGGGAGGAGAACGGCTAAAATCTGTGCAGCCTTTTATCAGAGGCTAAGGTGGAGAAGAGAGTCTTGCTGAATTTGGATGGGCATGGAGAGTCTCTCTATGAAATGGCATGTAACCGAAAGGCCAGCCATCATTTCAGCTCTAATATGTAGTTCTGTGCACAAATCTTAGACAGTCAAAGAAAATTTAAAACTGTTTATCTAAGAACACATATGCTGAGTTTTTCTAATTGTAAACTATCACTTTACACACTGTAGCCATGGCTGCTGGTGATGCTGTACATGTCCCATGGTCTACTGAGCGTGTTCTGTAACATCGTGGCTGCAGACTTCCATCTGCCACCCTACACCGGCTGGCACGGAGCACTGACTCACTGAAAGACATTGACTTTGTCCTTGACCATAATTTATACCTTGCTTTTAGCAAGCAAGCCCATTCTTTCTTTTTCTATAATGTTAGCATGCCCGGGGGGTTGGGCAGCCAGTTGGTCTTTTTGTTGTTTTTTTTTTTTTTGTTCCTCTACTCCATTGTCATGTGGCTTTCATTCTTTCTTTCTCTCTCTTCCGTTTTCCCTGTTTTTGTATTATTCTGTATAAATGGTGTAATGTATTACAACACACTCATGTAAAGTGCCTTGGGGTGACTCTGTTGTGAGAGGCGCTATATAAAATAAATTGAACTGAATTGTAAACACCATCGGGCTAATTTATGCAGCCACATTCTATGGGACAGAGTCCAGGGAATAAATGAAAACCTCTTAACTGGTTCATCGTCTGGCTTTTCATTTCAGACTCTGGTCCCTGCCAACAGGCTCTGCTGTTGTGACCTGAAGGCTTCAGTTTCATATCTGATGTGCCCTTCACAGTTATTATTTTGTATTGCTTTAGGAGAACACCAGATGTAGAAGGTGAGCAGGCAGTACCTGCTCACTAGGCAGCATGGTGTCACTGGAGAGTGCACATCCACCTATCTGCATTGTTCTCCGCAGAGAGAGATATGTACTTGTGTCTAACAATCTAAATTGTT
Source organism: Mormyrus iriodes (assembly GCA_011763525.2). NCBI lineage: Eukaryota > Metazoa > Chordata > Actinopteri > Osteoglossiformes > Mormyridae > Mormyrus > Mormyrus iriodes. Next base: position 16,824,103 of record JAAGVU020000002.1, read on the forward strand.
TCTGCAAGATTAAACACCTTCAACTAGTTTCCAACAGATGGCGACCTAATGTTCCATTCCCTAACATGTTAGAAAGAAAAAAAGAAACAGGTTTCATTAGGAGTCACCCTGTCCTCTTCTTGCTGACTGCAGCAGCCTGACTGGCAGACATGATAGTAAAGAGAGAAGTCACAGGTACCAGGGAGACAGGGTAAGAGAACAAGATGGGGCACAAAAGGAAGAAGAGGAGACCCAATCTCAGCATTGGACATATGCTGTTTTTAGCTCATGGACGATCATCCATCAAACACTGAACAAACTGCCTGGGATAAACAGCCAGCCACACAAAAATTACCAACAGTCTATCATTTTCCATCAGTCTGACTTGAAATCTTTGACCAACTGGATTGAAAACATCTCATAAGGAACATAAAACATATTAACTGAATAGAAAGCAGAAAGGAAAGCGAAGAATGTGACTAGGAGAAAGAGAGGGAGAGAAAGACAAGATGGTGTTGGGCAGCATGAAGGACAGACTCCTCATCTGTCAGCACAACCAAGCTAATCACACGTTGGTTCTGCTTTTCTGCACATTTCACACATGGATACACAAGCAGTGAAGCAGAACATGGAACGATTGGACTTCAGGAGAACTGTAAGGCTTTGCTTGGCTTGGGGCTGGACCCTGATAATAGGAAGTATTTAATAAAATGTAGATATCAGAGTCATTTAAGCTAAAATTTAGTGACACTACAACTTAATTTGCCTTAGGCAAGAGATACCACGCTCAACGTTATTAACTTTTTAATTAAGAGAGGTTGCTTGTGGGTGGCTTGGAAGCTCAGTAGGTAGTTCTGTTTCCTCAGAGCACTGGGGCTTCAAATCTCACCTCTGCCCTGTGTTTGCATGCTGTGTGGGTTTGCTGTGTATAGTCCAAAGACATGCTGTAAATTTCCCACAGTGTATAATTGTGTTTGCCCTGCGATGGACTGGCATCTTACCCAGGGATGTAACCTAACCTTGGCATGCATATCAGGTTGGAAGATGGTGGAATTCTTACTCTCTGATACATAGGAATCTGTATCTTGTCTGAAATTTTACCAGCCTACCTGAACATTTTGAGAGTTTTAGTCTCTTTATAACTCAACAAGCTAACCATCACCAAAGACCCACATGGAGATGGCACAGGCATTCTACCCCATGCATAGACAGCAATGTCCTCCTGCTCGTTAAGCCCAAAGGTCTATCATCTTAGACCTTTGCGTCACCAGTGCAGGGCACACCTGGCTCTTCACTTTGTCTTTGCAACAGTCACATAAACTCAGTGAAAAACCGCATGAATAAACATTAAGTAATACAAGAAAAACACTATAAAAAAAACACAAATATTACATGTATAGAGAGGCTATGGGATTTCTGTCATTGTCAGAATGTACTGATTAGTATGATGTTGGATAATTTTTAAGAGAAACAAGTGCATTTGCACAGGCACTAAAGAAATAGAGCTTAAAAATGAGACAAAGAAAACAGGAAGTGCTTAACGAGGTGGACATTCAGCAGGGAGATCTCCATTAGATGGGGGCTTGTTTCTGAGGGAACCCAGAAAGCACTAGTACAAGCCAATCCCTATATTCATAATACTGAGCGAGACCTCAAAGATAAAACGATCTTTTGTCTTCTCAGATGATTCTTGCAATTACAGCGCCACAAATGTGTTGCTTTACAGTAGCATTTCCTCATTGTCCATTTAAATATACAAGGAACAGCTTGTCTGGATGGTGTTTGCAATCAGGAATTTTCCCATTTCATTCAATATGTAATTAAATGTACTGAAAGCAGAACTGGCATAAAATAGGCTGAATAATCCATTCAGACAGTGACTGTCAAAAAGCAATGCTTTCAAAAGAGGAGAAAGAAACATGCAGAGCATATAATGGGAAAAAGTTTCTCAAAACTGTTTTTTTCCCTTAAGTTTGTCGCTACAGAGTTAATATATAGTCCATTGTTAGTGCCTTAAAAACAGAATCTATTTATAATAATGCAGATACTGAATGCGACTTTTTTCTCCTTTTGGAGGAATTAAAACAAAACTTTTCTTTTTCTACATCTCCTCTGGCTGCAGCTGCACGCTCCGGAGGGAGTGTGTGTGGCTGTTTGTCTGTGTCGCTGTAAGTAAGTGAAATAGCAGGAGCAGCTCTTGGTCAGCTTGTGAGTTTAGCCCAGCAAAGGCTGGTAACTGGGCCTGTGCTGTGGGCTGTGTGCTTCAGGCACATGGGATGGCAGCTTTGCAGGGTCTGGTAATATTACAGTAGGAGGCTCACATCTGTGAAATCATTCATAGGTCACTGAGGGGTCGATTGTCTCATCAAGTATGTAAGTCAAAAAAGCACTTAAAAAGTTACCCATGTTTGAGTTAGGCGTCCTCTCCCCTCATCAGCGCGGTCACGCCTATAGCACTTAACCCGATAATGAAGGCGCGGCCGTGCAAGAAGTATGATTAATTCAGCAAACAAGAAAAGGGGGTCACGGCCTCAATGATTTTGGCAGCAAGCAAAACGTGGAACAGTAACTATTTAATTTACATTTTAAACCTAACTGAGATCTGCAAAAACCTTTTTATTTTGAAAATTAAAACATTGTGGTAGCCTTCTACACTTCTGATAAATCTTGGACAAAAAATGAAATGTTACAGTGAAATAGTGTTTGAATTTTGAGCAGAGCAATTGATCTTAACTAATTAGGCATATTAAAATTATGTAATGTATAGCTCTGATATAATGATCTCTCAATCATTCTCCACAAATAGGCTCCACCATTGCTGTTTTAAGATCAAATAATGCAAAATTAAATAAAATGATTTTTCCTAACCCACAATAGACAATCAATTAGTATAATAACATGTGCATTGATTTCTTCAACTGATTAGCTACAACGGAGGTAAAATCAAATTACAATGTAACTCTGTTGTTAAAGTAATTTTAAAAATTAAAGCTTGATAGACTATGTTACAGTAATGAGTTAGCGAGAATGACCCACATTGTGTTTAAGTCACGCGCCTCTACATGGTCAAATGCAATATTGCAGTTTCCAGAAAGCTTAAAATGTAACCAAATGAAACTTTCTAACATGTATCATACATTTATAAACACATGTTCCAATCCAAAACACATGTGAATAATTCATATAATCATCATATAATTCAATCATATAATATCAGAATCATATTAGTATAAAGAACTATGTAAGTAAATACAAGTATATTACCATTAGGCTGGATTTAAGTGACATCTACCTTGTCAGCACACTTAGTGGACAATTAAATCAGACTAAATGACTAGTCGATTAAAAATAATTTCAATTAAAGTGAGTAAAAAAATCAGTTCTAAGGAAATAGTGGGTCCTCGCAAGCCGAAGTCACAGAGCATGTGCTTGCGCTCCTGTGACAATGGGACCAACAGAGACACCCTCGCCTTGATGTACTTCACCTGACCAACACTAAATGCATCATGCTGCCCAAAAATAGGTGTGCCAAGCTTGTAGCATCATACTCAAAAAGACTTGAGGCTGTAATTGCTGCCAAAGGTGCTTCAACAAAGTATTGAGCAAAGGCTATGAATACTTATGTACATCTCATATTTTTGGTTTTTTATTTTTAATAAATTTGCAAAGATTTTAAGCAAAATTTTACACTTTGTCATTATGGGATATTGTGTGTGGAATTTTGAGGTAAAAAATGAATTTAATCCATTTCGGAATAAGGCTGCAACATAACAAAATGTAAAAAAAGTAAACGGCAGTGAATATTTTCCGGATACACTGTATTTTTCGGGGTGGACTGTGAAATGTTACATTTTGAACCAATGTGAGACGTGACTTTTCCTGTATTTTCGTACACATACATACACTTCATACTTAAACTACAAACACTAGGCCAGGGGTCCCAAACGGAACTACCTGACCAGGACAGTCGCCTAATGGGTAACCATTCTATGCTTAATGGACGTGAGGGTTTTTATCGCCGGTGACTAGAAACTGGTTTGGAATA
>JAAGVU020000002.1:16843260-16859511 GCA_011763525.2 Mormyrus iriodes
TGTGAACCTGACTGCATGACCAGGGACCTGATTTTACACACCTGTGGCAATGGGTCTGAATGAAACACCTGAATTCAATGATTAAAAGGTGTGTCCCAATACTTTTGTCCATACAATGTATTTCTCGCGAAAAAAAATGTGAATAAAAAAAGGGGGGAAAACAGCAAAATAACTACAATTTATATTTTCCTCAGCGATTTCCCTCTGTTCAAGAGATAAGACGACATCAGAGTAGGAGAGGCAGAGAAGAGAAAATCAATCAGTCTCGCATGGACAACTATTAACTGTGATCCGTGGATGTAATTACCCAGATTGACTGGAATTGACTACAGTGACATGTTTTTTAATTAAACAGTGCCTTAGGTATTCTTAGAGCTTTTAAAGTAAACTTGTACATTCCACTGAGAGTTATAGGGCTGCAGTGCTTGATGTGAGCGCTCCTGAAGTGCCACCAAAAGACATGGTACAAGGGTTCCACCACCAGCTCGTAACGATACGGCCAGTGAGCCAGGCCCCTGCGGCATGTTTCCTGATGGCCATGATTCACAAGATAGTACATTTCTGCATATGCAGCAGTGATTCACCAGCAGATATCCATCAGGATTTCTGTACTCTCTATAGTGGGACTTTGGATGGCTAAAGCAGCAGTGATGCTATAGCATGTCTGGAGCTAGCGTGCTGTCTGAGGACACAGGACAGCTGAAGGCCGATGACTTAAGTGTCAAGAAAGGCCTTCCTGTAGTGCCATTGAGCAAAGCAGTTAACATGATTAATTCTATGAAAAATAGACACCTGCATTAATAGGTATGATTGCCAGCTGCTTTGGCTAAAAGGCTAAGCAATGAAGTAATATAAACCTGCTGTGGCTCAGCCTGAACTGCAAAGGAAGAATTAACAATGCATCATGCTTTAGCACCTCCTCAGACACACAGACGGAGATGAACCGCTCAAACGATTAGAATTGGAAAGAAATGTTTTATTATTGGGCTTTTCATTTGGAGAAAGTTGTATGAAGTCTGCCCTTAGACATGTAGAGATATAACTGAATGAAATTAAAATGGATCCTGCAAATCAGAAATTCTCACTCAATTCTTGCTCTTCTCATCGCGGTAAAAAAAGCTACTTTCAGTGGCACTTTATAGCAGACCCTCTCCAAGCCTCTTCAGGATCCAGGTCTGGGAAGGCTGAATTTAAACCGGAGAGTTGAGCACAGGAGACACTAACTGGATGACACAGCGATACATCACTTGTCTTCCGACTCTGGCTCGGCTCTAACCACCCACAGTGAAAGCTAAGATGTGGAGTGAAGAATTCTCTCACAAAGCTGTCAGAATCACTTAGTTACACAGATGGAGAAAAGCAGAGCAGAAACCTGACACGGGGTGCCGGCAAGCAGAGCCCAGTGGAAGCACTCTGCCTTTGCTGCCGTTGCCCCAACAGGCATGACTTGCCTTAAGTCAAGCATCACCTGCTACATAGGAGTTAATAATAATAAGGGAGGGCTGCTATACAAGGAGACAGGGGCCTGGCATAATCGCTCATGCCACAATGGCAAGACGCGGCAGACTGCATTCCATCATCTTAACAAACCAAACTATAAGCTTTTCCTAGCAGCTTTGAAATATTTTTAATCTCCCTCTGTGTGTTACCATCATCTGAGACCCATCTACTATCCCCTTCTCTGCTTTTTCGCTCTCATCCAGTTCATTTCATTTCTGTTGCATGGTAACCATCGCAGTGCAGGTAACGGAGGGTGTCCGGGTTGTCCCGGGTGACTGCATCGCAAAGACGTAACTTTAAGAGAAGGGTGTCGGTATGCAGGGGCAGGGGGATGACTCTGCTTTTGCTCTCTAAGTCCAAGAAAGCCATTAAACACAGCATGCCTGTCCTTCCTCCCTCTTTGAGTAGTCACTGTTTTAATGACAAAGGTTTATAATCTCCAGCACGTTTTAGACCAAATGTGATATTAAATTAATTAAGGCTGCAAACTCTGGCTGATAAAACTAATTGGTGCTTACCACTATTACTGAGAGCCAAATAAAGAGATAAGTAGATGGTGTAGGTATTAAAAGCAGTGGTACTATAAGCGCAGTGCCGTCACTGAGGCACACTGTCATTACAACCTCAGGCAGCACATGACAAATCACTTCTACTTTCCAAACACAGCGCTACCTGTGTCTGATATATGTATGTGTGTGTGTCTATATATATATATATATATATATATATGCACACACACAAACGTACACTATATTGCCAAAAGTATTGGGACACCCCTCCAAATCATTGAATTCAGGTGTTCCAATCACTTCCATGGCCACAGATGTATAACATCAAGCACCTAGGCATGCAGATTGTTTCTACAAACATTTGTGAAAGAACTGGTTGCTCTCAGGGGCTCAGTGAATTCAAGCGTGATACCATGACAGGACGCCACCTGTGCAAAGAGTCCATTCATTTTCTCGCTGCTAAATATTCCACAGTCAACTGTTAATGGTATTTTAACAAAGTGGAAGCAATTGGGAACAAAAGCAACTCAGCCACGAAGTGGTAGGCCACATAAAATCACAGAGCGGGGACAGTGCATGCTGAGGTGCACAGTGTGCAGAAGTCCCCAAGTTTCTGCAGACTCAATAGCTACAGACCTCCAAACTTCACATGACCTTCAGATTAGCTCAAGAACAGTGCATAGAGAGCTTCATGGAATGGGTTTCCATGGCCGAGCAGCTGCATCCAAGCCTTACATCACCAAGTGCAATGTAAAGCGTAGGATGCAGTGGTGTAAAGCACACCGCCACTGGACTATAGAGCAGTGGAGACGTGTTCTCTGAAGTGACAAATCACGCTTCTCTGTCTGGCAATCCAACAGACGAGTCTGGGTTTGGTGGTTGCCAGTAGAACGGTGTTTGCCTGACTGCATTGTGCCAAGTGTAAAGTTTAGTGGAGGGGGGATTATGGTGCGGGGTAATTTTTTAGGGGTTGAGCTTGGCCCCTTAGTTCCAGTGAAAGGAACTCTTAATGCCTCAGCATACGAAGCCATTTTGGATAATTTCATGCTCCCAACTTTGTGGGAACAGTTTGGGGATATCCCCTTCCTGTTCCAACATGACTGTGCACCAGTGCACAAAGCAAGGTCTGTAATGACATGGATGAGTGAGTCTGGTGTAGAGGAACTTGACTGGCCTGTACAGAGCCCCAACCTCAACTCAATAGAACACCGTTGGGATGAATTAAAGCGGAGACTGTGAACCAGGCCTTCCCATCCAACATCAGTGCCTGACCTCACAAATGCTGTCCTGGAAGAATGGCTAAAGATTCCCATAAACACACTCCTAAACCTTGTGGAAAGCCTTCCTAGAAGAGTTGAAGCTGTTATAGCTGCAAAGGGTGGGCCAACTCCATATTAAAACCTATGTATTAAGAATGGTATGTCATTAAAGTTCATGTATATGTTAAGGCAGGCGTCCCAATACTTTTGCCAGTATAGTGTATGTGTGTTGTTCCAGTGCGCAGGACCCCCTGCCCAACCTCGAAGCAAATTTTCGTTTTACAAGGTGGTTTGGGAAAACTCAATCCTTTATATTAGCGAGAGAAGCACTTCCTGACTGGCCTGTGAATGCCTGGGGCTTACAAACCGAACACGGCATGCACTGCACTCTGAAACCCATAATCTTCTAAGACTTGCATAGCGCAAGAACAGTGAACTTTGACGCATTGTCGCACGACCAATAGAAACAAGGTATTGAAATCAAAGAAATCAGAAATGAAGGACAAACTTGCGAAATCTGGCCATATTTCACATACCAGCACCTTAACTCAGTCCTGGACAATGCATGCACAACCTTCCCTGGAGATAAAGTGCATCATGGATGTTTTTTCCCTGAGGTGAGCTGGTGGACCTGCTTCATTTTTTTTCTTACTGTTTGTTTATCATGAATATTACAGAATGCACTATGAACCTATGTCTATATTTGATCTTTATTTAGGACATGGTCTGACAAAAGAAGACGTGAGGGTGGAATACTTCCATGGGCCAACTTACCACAAAAGGTAAAATGTGTTTGTGTATGTTACATGTAAGCGCATTCATACAGAATCACAAAAGCTGTAATGTAAAATGGTGGTGTGTTGTTTTACAGTGAGCTGGAGGAATTTGAGGAAAACATCCTTTTGGAAATGCATAAGGATTCCTAGTCTCCAGCTCACCACTCTCCATTACATCTCCGTGGCCATTTTATCCAATAGTATTATTGTATTTTTCTGTGCTATAGTGTTTTATGTTTATATTTAATCATTGTGTGCTGTATATATTATTATAAATATAGGTGTCTTTTTCTTGTGAAGTGTGTGCTTAACAGTATTAAATATTAAATCAACCGCAGTTTCCTCAGTAATGTATTTCATGAACAGATATTTTCCCAGCATTTATGCATCCAGGTCTCTATCATGGTATTTACATAATGTTCACAACAATTATTATCACATGTATGTGTGTGTTTTGAAGGTACCAACATTCCTACATAACATACGGTGGAATCTATTTATAGTGACCACGTCTGACTGGGTGAAATTGATCACTATAAGTGGATGTTCATTATAACCGATTTTTTTTTTACTTATGTCTCAGGCAGATTACTATCTAATTGACATTTGTATGTTTATTAATGAATATAAGGTAATAAAACGGGGAGCATCGCCATTAATTACATTTTGACTCCTTCAAAATACAGTATAGCTGTTTCAAACATTTCAATATTCAGTACAGGTAGGTGGAACCACCTGCTTGGCATCTCTGCTTGACGCACCTCCGACAGTGCCCTTGTGCCGGCTGCAGGGTCATCAGCTGGGAGCCACCCTTCACCGATGTTTCGCTTCTTTAATCCCAGAACATCCCTGGGTGGTGGAGCAGCGATCGGGACGTCTCCCTACCGCCCCCTGCAGCTGGCCCTAAGATCCCCGTTTCCCCCATTGTTTGTCCTTCCTGCGGAGCCAGACCCAGAAGCTCCCCTGCTCTGCCTGCAATACCTCTGGTGGTTCTCTTCAGCTTGATTCCTGTGAGGCCCAAAGACTTGAAGAGACGCTGAGCTGATGTTCCAACGTAGCCTCTGCAACCAACCTCCAGCAGAAATGTGAATGCCCTCCACCCGGCCTGTGCGCATGCCGCTGCCCGCTCTGCATACTTTTCCTTCTTCCTCTCGAAGGCTGCCTCCATTCCTTCCTCCCACGGAATGGTCAGCTCAACCATGATGACAACCTCGGTGAGGGAGGACCAGAGCACTATATCAGGTCCTAGAGAGGTTAGGGTGATTTCCTGAGGGATCCTGAGCAGCTGATTGAGGTCAGCCATTAAGTTCCACCCAGCTCCAGGTGTCAAGAGAGACCACGCCCTATGACTGTATGACAGGTCCTGGTCTCCTTGTCTAACAAAGTGAATCAATCTCTGAGATGGTACAGGACTGGTCCTGTTTACTTCAAGCCTACGTGCCTCCAGAACTTCAGCCAGTTTGCGCAGGACCCGGTCGTGACGCCACCTGTACCGGCCCTGTGCTAACGCTGCCTTGCAACTGGAGAGGATGTGCTGCAGGCTTCGGTTCTGGGAGCAGTAGAGTTGGCAGATCTCCTCTGTGCCATACCAGATGTTAATGTTCTGGGGGCTTGGAAGGATGTCATACGTCGCCCTGATCAAAAAGCTGAATCGGGCTTGAGGTATCCGCCACATGTCAGTCCAGGTAATTGTCTTGTTTACCATTGTCTCCCAGGTTGTCCACCTCCCTTGATGGTGCTGGCCAACTGCTTTGATCTTATACAACTCCTCTTCCATCTTTACCACCTTGGAGATCACCAGGTCCTTCCTCTCCTTTGCATTAGCCTTGGACCACATCCTGGGCACGTGCCCCCAGCCGAGACCAATCCTGCCTTGTTGCGACACCCCCACCACTTCTTGGTGTTTCAAGCGGCTAATAGCTTGTTCCACCACTGGCACTGCATCCCACCGACATCCTGTTCGGACCTGGGTTTTGGTGTTTTGGACAATCGGATCCAGTGAGTCTCTCAGTTGGAACACAAGTCTCACTTTCTCTTGCTTATAGGCCAGGCTGATGGATTTCAGTGGTAGTGTGAGTGTGTTTCTGACAGGATGTTCCACCAGGAGAGGGATTTTCTCACCATCGACCCGAAAAGTGATGTTATCATTCCTAACCCCCTTGCAAATGCTGCGGGACTTTGCTGGTTTAATCTTCATACAGGTCCAGGTAAGAAGTTTCTCAAGCCTTTTCAGGAGCCTGGAGGTGCATGCGGCTGTCTGAAGGAGAGTGGTAACATCATCCAAATAGCTTCGTAGGGCTGGGAGCCTCTGCCCTGACTGAGCCTTGACTCCACAGACCATCTGCCTGCTACCAATCGGGATGATTTCAAACGCCACTGTGAAAAGGATTGGGGAGATGGAACAGCCCATGGCTATCCCTTTCTCCAACTTGTGGCACCTAGTGGTAACTTCCTGGGTCGTGTAGCAGACATAGAATTTCCTGAAATAGTCACCCACTAAGCTCAGAATGTTTGATGGGATGTGGAAGAAGTCGAGTGCGAAGGTTATTAGCTGGTGGGGAACAGACCCAAAGGCATTGGCAAGGTCTAACTAGACTACGTGTAGGTCTGATCTGTTCTTCTTAGCTGCCTGGATTTGCTGCCAAATCATGGCTGAATGCTCCACACAACTGGGGAATCCAGGGACACCAGCCTTCTGGCAACTGGTGTTAATATAGCTATTTGCCAGGAGGTAGGTGGTTATGCGCTTGGCCGTGACTGAAAAGATCTTCCCTTCCACATTCAGTACAGCAATGCCTCTAAACTGGCTGAGGGTCTGGGACTCCTTCTCTTTCGGGATAAAGGTGGTGATAGCTCTATTCCGTTCAGTTGGAATGGCTTGGAATTTCCAGACAGCACTGATCAGCCTCCAAAGTAGCTTCAGCAACCCAGGGCAGTTCCTGTACACCCTATATGGCATGCCATTAGGTCCAGGTGCTGATGCTGCTCTGGCCCGCTCCACCACCCTCCTGACCTCTGACCATCTGGGAGGTGAGGCATCGAATGGAGCTGATGGTGCCGGGGGGAGAGGGATGTGCCCTGATGATCTAAGGGGTGCGTGCCGTTGGCTGTCACTTAGCTGCCCCTTGATATAATTCTCCAGCTCCTGTTCCATAACCTTCAGTGTTCTGGACTTGCGCTCCTCCAGAAGACTGCGGGCATATTTGAAAGGGTCCGTAAGAAAGCTTGTCCTGGCCTTCTCTTTCCAGCCCCTGCACTTCTGCACAGTCTTTCAGCTCGTCTGAGGTAAGCGAGTCTGGACTTGATCTACTCCCATAACCTCTTCAGTCCAAATGAATTAGTCCAGTACAAATTAAATTACTCAGCTGTGTATAATTCAAATATGCTATAATACAGAACATTATTATACATAAAATATAGCTTATTTTAGCTTTGCTGCTGCATCTCAGTAGCCTGTTTTTGGCAGTGTACCATAAGCTTGGATGAGTCTATATTTGTCATTAAGAGAAAATGACTCTTATTCCCGTCATGTTTGCTGTGCATGCAGCATTAGCCTCATGGAGCTAGCCAGAAGCAGACAGGTTACAGCAAGGCAATGTAGGGCTATTAAAGTAAAAAAAAAAGTACCGTAGTTTTAATTTTTTTCGATATGTTGTGATAAATAGACCCCAAATGAACACTGTAAGCAGACTATTTGATTACTATAAAGGAATTATTGAAATGGTATTTGTACAGGAATGATTCTGTCCCAAGCTTTTTGATCCATATAAGCGGTTGATCACTATAACCGTGATATCTATAAGCGGTTTCCAATGTATATCCAAATACAGGTATTTTCAGTATGAGTCCAGATGTCCTGTGCATAATTCTGCACTTGCCCTATACAGCGTGAGCTTACATTAGTCACAGAAACATTTCAGACGATCAGGCGCTCTGGTTGGAGGATAGTCCACTCCTCGATTCAGCTCGGGAGTTTCAACATGCCTTCCGCAAGGTATTTGACTATCCCGCCATGGGACGAAGCTTGAGAAACCGACTTTGTGATCTCTGTCAGGGGACAAAGACAGCCACCAAATTCTCTTTAGAATTCCAGACCATCGCTGCGAGACCAAGGTATCCAGATGACTGCCTCAAGGTCTTATATCAACGTGCTTTGAACCCGGACCTTCAGGACGAACTTGCCCCTCGTAGGGAGGTCCATTCCTTTCCGAATTACGTGCGGCTGTCCATCACTCTGGACAATACAGTCCGAGATCGACGCTGCCATCGTTCCCGACTCGAGGCCCATTCCCCTCGCTTAACCTCTGTTGAGAAGCCAGAACCGATGCAGCTGGGGCAATTGCTGTTGACAGCCCTCAAGAAGCAACGTCGGTACGACCAGTTGATGTGTCTGTACTGCAGAAAGCCCCGACACACCATCCAGAGTTGTCCTGTCCATCCTGCTCATTGAGAAGATACCCTTAAGGTAGGAGTATCCAAATATCATCTGAAAGCAAGTGATTGTGCCTATCATATTGTCAGGCAATAAACAAAAGGTGACCACTCAGGCTCTACCGGATTCTCAGGCAGCAGGAGACTTCATTGATCTGTGCTTTGCATAGCAGCTCCAGTTGGACCTGGAAGAGCTTCCTTCCCCTCTCATGGTTGAAGGGCTGGATGGCCAACCCCTAGAGATAAGTAGAATCACTCACTGCACACCCACATTGTCTGTACAAGTAGGTCTTGCTGCACCATGAAAGAATTTGGTTTCTGGTGCTCACCTCAACCCGCAATGCAGTGATTCTGGAGCACCCATGGCTACAACGACATAACCCCCAGATCGATTAGCAAACCAGGGAAGTCACTGCATGGTTCCCAGCTTGTACGTTCAATTATATCGCCGTGCCTTCCAAAGTGTCTTCCATAAAGAGCCCGAAACCAGAGGAACTGTCAGCCATCCTGGCGGAGTACCACGACTTCCTCGATGTATTCAGCAAATCACAAGCGTTCCAGCTTCCCCCGCATCGATCGTGTAACTGCTCCATCGACCTCTTGGAGGGGGCCCTCTTCCCCAAGGCCGCCTGTATTCCCTATCGTGTCCAGAGGAGGAAGCGCTACAGGAGTACACACAAAATAGGTTAAAGCAAGATATTATCTGCCCGTCTTCCTCTCCTGTAACCTCTGGGTTCTTTTGCAAAAAAAAAAAAGGACAGAGGCCACTCAGGCTCTACCGGATTCTCAGGCAGCAGGAGACTTCATTGATCTGTGCTTTGCATAGCAGCTCCAGTTGGACCTGGAAGATGCATTCACTATCATGCTCTCGGTGCCATCACCATGAAGAGGAGAGAACCACTGCAGTTGATTCCCTCAGACCTTGTGCAGTTGTGGGAGGTGCAAGTTTTCACCAACCTGGATCTCCAGAGCACTTATAATGTAGTTTGGATCCAGAGGGGTGACAGGTGGAAGACGTTTACCACTAATACCAGACAGTACAAGTATCTGGTCATGCTGTACAGTTTGGCTAACAGCCCATCCATCAATCATTTATGAAAGAAGTGTTTCACTGTTTCAGGGGATGATCAATCGTTTTGTGATCATATACAGTGAGGGAAATAATTATTTGACCCCCTGCTGAATTTTTAAGTGGACCCATTAATAAAGACATGAGAAGTCTATAATTTCACTGGTAGGTTTAGTTTAACAGCAAAAGATTATCAACAAAACAAGGAATAAAAAATCATTATGTATGGTTATAAACCAATTCGTCATTTGTCTAGGGAAATAAGTATTTGATCCCTTGGAATACATGCTTTAGTACTTGGTAGAGTAACTATTGTTGGCAAGCACAACTCTCAGGAATTTCTTATTGTTGGTCACCAGGTTTGTACACAGCTCAGCAGGAATTTTCATTCACTCCTTTTTGCAGATCTCCAAATCTTTAAGTTTTTAAGCTCCCTCCCAATTACCTAACAGACAGACCCATTTTATATTGTAGACAAAATATCTTTTTTTCCTGTCATACACAGAGAAACCTTAAAACATGTATTTAAAATTTATTTACAGAAACATTTATATAAGTAAATAAATCAAAGTTACAGTATTCAATTATTGTAGAGCAGTATATGCTGCCATGCAGGTGCGTTTTCCAGCGATATCCCTTCATTTTAAAACACCTAAACACACTGTCTGGATTACAAGTGAAAGAGTGCATGTTCTACAGGTGTCTGAATTACTATGTGAGATTCATGAAGCACAATGCAGTGAGCAGTAGTCTCAAGTCTACATCATCTTAATACACAAAAGATGGAAAAGAAAATTGTTATGCAACAAAGCTGAAATTTTTTTAGTATATCATCTAAAGGCAAAACCACAATGTGTATGTTATGTATGAAGTCAATATACTGGAGGGTGAACAAAAATTGTTGAGCATTTAGTTTAGTGCATTTTCAGTACTTTGCCAGATTTGTGTATTTAAATCATAAAATATGATTATGTCATCAAAAACATTGATCTGAAATTTATGCTGCAAGTGCTTGTTTTTGTAGATCTTCAGATGATTATGTGCAAATGCTACAAATGTTAATGTTTCAGAAACCAGCATTTACAGCATGAATTTCAACTAAAATCTGACCACTTCCATACATAACCGTGTTACCAAAGCAGGGCATGGTACACAATACTGTCCATTCAGCAACTGCAACTATTACAAGAATATTGTCAAACTTACTGCATGGACTAGAAATTTGTTATGTAGCCACCTCTTATTTGTTCTGGTGACTGCTGGGAGACCCCAAGGCATGCAAAGATCTGAGACAGTGTCCTGCTGTTCCTGAGTAAATTCTTCAACTTCAAGATAGAATCAGGATTATACAAGTTATTACACTTGCCCAGACAATACAAAATTGCTTTGCAAAATTAAATGTGATATAGCATTTTTATGATACTCCTGATGTGCAGATCAGGACACTCTTCTGGAACAATTGTTGCCCATTGAACAGTGTGTGAATTATATCTGGATTTAATCCTGTGACACGGGGGCCGAGATGCAGAAAAGTGTGGCCTAGCATTCACCCTGCAACTTGGAAGAGGTTGCTCTCAATAAGTACCTCTGATGCTGCAGGAACAAGGTGGTCAGGCTCACCCTCAAAGAGCACAGTTCGGCCTGTTCCTCCTGTTAGTACCCGTAAACCAAAGTACAGTTACCTTCTTAAATACATTTAGGTATTGAGGCATGTTAATCTTCAAAGTAGTAATAAACTTACCAAGATTTATACTGAATCCAAACTGAAGCTTGGATATGACTGTTGTCAGAAAGTAGGCCACCGCTCCCTGTCCGATAACAGTATTCCCTGAAATAAAATACCAATAACACGCTAGAAAAACTTGTTGCTGACCAATTCTGGTAACTTCCACTACCAAACTCAATGCTGATATTTATAAAGATGATGAAAACAAGCTCTGTTGAACATACACCCATCTACCCCCCACTGCTTTCTTGCCTTTAGGTAGGGTGGTCAGAATAAATGTGTTGTTATCCCTCAGTGATTTCATCTCCTCATCCATTGCATCAACCCACTTTATTGAGTTGGATGAAGTCACAGCTTCTCTGACAGCCTGAGGTACATTGAAAACCATCTTGTAGCAATAATCAATGTTGATCTATGAGGTGGAGAGTGATCAGGCGCAGAAGTCTGGTCTCCTTCTCTCTCTACCAGGGTATCTCAGTGGAGAAGGTGATTCTGGCTTGACCTCAGCTGGCTGTAGGCTTATCTGGCTTGAGCCTAGCCTAATCTCTGAAATGTCACACTGCTTGGGTTTGTCAGGGTCAGGTCTGGTTGTGCTATACTGCACACCAACATCATCGTCATCAGATATGTCATCAGTTTCCTGTCCCTCAACATTGGACATGAATCTCACCAGTCTGTGTTTCATCACCTTCCTACTGTCAGGATAGTAAACCGTATAGGCTGGACTGTTCTTATCATACCCAACAAAGATACCTTTATCTGACCTTGAGTCTAGCTTCTTCCTATCCTGTCTATAGGCATAACACACAGTACCAAACGTCTGCATCCTGGACACATTGGGTCTCCTTCCTGTCAACATAAAATAAGGTGTTTGTCTTATGCTGTTATTGAAACATCTATTTCTCACCACTGCTGCTGTCTGGACTGCATACGGCCATAGCGCCTTGGGTAGCTGGCTTTTCAAGAGCATACATCTAGCCATATCAAAAAGGGTTCTCTAGTTGCGCTCAGCAGTGCCATTCTGGTGTGGTGAGTATGGTGCTGATGTCTTATGTCCGATTCTGTTCCTGCGAAGTAGTGCTTGATAACCCTGTCCAGTAAACTCAGTACCATTGTCAGACCTGATACATGTAACTTTCCCATATGGGGCGGTGTCAGCTAGAAGCCTCTCTGTGGCTTCCACTGTGTCACTTTTGTGCTTCAGAAAGTACACAAACACTTCACTTGAGTAGTCATCAATAAAGGAAAGTACATACCTATACCCTTCTCTAGACCCTGAGTCAATGGGGCCTGCCAAGTCAGTGTGTACCAACTCTAAAGCTGACTTGGCCCTCACATCAGGTTTCCTGTTCCTGCTCTGAGTAAATTTACCTTGAACACACACTTCACATTGCATAGACTTGGATGCTTTACCCTTAATTGACATACCATCCACAACATTCTCTAACTTCTGAATATCGTCAAAATTGCAGTGTCCCAAAATCTCATGCCACGTCTGAATATCATAACTCATACATTGATCATCACAGTCATTGTTTACTGGCACAGTAGGCAAATAGAACAGTCTGTTATATTCACGAATGGAAAAACATGTACCGTCTTTGTACTGTAGGACGTCTGCACCCTCCTTAAAGATCACTGTTGCCCCACTGGAAGTTGCAGCTCTCACGGAAAAGATGTCTTGGGGATAAGAGGGGATGTACAGTGCCTGCTTCAATGTGGCACTGAGGTACCGCCCCCTGCTGTCGATCAAACACACCACTGCTTCTCCTCTGCGCTCCGTGACCCCCTTGCACCTCGTGCCATTGGTCAGCTCCACGCAGTGGGTCTCGGCCTGGAAGCGGTCGTCAAAGCTCTTGAACTTAGCCAGGTCAGTGATGATATGCGATGTCGCACCGGTGTCCACCATCAGCCCCTTTCTGGTGACACCGCTCCCTGGCTGATGATCACTGGTCATCAGCTTGAAGGCGAAGGTGTTGTCTGTCTCCTCGTACACCCCGCGTGCGTTGTCCTGCCGCTGCGGTTAAAAATTCCTCAACGCTCTGATTGAGGTCTCAGCACGTATGACAGTCACACTCTCACTACTCAACTTTTGCAAGGAAGTCAGTTCTGTGGAAAGACTCACAATGCGGGGCTTACCCTTGCCAGCATAATAGTCCCGCAAAATCTTGAGTGCTCCACGCCCGTCATCCACAGCCTCTCGCATGACCAGGGACAAACTTTTATCATCGAAGAATTGGATCAGTTCAGCATATGCTTCATCATTTTTTGCTGCATCCTCAACCATTGCGTCTACATTTGCAGCCACGGCGGGCCCATTCAACATTGTGTCCTTCAATTTCTGCAACCGCAAATGGCCCATAAACTTCGTCTCCCACAGTTCATAGTGCTTCTCGTCTCCATCAAACACAAGACAAGATCAACGTGAACCTGTCCGTTCGCTCATGATGCCGGCACTCCAAACCTTGAGACACGCATTCAAAACGCACAAACAAACTGTCTTGCGATGGCTACTCACGCCGTATCTGCAGAACCGTCAATGCAGCTGGGGCCATAACCTGTTGAACAGAGCTTAACTAGATACCGGCTAAAGCATCCATAAATATTGGAGGAAATAAGCATGCTTGGAGACTGGATGCGGTGAGAACACTCAACAACTGGTTTCTTGGTACAGGTGCAGCTTAAATAAGAAATCACATGGCATGGTCACATGACAAACATACCTGAGAGGAATCCACAATAATTGGGAGCACACCCATTAGCCAATCAATCAATTAACAATAGCCAACAATAGAAAAATAGAATGTTGTACCCTGCATATTTTGTGGTTGTCAATTATACTATTTCTATCTAGAATTCCATTCCTAATAGTCTGGATCTTTGCAAATCAAATATCTATGTTAACCTTAGTATTTCAATGTAACAAGCCTGTTTTGTCATTACTGGGGTTAAAAAAGGAAATGTAAACAGTTTAAAAGGCATAGAAAGTTTAAGTGTTGATAGCGTGATCAGCAGATGGTTATACATTTTATGTCTACAAAATTAAATTAGCTTATGGGATCAACCTACTAAAACAATTTCATGAACAGACATTAAATAACAATAAATTAAAGAGATAATAAATATTAACCATCAAGGGTGCAGTGAAGCTGACATGCCCATTCCTGTTGGGAATTATAGAATGAGAGAAGCGCCCATTCCCTGTCCTCCTCAGAATCCCGTAAAATACTAAAAAATAAGTAATAACAATTAAACAGAACGTGATGTGCTCCCATCAATGGCACCTCTCAAAGTTGAGGCCATGTGCTCCCAACTGTCTATAGTGGTGGCAGAAGCAGCGTTTATTCGCGCAGCAGACAGATCTAACAGAATGAGACTGTAAAAAGAAGCCCTCCAAACAATAAAGGTGCTGCATTCTGGGTCTTTCCACCTAGGGACTAACAAAAGTTTTGCAGCAACAGAAGATAAAAAAATTGTCCGCTGCTGTAAAAGGGAGAAAGAAAGAGGAGAGAAATCCAAGAGTAATAGTAGTTGAGGAGAAGAAGGGACAGTTACACCTAATATGTTAGCTAGAAAGGAAGACACTGAGTGCCAAAGAGTGGCTACAGGGGGGCATTCCCAGAACATGTGGAAAAATGTACCAAGGGCTTTAAGTGGGCACAACTTACATAGGGGATCAGATTCAAGAGCCAATGCAGAACGTAGCCTTGGGGTGAAGTATGTCCTATGTACAAATCTGAATTGGACGTGTTGGTGGTTTGAGTTTTTAGAAGCACGTTTGACATTCTTAAAAATAGTATGTCAGCGCAATTGAATGGATGAAGGAATATCTTCACTCAATTTGCGGACAATAGGAAAAGTTACCTTACCAGTATCCCGCAGCCGCGCATACATCGCGGAAATGGGTTAATCAGAGCTAGACAAAGAAGCAGTAAATTTACAGAAAGGATGAGTTGGCAAGGGAGCAGAGAAACATATTCCACATGTTCTAAGAACAGATCACAGTTGAAGATGGAAATAGAAGGAAGAAGGAGGGATAGGAAATTTAGAGCAGAGAGCCTGGAACGTAAGGAGGCCCGAACCATCATACAAATCCCCCAGTGTGTGGACTCCTGATGAAATCCATTGGGAGTTTGAGATGGGGCACCCTCCGATGTTGAGTGCTCTATTAAAAAATATAGGAGTACAGGAATGCCAGCGTGGTACAGGACCGGTGCGTTTCTCAACACGATGAAAGGTCTGTACAGCATAAGATACTATTGGACCCAGCGCAGGATTAGCTGCCTTAGCCTTCAGGGAGACAAAAGGAAGGTGTCATACCTAGTGTGGATACGCCAGATTCTTTTCAATCCAAAACCAGGAGGGCAGTGATGAGGGAGGTTCAAGCAAGTGCCAGACTGAATGGATAACAAAAGACCAATGGTACCATTCATAATCCAGTAAAGCGACATCCCCATCATCTCTAGGAAGGGTTGGGGAGGAATGCTTTATTTGAGGTTTACAAGTGTTCCATAGAAAAGACGATATAGTTGATCTTACATCTTTAAAGTAGTGGGAAGGAGGTGGCAATGGGAGCATGGCATTTAAAAAGTTTAAACGAGGCAAAACATTCATTTTGATAATAGCCAATCGTGATTGAAACGACAGTGACAGAGACTTCCAGCCATTTACTGAATGTCTGATGCTATCAAGTGCATGACTGAAATTCAGAGTAGTGATGCGTCCAATGGAGGATGTAATTGTGACTCCAAGATATTTAAAAGAATCAACAATTGGGATATGTGAGGGAAGCACTAAGGACCTGCAGGCAGAGTTTAAGGGGAGTAATGCAGACTTGTCCCAATTAATCTTATATCCAGAAATACTTTCATACTTGTGGATCAAGTCAAGCACATACCTTACATTAGATAAATGTAAGGTAATCCATGCAGGGAGCAGAAATGTTAAGTACAGATATTTTATGGGTTCCACTGAAATAAAG
>JAAGVU020000002.1:16861789-16888743 GCA_011763525.2 Mormyrus iriodes
TTGAAAAAGAAGGGCCAACACTGCAAATATTGACTCTTTGCATAAACTTGATGTAATTGTCAATAAAAGCCTTTGAAGTTTATGAAATGCTTGTAATTATACTTCAATACACCACAGAAACAACTGAGAAAAAGATCTAAGAACACTGAAGCAGCAAACTTTGTGAAAACTAGTATTTGTGCCATTCTCAAAACTTTTGGCCACGACTGTATGTGTACCTTTCTATATAAGTTTCTTGGATTCAAGAAGCTTTGTGCAAATTAAGTTCTTCACCCAAATTACATATATTTGCTGTGCTCCATGTACATCCTAATCAGCAGTAAATGCTATTTTAGAGTCCTGTGCTGCATTTTGAAATCTTGATACAAGAGCCTCAGTGTTTTAGCTATGCTGGGTGATGCTCAAGTCCCTGGCTATGGAGTGCAGGCATCCTACAGTTGGGTAATAATGAACTTTAAAGGACTTGTGCTGCTGTCTTTTTCTGAAAGAACCCCTTGCTACTCCAAGGCTTCTGAAGATAGCCTGCTGTCATACTGAGCACAAACACCCAGTTTTCAGTATCACAAAGAGGTACTTCACAGTGTATTGCACGAATATGCAAGGGTATGGAATAGGGTAACATGGTGATTAATGGACCCAGATATATTGTAAGGTATGATGCAAAGAGTAATGGGTGCAGATATTATGTATAATATGGCATATAGTATGGTCCATACATATGAGGCAGAGGGATATGCCAAGTGTATGGTGCAGGCAGAAATTTTTCTGATACACAACCCCCTTTAGCTCTCAGTATATAAAGGGCGGAAAAACATGCATGTTTCAAAGGTTGCGTATATTGAATGAAGTACACCTGACATCTTTGTTTTTTTTCATTAAACTAGCAACAGATAAAACTGGTCTTCAGAATCTCTGTAACACTACATAACTTATCCCTTGGCAGGTGCTCATTAACATTCCTCCCCTAACAGGACCCAGAATGACAGGCTCCATTCTGAAGCACAGACCTACGATGTTTGCTGCACACTTCAAGGCCACCTCTCTCCAGCCCCCGTTTACACCACAGAAAGCGTGCAGCCAGAAGGGGCAGCGATGTGAATTAGTGTGCATCCATAGCCTGTTTAGTTTTCACTCAGCTGGAGTGAAACCCATCCTCCTCATCCTGACAATGTGCAGTTGAAAAAACATTAGCAGTGGTAAAGCAATTTTCATGATCAGACTGTGATTGAGGCACCATTATTAGTAATAAAAATCATTTTTTTCAACCACAGTAAGGTATATTTCAAATACCTTGACATATCTCAATGCACCATGCTTACCATGCACAGTAAGTCCTTCACATTACCGAAAGTGTTTAATTTCTTCTGTCATTTCACTATTAAAATGCAGTGTGTGTGATGACAAAGACTGAGCATGAATCATGGTGCCCTGCATCACCTGTGGGCTGTTTTTATTGATTCCGGGAAAAAAATTCTTGACATCTGAATAATTACCCAAATTACCCAGCCCTAACCATAACCACACATAATCAAACAAAATACAAGACTTTTAGCATTTTTAGTTTTTTGATTGTATTTACAGATTTTTATAAAACTGAGTTCTGGCCCCACAAGGTCAAAATAGCAGGTTTTCATCACATTGTGGGGACATTTGGGGACACACACACACACACACACACACACACTCACACACACACACACACACACACACACACACACACACACACACGCACACACAGCAAAGGGAAGACTTGAACTCTCAACCCTGTATGTGTGAGGCAACAGTGAGCCGACCTTATAGTAATCCCAATAAAACGTATCTGTCAAAGGGGATATAATTATTTTCTCTCCTTGGCACAGCACAACAAATAGAACTTCCCCTCAGTCAGGCAGAGTGATGTGTAATGTCGCATGACACATCTTTATGTTCTTGGGCTGAGGAGGTCACCTTTCTGCCCGAACCATTGAAGGAGAGAATTCATTCTCTGTAACTGCTGTTCCGTTCAACCTATACCCACCTCAAGCTTCTCACACACACACACCCACACACACACATACACGCACGCATGCACGCACACATACACACACTCGCACACAACATACACACATTCCTCCATATCCATACATCACAGACAGATCCACTCGGATTAAAGAGAAGATGCGCACTAAGAGCATTGCTCAGCTAACGGATAATCTGTAACTCACTTTGTGTGACTATGTATTGCATTTGCTGCTGAGCTTTAGCATGTCACAACACACCTATGAGTAAAACTGCACCACGTAATTAATGTAAGCACCGAACAGTGGTTCAGTCCATGCCTCTACTGCCAGCTGTGTAATTAGAAAATATGATAAACACATACAAGCCTTAAACTGTTAAAAATTTATCAGGAAAACAGAGTGAAATTAATTATTAAAATTAAAGAACGGCAATTAAATTGTGCCGTGCTTCACTTTATTCTGATCAAATCAGAGCAAAGGTCTTTGGCTGGGGCAGAGGTGTAACCTCTGCTTCTTAAAAGGTGTCATTTCCAGAAGTAGGACAGAATGTTTAATGCTGTAATATCATATCGTAGCTAGACTACTGCAGCTGCTTACTGAAAAGGCTACCAACTTGTGCTGTGAAACCTCTGCAGATGAATCAAAATTCAGCAGCACGTCTGGCATTCAGTTGGCCAAAATGCTCTTATGTTACACACCTCTGCGTCTCTCTTCATTGGTCCTACAGACTCTCAAATCAGGTTCCTGTCCCATGTCATTTTTCCACTGGCATAGACACACATACACCTAGCTGACTCCTTCACAGGTTTATGCTTGTGATGTGTGATAATCTACCTCACTTGTACGTCACTTTTATAAAAAAAAAGGTATATGAATAAAGGTAAACGTATATATAGTCATGACTGGTGAAAAGTGAACTTTCACCAGCTTGGCATCCAAGAATATAGACATAAACTTACAGATCTGCGTTTAGCTCAGAAGATCATAACATTAGGGTAATACAGCTTCAGTGTGTCGCAGATATTTGAAGGATTTCAAAGTGAATTAATTTCAAACTTAGCTGATCATGTTTAGCATGAAATATTTTCATGATGCGCTCTATAGGGGCAATGCACATATATATATATATATATATTATTTATTTTTTAAAGCAGCTTCTGTTAAGATACTGATACCCAAGCTAAAGATATAGATAAATTCCAGACAAGGAAAAAAAAAAAATATGATCTGAGTTTTGATTTTTAAGCAGAGAGAAGAAACAGGTGAAAATCAGACTGACCAAAGAGCCATGTATGTGACATGATCTGTAGGAATAAGGATTTACTTGACAGTACAGTCGACCCTTCCACACTGCGGGGGTTAGGGAAGTAGCCCCCCCGCGATCTGGAGAAACTGCGCAAAATGTCTTGGTCACCTTGGCGAGCGAAGTGGAAACATACGAGAAAAGTGAGACACAAGGATCAACGCGAGATCTCTGCATATGATATCCCGTGAGAAGCTACACACTTGCCATCATCCAAATTCACTGCAAATGTGTGAACTTTTTGTGTTTCACCTACTGGCTGTGTGTCATTTTCACCCTTCACAAAACTCCCAAAAAATTCCAATTTTATTTCTTATGCCAACTCTGCATTATATCGAAACCGTCATGGGGAAAGTCACTAACTGGAGGTCGGCTTATGGCTGGTCATAATCTCTGCGTGGAAGGGCCTCCCTGTGCTCACAAACAAGCCAGCTTCCCTCCCTGGGGGGTAAGCATCTCCCACAGTGAGCGTGTCCACACACACACACACATGCACACACACACAGTCAAACAACCACTCACCACAGTGGTGGTAAGGAGGTGGACAATACAGTATGGCATTCTACAGCCTGGCTCAAAGCATGGACAGAGACAGCACAGGAAAGGTAGCATAAATAACGGTCCATCCAGCAAGCACAGCAAGTCATAAAAGCCAAAGTAGTGACAAAGACACATTAATCTGATGAACAGTATGAGTGTAAAGAGAGTGTAAGGAGAGTGTAACGCTGCGCAGTGGTTTATAAAACCGCCTTAAATCACCCCAGAGTCCGCTGTACCAGATCATATACTACACACAAAGGAAGCCATTAGGAAAGGTTGTTTCGTCTGTCAGTGGCTGTTTCCATCACTTTCGTTATAGTTGCAATCATAATCCATAGAAGCTCTTTGTGGTGGTTATTTTACAGGCTTAAGAACTTTTATTTTCCTTCTTAACTGACAGGTGTTACAAATCATCTGCTGTTCTGTAAGAAACCACATTTTAAACACACATTTCTGTCTTCTGGACTCACGTAAGTTCAGGGTTTTCAAGGGAGAATACAAGAACACAAGTTCCATTAATATCGCATGAAACATAATGGGGCGGTAATTTTAAGGAAGAGCAAAGGTAAATTTAGATGCCTTGTACATTCAAGACACAACACATCTATGACAATGAAGGAGCAAAGAGCATTTGGAAAAGCCCCAATTAAGCTAACAATAAAGCAAAAAACCAGTACAGAAAGTCACAGCGCTGGGGCAGCGCACAGTTTTTTCTGTGTCTTTTCAGTGTAACTGAGTGTCGTTATTGTTAGCTGGACTGCATAGCCAGTGATTTTTCCACAAAGAAAGAGACTGTATTTAAAACAGACGGTAAGTCACCAAAGATGTTTGCTTTGCCAAGCCCCAAGTGGGACCTTTGTGGATCTCTTTCAAGTTCTGCATCAAGATCTGCTGGATAGGGGCCTTAATTAATCACTGGGAAGTTACGTGTAGACGGGAAAAAAATGGAAATTTGCAAATTGAGTAAGTCAGTGCCTGAGCAAATTTGGAGGGTACCGCTACATGTATTTGTGCACACAGCGACATCACGTACCCCATGTTCCTGAGCCATCTGCTGCTTAATAAATTTTCCCTTTTAAAAACATAATTTCTGCTCATTTCTGACTGCTCACAGTCACCGTCTCACTCACAGTACCGAAAAGCAGACGCATCCCTAAGGCAGGGTGGAAGAGTAGCTGAAGTGTAAATGTGCAACAATAATCTCTCTGCTCAGTTCTGTTACTGTAACTGCCAATAATATCCTTAAGGCACCTGCTAGTCAATACAGATCTGACAAGCACCAATCGCCTTCAGAACAGATCTGAGGAAATTGTGGGAATATTCATACTCCATCCTGGTACTGATCTTCCGTTATCCTGTAACTGAGTTTGAGGTGATTGTTCTCTGCTACTCATCTGGCCCAGTAGAAGCATCACATCTTCCATCTCATGCCCTTCCCCTTTTCCAAACAGGGCCAATCAGACAAGCAGGAGATCTGGTCTTCCTGACATGATGCCCCATGGTTCTCCTTCACCGCACTAATAATTTCCCTCCCAGAGCTCTGGCTGACATTTAATGCTGTGGACCTTTGATGTGTGCACAGCAATTCGATAATTGATGAGAGTAATGTCTGCATGGTCGGTCTCTCTGTCAGGAGACGAGTCAGAATTTTCACAAGCATATGTTGGATGGATAAACTAAGAATAAAGAAAACCAGTCATAAGAGGATGCTGCATTTCCGGATCGAAACAAGTTATAAACTAAAATGAGGAGTCCAAATTATCCAGATGTGGGTACAGGTGAGTCCACCTGCTGGGCGTTTCTGCCTGTCACACCTCTGACACACAAAAAAAATGCAAAACATTTGAAAATTAAACAGATCAAAGGACCAGTGAAAATGCATTTGAAAAGCCATCCTTTGTCAAAAATTAAGTGTACCCAATCTTTGGAAAAAGAAGCTCCTGAACAGGATTTAGAAAGCATGCAGGCACGCATGCTCCCAGAAAATTGGTCGGTTAGCCCAGAGCTTTTAAATCCATCCAATCAATAACATACCAAATTTTCAACTAAAAATGTATCTTACAGCAAATTGCCATAATAGAAGAAGAGGCAGTTGAATACAATAAAATGAGACCTAATATTCAACTCCTCCACCTCACCAGTGAATACCTTTAATGACCTTAATGGTTAAAAAACAAGAAACAGAAAATATAAGTGGAAAGGGGGGCTGTCAAAACAACAGCATTGTATTCCCTCCATCAATTTCTCCCTACATCTAATCCCTACTGCTCACACACTCACAAACCAAAACAATTAATATAAAGTACTGAATGGATCAGCTGGAAATGTGAAAGTTAATAAATGTGTTTCTACCTGAATGCTTTATTGAGAGTTTGATGTGATACGTAGGTCTGAACTTTTTCCTATTAATTTAGTGCACATTCCACTTACCTGCTAACTATATTTCCTTGCATGTCCTAACAAGTCAAAACTGCACTTTGTTTTGCTGTCACTATGCGACGCTGCTTCAGTTTTGAGGCGATGTGCCTCAGATTTTAACCAGTTCCAATTTAGCACCCATTAAATGCCTCTGTAAAGGTTGAAAAACATCTGCCAAACACTTTTAAAGTCATCGTCTCAACAGTATCAAGCGTCAAAGCTTCCCTTTACCTATTATTATTAATACTATTTACCTATCACTGCTTGAATTTCAGGGTAATCTGTCTCAAAAGCGTCTGTGGCAATGACGGACTGGTCCCAGAACCATAAGTATTTGCCGAATGAGCATTTGGGCACCAGTGACAAGAAAGATGGTCCCTCGCAATATCCCTCGGGACGGGATTCTAAAAAGTTCCTACCGTTCACTAAACTACTACCCTAAAACATTAAACCTTAAACTTCAAATGCTCATTTGCAGGACTTCTGCCGTAAACTTATCACCTTCTATTGCTCACTATCACTACATAGGGCTCTTCCATTATCCCACATACTTCTAGTTTTCTGTGGTTTAGCTCATTCTCCTCTAGCTCTGAATTCAATCATAATCACATCGCTCCTGCAATTTCCCCAACGTATTATTAATGACAAAAATCTAATGGGAGAAAAGAAAGGAAAAAGAATGTCAGTATTCCTTGGGATTATTAAACGCTATGCCTTGAAGCACAGTTGTACTGAATCAGTTTAAGCAACTGCTTTGTTTTCGCAAATTGATACCATCGTTAATTGTGCTGTAAATTTAGCCTGTTCGTGCAAAAGCGTTGATTCCTCTAAGATGCGATTTGGCTACATTGAACAAACCCGGACAATAAAATGGTTATTAAGCCTTTTGTTAGACATTTCAATAAGAAAAACATTTAACAATTGTAAAGATACAACAAAAAGAAAAAAAAAAAACAGTGTAGTCTCAGTGGGAATGGAAACTTCTTTCAGTGCTGTGGTCTTGCATGAAGAAAGAGGCTGTGCTCATTAACCACACAGGGTCCCAGGAGAACAGACAGGCTTGTGTCACAAATAAATCATTAACAGCACTGACGTCAGCGCTGCCCTCCCTCGAGATCCCCCCCCCCCACCACCACACGATGTAGTGTTTGTGGCCGTAATGTCCCCACTCCCCCACAAACGGGGTGTGGTCCTACCAGCTCAGGACGCTTCAGCTCACCTGCCTTGACAGCTACAGCACCAAAAACGCTGAGGAGAGGGCCTGGATCCATAAGAGGGCATGGATTCAGCCGCAAACAGAAGCTTCATCAGAGCAGCTTTGTCTTTGCTCCTTCTGTTTCTAAAATAAACAATACTAATAAAAGCCCTGATCTAAAGCTGTGATCTGAATCACATGGGAGCTGCACAAAGGTCTGCATCAGGCTCTGCCTGTGTACATCACACGCACTGACTTAACAAAGCTCAGCAGACAAGAAGGCGCTACGCCTCCCTCAGCAGAGCCGTTGCGGCCTGACAGCCCAGATTTCATGCTGCTTCACAGTTGTTAGCAAGAACAAAGGAAGAAGGCAAAGCTGCTCCTGTGACTTTGCTGATGGTCTCAGTGTGATTCAGAATGCATCTTTATGCTGTTCCAACAATGGAACATGATGGCACTGAACGGCAGTGGCCTCCATCCCATGGCTCAGAATTGTCTCTCGCAGATATCGCCCTGATGGCCACCCTCTGTGGTCAGACTGCAGAATCAAAACTAGAGCCACACACTGGAAATGGTGCACACATGCTGTGAAGATGAATCCCTTCTATTCCTCTGGAGTTAAAAAAAAGAAGAATAAAAAACATAAATGGAATGTTTCTTAGAAAACATGAGACTGATTCCCAACACGTCACTCTAACGATCTAATTATTCTTTAAAAAGGTCCCGTCACATTAACAGATTGAGCAGCATTCATTTCAGTGGGAAACGGGACGGACAAGATTGAGTATAGAAGTGGTCGGGGAAGATCGATGTACCGTCATAAATAATAACAGTTTCAGAGCGATTTCCATTGAATGCTTGTGAAATGTGGAATGATGAAGAGGAAGCCCTGGGCGTAATGACTCTCACCCCTGCCTACATGCGACCAGCACCAGGCTAAAAATGAACAGACCGGTTCCAGTGACTGGATACCTGCACCAGTGTCTTTCCAAAGTGTGGGAACCTCCATCTGCACTAGCATCACTGCAAATCACATGTTCAATATGCAAGTTGGAAGGAGGACATGCATAAATAATCACAGAGAACATGTTATGTAATTAATACCAGGAAGCCATACAACTCAGAATTTCTTATTTAACTTGGCTTACCCAGGCTACAACAGCTATGGTTTATTCTGCTGCACGACAGATCTGACACAGTCTGTTTCAAGACTACAAGTGATTATCTCTATAAAGTTGGGGCTATGAACACTGTTCATTATAAGCCTACAAGCATATAATGAAAAATGGCCATGGTAGTGAATAAATCATATGAGTAGAGCATTATTTTTTAACTTTCCTTTTCTAAATATTCTCTGTTTGGTTGCTTTTCAGTGGGATGGCCTTGAGATTGATCCATGCAGTAGTGTGAGAAAGCCCAACCATATGGACACATGATTAGATTCCCTTTAACTATATTAAATAAATTCAGCATAAATGATGGATTCCAAAGGCTCCCTCTCTCTCTCTTAAGAGCAAACATACGTGGGGACACATTTACCACGCAGAGCATAAATGAGCAATAGCAGAACTACGGTGCAGAATTTATGAACCATTTAACTCTGGTCTATCTGAAACTATACAGGATTATACTGTATTAATCTGTAAACTAGAACTAGAACAGTTTCAAGCAATGCTTGGTCAGACTTTGGGGTGTTCTACAACTTTAACCATCATGACAGAGACAAGCCAGTCTTGCCATCCTGATCTGCTGGGGTGAAAGAGGTGGGAGCTTTGTGGTCTCATGAGTGTCCCATCCCCAGGAGGGCCACCCACAGCTAGATAGGCTGTCCATAGGTAGACAGTGCATGTGCGCTCACTCAGAAGGACTCAATTACTACTGTTTGTATTGACTGGTGTTTGGCAGCCAGCATTGCAGGTCTCCCATAATCTAATAAAGTGACGCGAGCGGGACTCAGTCGTGGTGCTGCAGCGCACGGCCAGTTCATTACTGGTGTGCCATCGATGGGGCAGTGGGCGGCTGGTAATTACGGCTGGATAATTGCGAGTGGGGGGTGGGGGTGTTATGCAGAAATGAAAAGCCTGCTGGGAGAGGTCCAACTCTGTAGCATGAGGAGAGCAGCTGGAGCCCTGTTGTCAGGGAGAGAACGGGCTGGCGCCGTCACAAAAATCATCTACATTGTAATCAGGCCTCTTTTCTGTTCTCTTTTTTTTTTTTAACAGGACCTCACCTTATTATTCAGGGGCTGCACTGCATATTTATCACTGCTCCATCCTAATCACTCAGTTTATTCATGAATTTCACACGATCCCCTGAGCTGTCACAAATTTACTTTCAACCTCCAACCAATCATAAGAAGGTTAACCGGAAACCCCTGCTTCATTAATTGAGGTATCTGGAATTTGAGAGCAGATATAGCATTCAGCCTTAGCTCATATGCCTTCTCTCAGTAGGTTGTGCTCTTTCTTCTTGTCTGGATCCCCTCCACTGTGTCTAGCCGCAAGGTACATGTTGACACCTCTCTACTTTGAGTCCTTGGCTCAAGGATGGAGTTGAATGAGCAAATCTATGACCCAACTGGAGGGAGAGTAGATAATGTGAGTAGCAACGTGCAGCGTGTGCCAGTCCCAGTGACTTTGACTTATAAGTGGCAGGCATGCAATACTGCAGATAACGCAGTCCATGCAACCAGTGACTGTGACGGCCTTGGATCTGCTGAATTCACAATGCGAGCAGCAGCTAAAGGAACAAGTGCTAACAGAGAAGATACTGTAGGTATCTCTGCACTAAAAGCCTGATGATGTATGATTAAGTGAGACTTGGAGTGAGGTATGGAGAAGCTTGGTAGGGTCCTGTAATCCGGTAATGGGGTAGAAAGGTGAGGCTCTCCAAGGACAGTGCAGCCAAAGGCATGAGCACAGTCTTAGCTTTGATATTATTCAGAAGTCAAGCAGTGTCTAAGAATTGAAGCAGGTGGGCAGGCAATAATACAGAAAAAAATGCATCAGTCTTAACGCCATCAAGAGCGTAAAAGATAACTCATTACACTGCCTACTTACTGTCTGCTCATGTTTCTTAGCTCCACTCATGATTATAAGTAGCTGCAGTCAGAACAGATAACATGACATGTAGATGAGTGCTAAAATAAACCCTGCTGATGAAGAAACCGGTAAAAATAGGTGAGGTGTTTCGGTCAACAACTCAATGTTATGAACCGTTCTGGGCTATATCTCTGAATTACAACAGTATGAGTGCCATGACATGTCAGTCCCGTTACAGTGTCAGTATCAGCGCAGTATTAGTAAGCCACATCACAGTAGCAGTTTCACGGTATCTGAGCCAAAGTAGCGGTATCAGTCTGGGTACAGTATGATGTCATCACAAAATCATCGTAATCTCAATATGACAACAGCATTAGTCTCAGTCTCACAATAAAATGTTTTCAGTCTCAGTCATTAACAATGTCAGTATGGTATAACTATACTCCCGGTGCTGACTGCATTATCAGTATCAGTGACAGGGCAGTATCTGCACCTCTCTCATTACAGTATCAGTATCACTACTGTATTAGTCTCAGTACAGTATCTGTATCATCATACTGTTAGTTCCTGTCCTACCACAATGTCAGTATGGGCTCAATAATAATTAGTGTGAATATCAGTCTCTCTGCAGTATCACTTCTACCACAGTGTCACTCTCACCTGTCTGCCTAAAGTTTGAGCAACTTGATGTCTGGTGAGCAAAAACGAGGAGGTCACTAAGACTGAAGGGTGCTCTCTGCTTAGCTGGAGAGTGATTCAGCCTGCACATCGGCTCTGTGAGTCCAGCAGGATGACAAAAATACTCCCTGCTATCATCCAGGGATCAGTTAAAAATGCACAAAGTCACCATTTCTGCACCCTGGCATCAGTTTATTTAGTGTCAGTGGCACCCAGTGGTTTTGCATGTTTCACACTCTCTGGGAATGTGTGTGTCTTCATCTGCTGATTTTCTGTTTGTGCTGATGTCATCTTTTATAATTATAAGCACCTACTATCTTCTAAAATCAGCCCCAACCATACGTCCTTTGATACAGTTCCCCAATTCCAGTCCTGGATGGCCAAAATCAGTTTGCCCTGCTCAAACACACTTACTAAACCTGGTAATTGGCTGATAAAGATGAGTTGGAGCAAAAAAATATGTAAACTGTGTAGGATTCTGGCTGTCCAGGACCGGAATTGGGAGACCCTGTCCTAGGACTTGACTGTCTTAGGAATTTCCCAGAAATTTAATCAGACGCTGTCACTGGCATACTGTGCCTTGAAGTGGAAACACAGGACATTTGATATTCACATTTTCCTGTTTCTCCCACTCACAGAATAAAGTATTTTTTCCACATATGCCAGCAGTGCAAGTATGTGGTGAAGCACAGAAAGAGAAAGTGTTTGAAGTCAAGAGGAAAGCTGAAGTTCAGGGTGAAGCTCAGAGTGTAGCTCAGAGTGAAGGCCAGAGTAAAGCTCAGTATTAATCTAACCTAAGAGTAAATCTCTGTGTGATCACAGAATAAGAAAGCATTACTTCCAAACCTTTCTATCCAACCACCCATTACCTATAACCGGCTTGTGGGAGTGTTACTTACATGAAAATGTTCTAAGGGCAGAATGAAAAATTATTGGCTCGGAGAGATAAACAATTAGATTGTAGAGGAGGTGGGTAAAACCAAAATCAACTAACGCCAAATAGAACCTATCTACCAAGAAAGTGCATCAGATAAGTTAGTGGTGTGCGCCACAAGTTGTGCCGACAAATCACTTCCTTTTGCACAATATCGTCTCTGTGGAATAAAAGATATTTCCATAGAGCAAAAGATGAATGACATTTTGTGGCCAGTTATTGTTCACTTTTCTCCTTCTCACTCGTTTTCTTAAGTTTCTCACAAGTGGGATATAAACAGCAAGGATGAAAATGAGTCTCCAAGGGAGAGCTCGTGCAAACCATCAACTGTAAACTATAGACTGATTTTTAACACATACACCTATTAGATCATGTTTAAAGGAAAAATCATTAAAACTGCAAAGATTGCTAAGTCTTTTTTCCAATGGCAGAGTGCAAATGTTTTAATGAAAGCCTGATCTCATTCCAGCTGACCATCGTGGCCCTTGTGATGTGAACATTGCCTGTGCATAACATGAGATGTTGATATTTGTATTGCACATGGCCCAGCCCTACATACATCACATCTATCCATTTTCTGTTACCGCTTATCCTATGTGGGGTCACGGGGGGTCCGGAGCCTATCCTGGAGGCTGTGGGCGCAAGGCAGGGAACAACCCAGGATGGGGTGCCAATCCGTCGCTGGGCACACTCACACACCATTCACACACACACATGCACGCACACACACACCTACAGGCAATTTGGCAACTCCAATCAGCCTCAGTATGTTTTTGGACTGTGGGGGGAAAGCGAAGGAAACCCCACGACGACACGGGGAGAACATTCAAACTCCACATACATGGAACTCGGGCAGAGACGTGAACGCTGATCC
Organism: Mormyrus iriodes; assembly: GCA_011763525.2. Taxonomy (NCBI): domain Eukaryota; kingdom Metazoa; phylum Chordata; class Actinopteri; order Osteoglossiformes; family Mormyridae; genus Mormyrus; species Mormyrus iriodes. The sequence continues at coordinate 16,874,773 of JAAGVU020000002.1, forward strand.
CAGAGGTGTGAGGCAACAGTGCTAACCACTGCACCACCGTTCCACCCCCCATACATCCCATTCTATGGACAATTTCAAGAGTCCAATTTGCCACTTTGCCTGCATGTTTTTGTACAGGGGATGAGCCCAGAGTACTTGGATGAATGTTAAACACACCCTGGCAGAACACAGAAAAGAAGCAGAACCCAAGCAGGAAACATAACCCCTGGGAGGGGCGGAGCTACACTGCTACCCACTAAGCCAGAGTTCACTGCATTACGGTCATGTTAAAATCATTATATTTACATAACACAATAAAAAATTATGATGCGATACTAAAGCTATTAAGGGGCATACTCTAATTAAACATATCCCTTTTCCAAAGGAAAATGTGGTTGAGAACCATAAGGACCTGCAAGTGAACAAAAATTCCCCAAACAGTTGCAAATGAATTAAAATCACACTATCCTTTGGGAAGTGGTCCAAACAAACAGACACTTGTATATTTGTAAACAACTATGGCACTGAACACAATGCCCTTCCCTGATCAGAGATGGACACAAATACATCCAAAAGTATCTTGCCACAATTGACAAGTACTTGCTCATCAAATGTAACAAAATAAAATACGAAATACTAATGTGAGAAAATGATTTGATTAAAATAATTTGTAATTTTAAAATACAAAAATACATTTAACATAGTAATGATACACAATGAATGTGTTGTGCCGTTAGAGCCCTGGTACAGCTTCTTTCTTTGGATTACTGGTCATGGGAAAATAAAGTCATGTGATTTCCTTGCATCTAGCCAAAGACATTTATGTGCTATATTTAAAAGTCTGGAAGTCAGGTGATTAAGGTTCTTAAAATGACATAAAATAAATTAAGAAAATGACATATTTTCCAAGGTATTTTAAATAGTTTATAAGCTTAAAGTCTTTTGTCACAAATTACATCAGATTATTTTTCCATCCAGCAAAATACAAATTACAAAATATATATTTTAAATACATTTACTTGAAATACTGTCCATCTCTGTCCATGATAAAGTTCCAGTTTCACTATCCCTCCCTAGATAGCTAGATAATAGTCAGCATACATTTAATTAAAGGTCAACCAAAAGATAACACAGCCACTTGAGTTCTACACATTCAACTCCTGGGTTGTGGTTAGTTGCAGGGGGATTCATCCTCAGCACTGACCAGTACCTGACTGAGGCAGTAAACTGGTCAGAGGGGAGGACTGCTCAAGCTGGCCACACATACCAGCCCTGGTCACAAATGCAACATATAACCAACAGGGGCTTCCACACACCTGAATATCAATGTTTTATTTCATTACAAAGCTTTGAATGTGAATATTATGAATTCAAAAGCGTAGTTAAGATTGGTTTTCACACTGCTTTGTTAGTTCCACTGCTTTTCAAAGGAGCTGTCCATTATGCACATTATGCAGTGCATGTAAGCCACCCACGAGACTCTGATTCCGATAGCAGGACTGGCAGAGGCAAAAAATCTAGGCACCATGGCAGCAGGAACTGGGGACACATGACGGTGTAGCCCTGACCAGCTTGGTGGAGCCACCCCCTGAGCAAGTCAGCATGAGCACAGGGGCTCAGAGCACCTCCCAGCCTGGGGCCTGGGGTCAAGCTGTCACACAGAGGACCAGAGGAGACACTCCTGTGGCATTGCTAAGGTTAAGGAAAAACAAACAGGGAAATGCTGTACGGCTGACATGACACCATTTGTTACAAATAAATTAGATATAAATTGATTTGCCATTTTCGAATTTGAGGCGGAAATAGTAATACAGACACTCGTCACCTAACGACCAAGTTCCGCTCCTATGATTAGGTCGATAAGCGAGGAGCTGCCCCTCGCTGAAATTTCAAGCATACTGTACTGGTAGTGGGTTTGTATCAACCATCTTTAGATATTGTTTTGATGTCACCTTTGCTCCATTTATAACATTTTTTGTATATTTATAAATGTTTATACAGTAGTGAACTGTATACTGTAATAATCAGAATAGAGGAAATCAACTCAATAAAACACATTCAAATTAGAAACGTATAGATGAAATATGCAGTCCTGGAGACTGCGAACACTAGTGTAGTGAATACTGAGTGACTGAGATTGAGAAATGATGATGTGAGATGAGATGCGGCGTTGCTGTTTCCATGATCGAAGTTCTCGTACAGTTTACAATACCAAGTTGGAAAGCTGGTCGTACGTTCGGGCGGTCGTTACACAGGTAGGTCATTAAGTAAGCAGTGTCTGAACTGGACAAGATCTGTTAACTGTGTAAATTTAAGTGTGCCATCCATCAAACTTCAGGGCACCTTTCCCATTGTTCCCCCATTTTACTGAACAGGCCCAATAATTTGGGGAAATAACCTGAGATTAATCTGTTCCATGTAGGACAGACTATCAGGTTCTGGTGGTGAGAGAGACATAGATCCAGTGATTCAGAAAAGCAGATTCTTAAGCTGATATAGGTTTATGCATATGTTCCTACACTCAACTGACATACATCACATTTATTAAAACATCCATTGAACACCAATGACTGATGACTGAGGCTGTACACCAAAAACTAATGACAGGTTTGCCAAACAAAACTTAACTGGCTAATTAATTGATTGCATCTCTTTTTCTTTCTCTTTCTATTAATTGTCAAAGGCAGTACGGTTCATACTCCCCCAAAGCTGCCATCTATAAAATCACTGAGAGCCAAGTAGCCATTATGGAGACCAAGATGCAATGACTCTCTAAAAGGAGTGCAAACTCGTAGCACTGAAACTGCTAACCTGCCACAACTCTGCATCTTTACTTGTATATCATAAATCTGTGGGAATGAGCAAATTAGACCTATACAGAGGTATATTTAGCAGGTAGGGCTTCGTAGTGGACGTACCATGGCCCCCACGTGTGAGGAAAGGCATCCGGTTGATGGCGATGGGCACAGTACCGTGCTTGCTGTGGAAGTGGTGAACATGATGCGTGGTGCTGAGGCTGGAGGAGACGCGAGCAGCACCGACCGTGCTGGGCAGGGCCAGAATCGCAGCCCACAGTGCCAGTCGGCAGCAGCAAGCCACAGCGGCCCGAAACAGGAGCCTGCCCACCTGAATCCTAAGCGCGGGGCTGCTTCCCGCCCTCGCACGAGGCATGTGGCAGGAAGACATCTCAGAAGGATCCAACGCCCATCACATCCACATTCGTCACAGTGGAAGAAACGGAGGACAGCAATGAAAAATATTCTCATTCAAGGACTATCCACAAAAAATACGGTAAAGCTGACACTTTCATACACGGGAATAAAAAAAATCCTCAGGTTCCAGTTGTCCTATGCTAGCATCTTGGGTAGAATACAGCCCCCCGTCGCCCTGAACACTTCCCTCCTGCAGTGTTTTCCGTAGCTCCAAAGACAACAACCGGAAACGGCACGAAACAAAAACACACCGCTAAAAATAAAAGGAAAAGATATATCCCAAAATACGATGTGGGGAAAAAACCCTGTTATCTCTCAACTGCCGTAAAAATGATTGTATAAAACGTGAGATGCCTCAGTCTATGGATCAGTAAAGATACATAAAAAATTAAATAAAAATTCACCAAAGTGCCAGCAGTCCAGAGCAGAGTGGCATGGCCAGGGAATGTGCTCCGGGCTGTCAGGGAGCCTCCTCTTTTTGCTGGGGAGGAAGGAGGAACATCTCGGCAGAAGGCAGGATCGCACCGGAGACCTGCAATCGGGAAGAGGAGCAGCCCCTGGCTGACTGAGGGACCGGCAAGCACAACCTCCAGGGACTGAACGCCCTGGGCCAAAGTGGGATGGAGAGAGATCACTCGGAGGAGGAAGAAATCCACAAGAACAGAGATATATGAACAAACCTGGGCAAGTTTGCTTCCCTCAGACGGATCTGTGAGCTCGGCAGTCAAGACTGTAAGCGTGGCATTGGAGAGAGAGTCCAAGAGAGCATCCGAGAGAGCGTGACGGTATCCTCAGCCGCTCCGGCTCAGCCTATTGCCCTCCGCTACCCCCCCCCCAGGCTGGCCGGCCCCGCGGCTCCTGTTCCCCAGAGCCGCGCTCAGTCGCTGACTTTCCAGTTGCCCGTCTGCCGAGCTGGTGACGATAACAAGTGTCGGCAGGCGGCTTGATAGGCTGCTGGCTCCTTGGCTTTGGCCAGGGCACTCACGCTCATGCTAATTGAGTGAAAGGCAGCGATGGTGCGCCATGCCCCCACAGGATCCACACGCATTCGGCAGCTCCGTCGCCAGCGGCGGTGAGAAACACAGCGGCACCCCCTGACTCTGCTGACGTGCTCAGCTCCTCTGAAAGCACGGCCAGAATGTGTGATGCACAGTGAGGCAGGGCGATAGAGAGAGAGGGAGGTAGGGCTAGAGAGAGAGAGAGAGAGACAGAGACAGAGAGAGAGAGTAAGGGAGGCAGAGGGGGGGAGAGAGGGCGAAGGCAAGCAGTGACAAACACACACATACAAGCTGCAGATATATGGGCTCAGAGCAGCAGCTTACTGGGACAGGCGTTGCAGAGGTGGCTGCTTGGCGATTGCATTTCTCCTTACACTCTCTACACTCATCTCCCCTCACACTCTACATTCATCTCTCCTCACACTCTCACACTCTCTACATTCATCTCTCCTCATACTCTCACCCTCTCCACATTCTCTTTCCTCACCCTCTCTACATGCATCTCTCCTCACCATCTCTACATTCATCTCTCCTCACTCTCTCCACATTCATCTGTCCTCACACTCTCCACATTCATCTCTCCTCACACTCTCATACTCTCACACTCTCTACATTCATATTGTGGTCTTTGCATTTTAAACATCTGATGTTTGTCTGTTACACAGGAGGCAGATTGGAGGAGGGGCTTGATTGCATCCAGGAAATATGCTGAAAAGGCAAATACAGCCCCCTGAGAATGGGGAGGGGGTCCAAAGAGCTGGCAAGCGAAAGAGAGCGAGAGAGATGAAGTAAAATTGCAGATCAGATAAATCACAGCTGATAGAGATCTCTGCTGGGACTGCCTCAGTGCTCAAAAGGACAGGGCTGACAAATAGGGAAAGCAGGGAGAGGGCTCCAGTCTCGCCTACAATGAGAGTAAGGGACCAGCCCATCAGTCACACACAGAGCCAGTTGGGCCCACTGCAAAGGGGTCAGTGAACCCAGGTACATGCTGCCACTGGTGCTGATGGAGAACACAATGCAGCTAATTCATTTGAAGAAAACGATATAGGCAGAACAGCTAATACAGCACAGATGGCACTGCTGTTGCAGACAAGACAACCTATATGCCACACTAGAAAGGAACAGGGGTTTCATGATGTGCATGTGTGTGTGTCACAAGAAGCACTCAGTCACTGGGAGTCCCACAGCGGTCTGCCTGATGTCATAAGGCTACTGGCTCCGCCCACTCCCAGGTCACATGTCAAATGGGGCTGAAGAAAGGAGGTGTTTTGTGTTTACTATGACATTGATACAGATAAGCAAAGATAACAGATTCAGAAAATTTAACAAAGACAGAGAAAACTAGAATGGATGCTGTCAGAATGACAAAAATGTATTCCCGGACAGTAATCCTGACTCCTCCCAAAGCCCCAACCTCTAAAATTTCTAGAATTACTGGATGGATCGCCTGCAAATGTTAAAGCCAATTAATGTATATTTACCTGAATGCTCCGAGTCCTAGTCATAACATATAACTCTGAAAATGTATGGCCGTTTATTTATTACACAATTGTACTTGCCTGCCAATTTGTATAATCTTTCCCTAACGAATTTGTGGTTCACTGCATTTCATAATGCAGCGCTTAGTGTCCATATCTTAAAATTTAATTTATGTATTATTGTGCCCACAAAATACTAAACTGACCTCACCGAATCCCTCAAATACGCACATGCTTTACTTTTTTGTTCTCTCAATTTACTAATTAGAGCTCTCTAAGTCATACTCATATTTTGGTTGCATTATTGCCGTAAGAAAACGTTTGCACAGTCAGAAGCTGGAGTGAAGTGGCTGAATACTATTGTATGTTTTACATTAGTAAATGTATTTGTTTAAATCTTTGTAATGATGCATAATGCATGTCTCCTATTCGAACTTGGTCTTGCTTTAGTCCACTGCGCACAGTACATAAAAAAAAAAACCTGTCCGTCGCCACTCCAGGGCTACCATGTAACTACCATATTATGTCATTCGAACTCATAGAGACCCCATTGTGATTTTCTTGTAAGATCATATGTTACTGCTACCTAGATTGCACACATGTGAAGACCACCAAATACCAGGCAGCCCATAATCTTAATATTCAAGCACAGGCTCATCATGGTAACACTTTAGATAAATCAACATGGTAACACTTTATTTGACAGTGCACAAATAATATAGTATTATGCTATTATTTACATATTAATTAACCAAAAACCAAGTCTTCGTTACATACTGATCTCATGTTGATTAATCATTAATGAATCATGCTGCATGTTTTATCTCAAGCAGTTACTATATTTGTTACTGTATCCGTTAATTGTGTAAACCTTTGTGAACTACTGAGGGGACTACTGAAGGAATAGGTCATGAATAACGAGTGAAGAATTGCTCTCATATTTGTTCATCATTAATGAATCATGACATCTTTTATCTCAAGTAACAACTATATTTGTTCATGATTTGTACTCACTAGTTCACTAGTTCAGAGTTATCACCAAATATTTGTGCTCTATCAAGTGTTACCAATAGCATTAATACAGGCATAATTTCAAAAAGAAGAGACATAGCAGGTAAAGCTTCACTTCATTTTGTTCCATTCTGTAAAATGCAGTAAAATATTTGTAACCCAGAATACTCATGGCAGTCAAACACGGCTGATACAGGGCTTACACCTTCTTTCTTCACAGAGTCACCCCCACCACACTCACATCAACTTATAAGAAACACACACCATCACCCTCCAAGTTACTAATACCAAACTGCATATTTTTCCTCCCCACTCGTGGTATACGCCACCAAACCACAGTACTCAGTACCCGACCCAGAGTCACACGTGGACCACTCAATCACTGTCACCCCCCCCCCACTCCAAACCTCAACTCTTACATGGAAGAAATGCAGTGGTGCACAAGTACATGTCACTACAGGGGGTATTCCAATAAAGAAATGCAGTTTTAAACAGGCACAACTACAAAAAACAATCAAACACATGAAACAAAAAGATCAAATGTCCAGAGAGGAAGCACTCAAACCATACATCCCAACCCTGCTGTTCTCTCCCTAGGAGCCAAAGTGATGCCAGTTACCTGCTGCTTCCTGTGCGCCATTGTATGAATCAGTATGGAGGTTAAATAATAACCAGTGACTTCCAAAACAAAGTCAAATGCCAATTACACTGGGTGTATCGATACATGACATGTGCAATAGAGAAGGTGTGCCAAAACGTGATGTTTATTGGTTGAAAATGGTGTCAATAAACATCATTTCAGAAAGAGACCTCACATTCACCTAGGACTGGGGTAAGTATAGGTCTTTGCAGACTGGAGTAGTGGGCGTATCAGAAGGTTTGTGAGCATGTTGATTCTTTGCCACTTTAATCACCATTTTCTGTACCTTTTCACACACCCACAGTCCAGTTAAGCGGCAATAAACTGCTTCAAAAGCACAGTGATGTGTACATGAAATCTGCGTAATGTACCAGGTCCCGAACTTGAGAAGACTAAACAATATTAAATAAGTAATAAGTTGTTATATTAGCAAAATTCACTATTCAACTGCATGGTCTAATAATACGAAACAAATTGCATCCCATGCCTGTGTTCACAAGGTGGGAGCTTCCCTCTGTAAAGGCAGTTTCAATTTTGGGGCTGTTTTTATGAACTCTATCAAGTGTAGATTTTAGGTGTATATTTTCATCCATATAATGCTTTTGTGATCCATGAAACATCAAATACAGTATAAAGAGTAATGATATCAAAGTTAGAGTTATCCTGTTCACAAGGTCATCCTATCTATTTTGCACATTCCTTCGCTGTTACTAAGTGCATTTGCTTTAATTTTGCAATTTGTCTCAAAATTTGAACAGACACAGATCTTGTCCTATGCAATCTATCTGCAAAGATTAGTCAAATACTTTTTGAGTTATTGTGCTAAACAGATTAAGTGTATGGTGTAAATGTTAGTATTATTAGTAGCATGAAGTGTTTGTATGTGTATGAAGATATGGGACAACTACTCTTTTTTGCTATCAGTATGAGGTTCTGCTTCAATATTTGGGTGTTTCAACATTTGATCACTTTCCAGTTTGTCACCCATAAAATATATCTGCAAAGTTTGAAAAAGATCCATAAAATACTTTTAGAGTTACTGTGTTCATTTCATTACTTTGCTGCCACATGATGCTGCTGCTTTATTTTTGGGGCAATTTGTCTGTAAATGAAACTAGGTGGAGATTTTCATCCAAATGTGTCTGTGAAGCAGTAATAAGATCCATCAAATACTTTTTGACTTATCACATTCACAGGTCAAATGTTGTCTGCTTTTGCTTTGCAGTGTCTGTGTCTGCCAAGTTTGAAAAAGATCCGTCAAATATTTATCACGTTTTTGAGTGTCAAACCTGTCATTTTTGCCTATCACTATGTGGCATTGTTTCAGTTTTGGTGTGATCTGTCTCAAAAAAATTTGACTAGGTCTAGTGCATCACCCATAGAATGTGTCTACATAGTTTGAAAAGATACACGAACGACTTTTTGAGTTATTGCTTAAGCGTCTCTGGTGGCGGTCCAATAAATATCCATGCAGCTCACACCTTCCTCAGAAATGACAGGAATCCTCACAGCACTCTAGTTTGTTAACTAACATTTCAATTAATATTAAACTCCATTCTCATAAATAATAATTATAATTTAGTGCATACCAGGTACATGAAACTGGTGTTAAGGTTCCTTCAAGGATAAAACTATGGACCCTCAGAGGGTAATATCACAGTGCACAACAAGATTCATTAAAGAATAAAAATCTAGATATACTGAAAATACAACTCGTAATAGAAAGCATGGCATGCCATTTTACATTCATTTATTTCCAGCTGATATCTTTGCTTAAAGTATTTTCTCTTTTTTTTAGTTACATGAGTAGAAGTGGGATCACACTTGAAACTGGTGAGTGGATGAAAGTATTTGACAGAATTAATGGATATTTGGCTGGATATCCTCAGGCACAAGTCACATAATTACCGTTAATGAGAAATAGAGCATTTTAATGTCAATGACACCAAAATGGATTGATGGATTAGAGCTTAAAATCTCTGGCGAACACTGAAAAATGTCTAGGGAGGCCCAATGATCAATGGAGGAAGGAGACTCATGCATAATCAAACACTGACTGAACGTCTTGCTCAAGTCAAAATTTCACCTGTCAGCTGGGAAGTTTTTTATTTATTATTTATATTATACATTTATTCAGTCAGCACTCTGTTCTCAAAGTGCGCTTAAAAAGTTATACAAAAAAAGTTAAGTGACACGTTTTCTCTACTCATCATTATAGACAGCCAATTAGTATAATATGATGTTTATTATTTTATAATATTAATTATTTAGTATGTTTATTTCTTCAGTTACAAATTTTATATTGTTTTTCTCCATAGTGATGAACTCCAGAGGCAAAACTGAGAATATAATGTGAGAGGTAAGGAGCATGCGCTGATTACAGTACGTTGCTGCACCCACCTCATGGAAAACTACCTCAGCGATGAGATCCTGCATGTAGCCATGCAGTGGGTGATACCTCAGCACCACACTATTCCAAATGGACCAGTGTGAGTTTTTTCCAGTGGCTTGAGTGCCAACCCTGCCACCAATCCCCAAATTTCCCTGTAAGTCGGAGGACCTCCTTGCAGGGCTGGAAGTAGACTAACGGCAATTGTGAGTTAAGAGCCTTGCTCAAGGGCCCAATGGAGTAGAATCACTCCTGGCATTCATGGGATTTTAACCAACAACCTTTAGACTGCTGGAACAGATCCCTAGCCTCAGAGTCACAATTCCACCCCATAATGTGAGAGTGTCGTCAAAATTCATTTACTAAGTAGATAAAATTGATTTTTTTGACCCATATTGTGTTTAGGAACTAGTCCATATACTTTGACTTTTTCCCCTCTTCATTTACAGCAATTCTGTAAATCAACAAATATGTCTAACGGATAGATTTGGTGTAAATGTTATTAGTAGCATGGAACGTATGTTTGTGTATGAAAATACAAACTGCATCGTAGCTATATTTGTCAAGTTGCAAAATCAGGCATCTGTATGGGCAGCAATCTAAGGATTATCAACAGTTGAAAAATGGAAAGGAATTTATATCATTGTGCTGTACACAAAGGTCTTTCATGCTGCATGGTCTCATTCTGTATGTTTCAGACTGGGGCTTAGCCTTTGCAGTCCATCTTGTAGAAAGACACACTGAGAAGCTCGTCCTACCAAGGCAGGATGGGAAATGGCACTTACTGTCGCTCCCAATTTCAAAGCCTAGTTTCTGAATGTCAAGGCATCAAAGAAAAACACAAGCCATGAAACATTCAAATGTTTATCTATTATCTCCTTCTGGGGTCCCCCTTGGCTTCTTATTCTATTTTCACTTACACTTACATCCATATCAAAGTGCCAGATCAAGCAAAAACAATTCGAATTTATTTATTCATGATTTTTTCTGGGCAATTCCTTACTTGTTTCTCACATAAAAAGCAATCCATCTATGTACAGGGAAAAGAAAATTTTTGGTTTGTGATGTTTATACAAAGCAGCGTATCTGTAAAACAATGATTTGTAATGTTCTTTTCAGAGAATCCCACAGACAGATGGAAAAAGTGAATTTTCAGCATAATCTATAGAAAGACGGCAGTGTCCTCAGTGTGGGCCTCACTTACAGATTCAGCATTGGAGGGAGAAGCTATGAAGAAAGATTAACTGGTTAGAACAGAACACTCACCGTATCGTGAGAAAATGGAGTTACGTAGGTTACAGCTGATCTGGATAATATATAATATACACAATGCGTAACTGCAAAGTCCACTTCAGAGTACCTTTAAAATCTTCCTACAAATGGTGTAGGCTCATAGAACTTAAAGGCATTAAATTCCCTTACTGTTGAAGCACAGCTGTGATGGTTTTTCTGGCTCTTTGCTGTGACACTCTCATAGTACTTATGATCCATCCTGTCTAGCAGAGACAGACCGACGTGACCATCACCACCCGTCATCCTCTGTCAAGCGAAACAACAGCTCATAGGCTGACTGCTAAGACACGTCACAAACTGACACATGGAAAATGACTCCGCCCCCTCACCAGCAGGGCTGCACGCTGCTATTGCTCTTTATTGGGATCACAATAGCACCTCAAAATGCCACATATCACATATTATCATATCAATGTTAACGAAAGATCTTTTGGATTATCTCAATCTCTGGGAAAGTTTACTGTTGCCTATGTACAATGTAAAGTATACATAAATGAACAGTATGGTTTCACCATGGACAAACTAATACTCACATGTCCTTGGAAAGTCCTTGGGATTTTACTCCAATAAACCAACAAACAAACAAACAAACAAATCGATATATAAATAAATAAATAGATGGATAATGATGTCTACAAGCCCTGACTCTGGCTAGCTGCCAAATGTTGCTAGCCTGATTCTACCCACTTCAGACCTGTGCCCCCATCCCTAAGGACCATTCACAGCAGTAGAAATGTACAGTTTACTTAACTAGACCAAGAGCAACAGCTTCTCAAAAAAATCCCTAAAAGCATAGGTAGTAAACAAAATAACAGAAACATTCATTGAAAATGGACTTGAATGAACTAAATGACAACTGCAAATGAAGTCATATTAGGCTGAATGCCAATCTTGCAGTTACCTTCAGATTATGGTCTGACTGGATACCTTGCATGTGGTGTAAATGTTAGTGTTATTAGTAGCATGGAGTGAGAGTTCAGAATGCATTGCTGACAAAATAATAATAATGAGCCAACTGCATAGTCCAAACTAGCTTATATGCTACAGCATAGACTGTAATGTATTATTCCAAACCAGTTTCTAGTCACCGGCGATAAAAACCCTCAGGTCTACGCCATTAAGTGCAGAATGGTTACCAATTAGGTGACTGTCCTTGTCAGGTAGTTCCGTTTGGGACCCCTGGCCTAGTGTTTGTAGTTTAAGTATGAAGTGTATGTATGTGTACAAAACATACGGAACTAAATGGAATTCAAAGCGTAGGATATTACGATCCACTTGGAAACATCCAATGCGGTCAGTGTCATTTACCTGTAACACACCCATATTTTGGTCTTTCTCCACCCAAGTGCTTTTTTGACTTAAGTGCATGGGAGAATTGACTCCAATGAAACAAATGAATACATTTCTTGACATAACCTGAATTCATAAGCAGATGTTCAACATGGAAAGCATTATGCTAACAGTGGTTAGGGACAATGCATAAATGAGCGTCTCTTACATTTCGTTATATAGACACATCACCTTTTGTTGTCATGCCCTGCTCATCTGACCTTCCTGTTTTCTCCGTAGCGTGGTCAAATAAGCCACGCCTGCTAATTGTTTGTCCTACCTCTCATTTCTAGCCTCGTGTTAATCACTCCTGGCTGTCTCCTGTCCGCTCCCTTGTTAGTCATGTATTTAAGTGCTTCCCAGTGCTGTGCTCCCCAGTCCAGCCATTAACATTATTTCTTTTTGTTTTGCCTGTTTCCAGCCTTTCTCTACTCCTCCCATTTGGATCCCTTAAGATCCTATTTATTTTCTGTTATTGTTTGCTCAAGTTAAATAAACCAACCATCAGTCCACCATGAACTCAAAACCAAGGTTTGTACCAAACCATGACCTTTGTGTACTGTTACACCCCTATTAGATTTTAATGACTGCAAGGGAATTTCAAGGCAGCAGTCAATCAACAAACAAACAAATAAATATATGAAAATATTAAAAGCAACACAGTGCCTGTGATTAGTAGGTCGCCAGTTCAAGCCCAGCCTCGGCATATCTGTGGGTCTTTGAGCAAGGCCCTTAACCCCCAGCTCCCTTGGTGCTGCAACAGGTGGCTGACCTTAGTGGCCAGTTTGCCCTCACCTACAGAGACCCAGCTGAGGGAGGCAGAAAGAGAATTTTCCCATGGGATCAATGAAGTATCTAAAAATAACCATCAGTTATACCGGATAAAATTACAATAAAGGAAAACCTGATGAACAGAATCGCCATGACTACTACAGGGTTGAACCAACTAACTAAAGTGGTGATACAAGAATGACATTTCATAAAAAAGGGCACTACAAAAAATATTTTGACATACATAATAACAGAACTGTATGTGATCATTGTGTTAACTGTGTCTGTACCTACTGTATGTCTGTAACAGATGGAGCAAAACATGGGAAATAAGGATTCCAGAAGGCACCCACCCTTGATACTTAACAGGATGATAAGTATCAAAATGATAGAAGTTTGAAATAATACCCACAGCTGTATGTAGCTATATACACTACTCACAAAAAGTTTGAGATATTTGGTTTTCGGCTGAAATTTATGGAAAATGTAAAAGGTTCACACTACAGTGATATTATATCATGAAAGTAGGGTATTTAAGTAGAAGCATGCAATGGTGATTTCCTCATCTCAAACAATTTATTGAAACAAAAACCAACAACAGTGGTGAGTATACCACAACAAAAAATGTCAATGTGTCAATAACGTGTCATGTGGCCTTGAGCATAAATTACAGCTTGACAACAACGTCTCGTGCTGTTCACAAGTCGACTTATTGTCTGCTGAGGCATGGCATCCCAGTCTTCTTGAAGGGTGGCCCTCAGGTCATTGAGGTCCTGGGGTACAGAGTTACGAGCCTCTACACGGCGACTCAGCTGATCCCATAGGGTTTCTATGGGATTCAGGTCTGGAGAAAGTGCAGGCCACTCCA
>JAAGVU020000002.1:16888843-16905590 GCA_011763525.2 Mormyrus iriodes
ACAGCATGATGAGGAGGACTGTTTAAATACCAATTCTGATTGAACCAGGAAATTTATTGGTCGATTCATGGATCAAAAGCCTGTTGTGAATTTTGCCGTTAAGCTCCTTCTTAGAGAACAGTAAGTTGTGTAAAAAGTACTAAAACATTGAAAAGTTGGACATGTGCATTCAAAAGTTTAGGGAAGGTCACATTAAATCCACGTGTAAAGGTTATAGTGAATTTTAGGTTCATCATGAAATTTCACCCGAAAGCCGAATATCCCAAACTTTTTGTGAGTAATGTATGTGTGTGCAATGTTTAACGAATTACATGGATTTTGTAAGAAACATGAAGTGAATGACAGAGAACTGTGGTTACAAATCAAAGCTACATGACAGGGAGAGAAAGACTCTTAACGAGACCTGAATCAGCACCTCTCTGGTCCAGACTAAACGAAGAAATGCATTTTGGGATTCCTATTTATGACAACCTGTCAGAAATGGGGAGAAGAAAACTGGACCCCTGAGCCACAGAAAATTGCTGTGTTGGGTCATCTTTTAGAAGGAGTTTGTGTTTGGAGAAGCTAAAAGGATGCCTTTAATCCACTGTCCATTGGCTAAGTCAGCTATATTGTATGAGTGCTTAGCTTTGTTGATTACTCTGAATGGTTGTGTGTTTTGTGGGAAGTGTGGGGCTCTGTGGCTTAGGGTTAGTATTGGTTCAGATGTCACTACGGGGACCTTGAGCAAGGCCCTTAACCTGAATTACTCCAGGAATGCCATACAAGACTAAAATGGAACCTTTTCTTCTTGAGAAATGTTCTTATATCCCCTTTCATACACTATGGGACTTGTAAGACAGCATTCCAAGAAGGATTAAAATTGGTCTCAAGGTAATGGGTGGGCCTACTTCTTATTATGCCTTAATAATACTATTTCGTTTTGTGTTTCCATGAGTTTGCCCACCCACTGTACATGCAATAGTCACAAGAGAAGCTCTTACCTTCTCACAGTACATGATCGTTGGCATGGGGGAGGGGTGCACAGACCGTGCAGCTGTGGATTTCACACTTGAGTAAAGGTGCTCATAGTTTCTTGGATGAGTTCAGGAGGACATTGCCTAAAATGAAATTTTCTGATAAAATGTAATATATTTAAGAATATTCAGGGAAAATGCTGTGTTCTGTGGAACTTAAATACAGCTAAGAAGAATGATTTTGTCACTTGACAGAGTGATGTGAAAAGGCCATTACAGAGGACATCAGATAAGCCATACTGTAAGTTAATAGCAGGTTTAAAACCGACCTTGACTATTCTTTTTGCAATGATAAAACAGATGAAAATGCTTATCCATCATGCGTTACAATAAGAACATCCAACAACTGTTTAACTGTTTAGCTCTATAACCCGGAATGTATCTGTCTACGTATACAACAAAGTGTGACCAACCCTGGGTTACTCAGTGATCCATCCACGCAACAGCTACGGCCCCCAAGGGTTTCCCACCCAACCACCCAGCCAGGGAATCCTGGTTCAGCACTCATCAAAGATCACTGGTGTTCTGTTTTCGGCCTCACCCATTGCCCAGCTGCAACCTATTGTCCTGATTACTACCCTATTTATGCATCTGTACTGCATCGAGTGGATGCGAGATGATCTCGGTTTCAGAGAGTTTGAGCGCTTTTCCTTGTGAATACATATCTGTCTTTCTGGTTGCCTGATTCTGTTTCAGTCCTTAGACTGAGTTTTATTTTCCTTGCCCTCTTGATCGCTGATGTACATCGCCTGACCTTCGCCTATCCCGCAACTTCTGCTGCTGCCTATTGATTTGGATCCTGCTGTGCTCTCTCTGGTTTTTGACCTGGACTGTCACCTCTGATTCTGCCTGCTGGAGCTGATCTGTGCTTGGGTCTTCTGTCTGTGATCCCTCATAGAATTTTCACACAACATCTGTTCTTAATTGTTTTCTGAAGTAATTATTTGGAAAGTAATTTCTCCCAATGTTTTGTGTTTGAAGAGAGCAAAAGGATCCTATTAATTCAAGATGTCCATTGGTAAAGTCAGTCATATCGTATGAGTCATGAGGTCTGATGATTACTGTATGTGACTAGGGATTTTATGTGAAGTGTGTCTGTGACCAGTGGGTTGCTGAGGCAAATCCCAGGGTTAACGGAGTGATATCCCCACTGGGTGCTTGAGCATGGCCCTTAACCTAAATTTCTGCAGGAATATCATACAAAAACTCACAAAGGAAATTTTTAGATTTGAGTGTTAGGTAATGCTTTACATTAATTGTACCTTCATAATACCTTTATAGTACATTCATAAGTAGCATGTAAGTATATCTTAACATCCTAACATACTTTAACAGCTATAGTAAATATTAATAACAAACATCATATGATAATACCAAACATATACTATTATAACTCTCTGTGTGAAATCATATAATGTTTGTTATTAATGTATATTAAAGCTGTTAACGTATATTAGGATGTTAAGGTATACTTACATGCTGCTTATGAATGCACTGTGAATGCATTATGAAGGTGCACTGAATGTTCTATGAATGCATAATGAATGAATTTTGTAGGTGCAGTTCATACAAAGCGTTACCAAGTGTTGCAACATATTTTTTCTCAGAAAGTAATAATATCAAGACAAAAATGCTGATGAAAAACACATTTGTATGAATAACCTGAAAAATTGTAATTCTAAAAAGAATCTTTGACATTTAATAACAGACATATTTCCAGCCCCACATTCATGGCAAAAATTTTAAGCAATCCTCATTAATACACAAAATTCACAGCATACGAAGTATAATTCCCAAACAGATTTCAGTTTTCCATTCATATTAATATAAAAATGGAAGTCTACCCGTGCTGCTATGAGTGTGGCAGCAGGTGCTTGTTAATATATAATAATATCAATATAATGAAATTCTGATCGCAGAATAGTTTGAATGTTGTTATGCAGTGACTAATTAGAAAATAGATTTACCAACAAGCCTGTGGTCCTTTAGGGTCCTAGACAGGAGTTGTCCAGCCCCACACCCTAAAAGGTGGATTCCCGTGACAGAAGGCAGAAAATAGGCCCACTTATTTTTGATTGCCTGTATGATAAAATAGAACAGGAACTAAACAATATTGGACATTGACATTGACTGGGCTAGTGATTGTTATTCAAAACACAGTTGGTATAAATGATTAGCTGATCTTATTCATCACACGAGTAGGGTCTCATAAATGTAGATGAAGAGTATAAAGTATGCGCTGTGTATACGGTTAGGGTTAGCTGATCTCACTGATCACTGCCGATCTTACTGATCACACCCCATGAATGAAGACGAAGAGTAGACAGAACACACTGAGTAAGTAAAGGGACTAATCTGTACATTGTAACCACTCAGTACTGTCCTACATAATTAGTCATTCATCCAACTATAGGTTAATTAAGTTTGCATGTTTTAATATCATAAGGATATAATAAAATGTGTTACTGATGAAATCAGATTTTATCAAAAGTATCATTACATTTCCAACAAACCACACAAATAAATTCCACTATGTAGATGTTCTGCTGGCTTCAGATAAAGGGGCCATTTTTATTTGTTTACACTTTTTTTAAGTGAGGGCACAACACATCACTGAATGAATGCAGCTAAACTAATCTCACACATATTACAGCACAGCTTGAATACACAGACATGGAGAAAGCAGCAGATCTGGAATACTCACACAGCAGATCTAGTATGTATCCATCTCAACAACACAAACTGGAATAATCAGACTCTGATAGCTGCAGGATTTGACTTCTCAGGCATGACTTCTCTAGACAGTTATAAATCCATTGCAGATAAATAAAGCTTAAATACTTCATCTTAGATCACAGCAGAGATGGAATACTCCATACAAGAGGCTGGGCTGGAGTATTAATAGACAAAAATGATACACACACGCACATACACTCTCTCTCTCTCTCTCTCTCTCATGTTTGTACTCATATCTTTGGGGGGACCATTCATTCGTTCTGTGGGCAAAACCCTAATCCTAATGATGACAACCTTAGCCCCAGCCCAGCCGTAACATTTACCATAAGTAAACAAACAAAATGCAAGACTTTTGGCAGTTTTTTTTTATTGCAGTAACAGGTATTTATAAAATTTAGTTTCCCATTGTGGGGGACTGAAAAAATAGTCCTCACAATGACAGAATAACAAGATTTTATCACGTTTTGGGGAGATTTAATTCCCACAATGTAATGTATACATAACATGCACACAGACACACGGACACACACACGCACACACTATACTTTAATAAAACATTCCTTGCTTTGCCTTTCACTCATTTGGTTGTACCCATGATGGTCAGGTAAACTAATGAATGACAGCTATTTGTCTTCAGAAAGAGATGGCCAGGCCATGCAAGCGTTATGTGTTTGCTAAAGCCAAAATCTGCAGACTTCCAGCTGAAGGATAATGATTTACTCAACAGCCCACTCTCCCCACACTGTCACATCGTCTTATCTCCAGGCCTGATGTTGTCTCGATAAGATGTCTTCAGCAAATGCTTCCTGATTCTGTAGTTGTACTCTATTACAGAGCACAAAACCTCAACAACTCCATTAAAAACAACAACAGCAAAACAGCATTATTTTAAATGATATCAACAAAAAAAATAATTGCCAGAGTCCTTTGGGCATCTGCACGCATTTGTTATCCCTTATTTAAAGTAAAATGTACCGTTTCCTATTATGACAAGCCTTTTAAGCCTTTTAACTCAAAATATTATATAAACATGTTTTTTCTGACTACAGTAAATGTGAACTGATTAATGCCACCTTTGAGAAATAAAAGACTATGCAATACCTTATTAGAACTGGGTTATGTCGAAGCTGTCAGATGAACCAGAGGCAATAAAGAACAGGGCTCACACTGCATAAAGGGATTAGGCCCAACTAGTATTCAATGTACAAGTCTTACATAAGACTACTGCTGAACATATGGTACGCAAATCTTTAAATGGAGATTTCAACGTTTCAGGAGGTTCTCGTTGGCTGTTAGCAAACTTAGACTCTGCCATCAATTACCTGATGTGACTAGTGTTACTAATGGGCTGACTTCCTAATAATTGTGTATGATCCAGTGCCTGCCAGGGCCGCTGACTAATGTCCAGAAGGAGGGAAAGCGGGATAGACAGTGATCCCCTCACTGCCCCAGGGCATCACTCCTCTGTAGGGACCGGCACAGGTTAGTGAGATAGTGTTGATTGGCAGACAGGTTGGAACTTTCTCTGTCAGATCCCTGCTCCAGCCTGGGGCACAAGAACCTGTTAGCATCCATCCTCCTTTGAGCATGGTCAGACACCCTTTGAGCCCTCCCAACACCTGTAAATCCAGGTGGCAGTCTCCAAAGTGGTGCTGTTATTCTCTGAGATCCCCCTGCTCTCTTCAGACTGCAAACTAACTGTGCAGGGAGGGCTGGACTACACGAAGAAGCAAGATGCTAAATGACAACCTAGAGTTCCTACAGGACATCCTACTGATTCCTCTGAAATGTAGTTTAAAGGTTGAGAGACCAGTACTTTCAGGAATGTTGGTATCAGAAAGGGCTATTATGTTAGTCATACTTTATATGGAGCAGTGTCTAGCTGACATGGCCCAACATAAGTGCCCTGGACCTGAGTACACTGAGAGTAGACTGGGTACACTGAGAGTACACTGACCTTGGTACTCTCAATTAATCTTGGTAGGTAGGACTACACTGATACAAATAATTTCTTCCTCTATCCAAAGAAATGCATAAAACACATGAACTAACACAGGCGCCCTTGCACCATAATATTAAAGTTGCACTTTAATTTTTCTGCTCCTGAACAGCATCATCTCTGAATTCAAAATTCCCCAACAGAGAACATAAAGAACCTTCATTCCTCACCTACCATGATGTCCAGGGAACAGGCAGCATATAGTCACAACAACCTCTCTGAACCTGGATGTCCCAGAAGCACCAGCTAAAGCCTCTTAGGGTAGCACTATATACAAGGATCAGCTCAGGCTGGGATCACTCATGTCTTTCTCAAAAGCAGACCTGTATCAGACCAGTAGCTCAGATCATCCTAGCCCTCATGCTCTGCCATGGTGTTACAATATCAGTCCAGGTAAGATGTCCTATATGTGCATTTTCTTTATCTCTGTTATAAAATATATGCATTGAATTACTACCTGTATTATATTCTAATATTAATATTTATCTGTAAAACAAATACATTTGACAGTCTGTCAAATCATTGCATAGCAGTATAGAGTTCTTAGGGCTCCAGGACTATAGGCTTCAATTAGGCCCCAGTGCTCTCAGCACATAATGCTCCCTGTGTTTTTGTAGATTTTGCATAGGTGTGCAGCTTCCTACCATTTAAGAGTTTGTAAGACTTTAGAGCTTCTCATCAGGAGATAGAAATAAGATGCAGCGGGCATGCGCAGCACAGCGTGACACCCCCATGAGCTCCAGCCCCACAGGAAGTGTAAGATTGGCAGCTGACACCCTCACTCAGTATGCTCAGTACCAGTGTAAACTCACAAACACCAGGTAAACCTATACACTGCTGTACTACACACAGTACCAGTGTAAATTCACAAACACCAGGTAAACCTATACACTGCTGTACTACACACAGTACCAGTGTAAATTCACAAACACCAGGTAAACCTATACACTGCTGTACTACACACAGTACCAGTGTACATTCACAAACACCAGGTGTACCTACAAACTGCTCTACCACATACAACATCAGTGTAAATTCACACACACACCAGGTGTATCTTCGCACCACAGTTAATCACTTATTGTCAGGCTCCACCACGACATCATGCACTCCATTCCAGCTCTTTAGAAGTGTGGCCGTTATATATGAAATGGTGCTGCCCAGCTGTCTGGTGTAAGGAAACTGTGGATTAATGGCATGAATAAAGGAAGAAAGCAGGCCAGCGGATTGACTGAGGGCTGATGCGATCCCTTCAGGTCATGTGGGCTTGCGTTTTCACGGTCTATGTAACGGGCTTGGAAGATCTCAAAAGTAGACACAGCATGAACAATTTAATAGCAGTAAGGGAAACAAGGAATGTTTCCAATTTGTTTCATGCCTGATGCCAGCACCGCAAGCTGGCAGAATTTGTATGAATGCTTTTGATGGTGGCAGGGGCACAGGGATCTACAATGAAAATAGAGGTATCCTTTTCCGTCACATTACCCTATATATTTCATACCTAGAAGTGGTGTAGGAATCCTCTCTCTCCCATACACTTAAGCACTGGGCTTCCACTACCCAAATCACTTTTAAGCTTTAATTTGACAACTTTTATTGGAATTATTGCTAACCTCCAGCTTCTTTGAAGCAGAAACATATTTTACAAAGATTACTGGGAGAATTCCAATGCCACATGCCCTCTCTTGTCAGGTGACAGATTAGGGAACAGCTTTTTTGTGTGCCAGAATTCTAGACGCGTCGGCGTCTGTTTTCAAACATATGGCCATGTTAGTGTAATCTATCAAGGAGTGTCTGACAAACACAGAATAGAAAAATGAAAAGAAAGTTAATTTAGTACTATGCATGCTAGGATAACCTGGAAGACAAGGCCAAGGTGATTCTAAAAAAGCATGAAATCCAGAATGTGCATGGTTAAACCAATTTTTTATATCAAAACCAGTATGAACATTTTTCAACAAACTGATCTGGCATGAGTATTATTTCTCTTAGTCCTTAGGTGTCTACTGTAAAGTTCCAGAATGAGTGTTTTTCCCTTATGGCCTGATTATTTATTTCAAAAATCTGCAATTATCCCACTCCCTGAGTGTGTTTGACAATCAAGCATGTGAGTTCGGCCTGTTGATGCTCCTTAGTGTCTAACTACATGCCTTTGATCACTGCATTCTATCATGTCAGCTCCTTTCCATCTGTCCTGGTCGTTATTTTCTTCATTACCTGTGTCATTTCTCATTTTCCTGCAAGCACAGCTCTCTGTTCAGCAACTCAGATCATCCTCATGATGCATGAATATTCCATATCACATTGAATGCTGCATATTAGGTTACATTTTCTAACCAGTTCAGTCTCCAGTCATCTGGCTGTGCCAATTCCCAGCTGCTAAGTCATGCAAACACTCTAGCAATGTGTGATATACATAATAGCATCAACCTTAAAAACCTGCGTCATGTCGCCGATTGGGCACCCATTTACCCATGATTAGCTCTAAATAGAATTAACTGTGTCAGCCGGATTGTGGATGAATTTCATCTTTGTGAATGCTGATTATTAGCAAGTTGTGATCTCATGACTCAATGGAATTGACTATATATTTGCCTATATATATATATGTCTGTAAATGAAACTCACCTAATTTTAACACTGCTAAAATATCCACGGGATATTCTTTAGGATTCCTGAAAGGACAAAAGTCTTCTGTTGAATGCCCTGACCAGACTTAATCCATAGATACTCCAGATGTCAGTGGTAGTTAACACAAAGCTCATATACTTAAATACCCTGTCAGGCTAACAAAACTCCCTTTTACTATGAGGTCATTCACAACAGTCATTGGCTTAACAGGTCTGTATATGTGATGGCCTGGAACTGGTTACAACAGAGGTGTTATATGGTTGCAGAACTGGAAAGGTTTAAATTTGAGACATATCTCCTAAAAATCAATGCAATGATGGTTAGTAGCAGCAATGGGCGGGGTGAAAGCAGTTGACAAATGAACTTGTGAATGTGATAAGTCAAGAAGTGTTTGATGGATCATATTACTGCTTCCAAAAGAACATTATATGGATAAAGACCTACACCTGATTTAATTTGCAATCAAGCAAAAATGAAGAAGTACTTTGTTGCATCAGTGGAATGAATCAGCAGCTGTAGAAGACACTTGGTTTGGTGAACACTGTAACTCTGAAAGTGTTTTATGAATCTTTTTGAAACTTTGTAGGCACATTCTAGGGATTACAAACAGAAACACGAGTGTGGACTTTGCATGTTCTCCCTGTGTTGTCATGGAGTTTCCAAAGACATGCTCAGGTTAATTGAACTTTCCAAATTACCCACAGGTGTGAGTGTGCTCTTCAATGGGTTGGCACCCCATCCTGGGTCATTCCTTGCCATGTTCCCATAGCCTCCAGGATGGGATTTGGATGCCCCCTGCAACCCTGAATAGAACAAGCAGTTACAGAAAATGGATGGATGATGTTAAATGGCACAATTAACATGCAATTTTAAGCTGCGATCAAGACAGCTCAGATGCATGGTGATTGCCATATAATTAAATCAGATGTTACTATTAACTATAATAAATGATACTTTATTGATCCCCTTGGGTAAATTCTCTTTATGCTTCCCCCCACAGCAGTGTGGCTATCAGTGGGCAGTCGCCCACAGCAACGCCCAGGGAGCTGAGGGTAAAGGGCCTTGCTCAAGGACCCACAAATACGCCAAGGCCGGGCTGAACCTGGTGACCTTCTGATCACAGGCACAGAGACTTGAGGTTGAAGGTTTGGCCTTGATCAAATTTTGAGACAAATTGCAACAGGATTGAAGCAACACAACAAAGTAATGACAAAGAGAAGGCCAGCTCAGACATTTCATCTTGTCACCACGGTATGACAATAACTCAAATGATCACTCATAATACAATAACTCAAAAAGTTTTTGACAGATCTTTTTCAAACTTTGCAGAGAGTAGAACAGAATAGCCTTTATTGTCATTGCACCACATAAAATAAAATTAAAAAATGTTACTTCTGATGAGTGCAAAGTTAACAAATGACAGCACACAATCAATATAAACAGTCTTATAATCACATAAAATATAGCAGCTTAATAGGGACATGTGGATATGTAAGATATGAGACCAATCCATTGAACCTTGAGGTCTGAACCATACAGTAAATATTGCACTTTAGGATATCATATACACTGCATTGTCACAGACACAAATTAAAGTAATGGATGTGAATGGGTTATAAAGTTCAACTCATGTATAGCCCCTGAAAAGAAACTGTTTTTAAGTCAAGTGGTTTGTGTGTTAACTGACCTGTAGCACCTGCCAGAGGGCAACGTGCCAAACAGGTAGTGACCAGGCTGTGAAGAGTCTTTACTGATATTTCTGGGTTTTCTGATGCAGCGAGAGCCAAAAATTTCCTGCAGTGAGGGTAGAGGGTAGCCGATAATGTTTTGTGCCACACTGATAACTCTCTGAAGAGCTTTCCTGTCTGCTGTTGAATAGCCAGCATCCCATGCTGAGATACAGTATGCCAGCACACTCTCAATGGAGGAGCAGTAGAATGATACCAGCAGCGTTTCAGCCAAGCTGTTTTTCTTAAGTATCCTCAGGAAATATAGTTATAACTACTGAGCCTTCCTGACTATTGTGGTGGTATTAGCAGTCCATTTGTCAGTCCAGAGATATGGGTTCCTAGGAATCTGAATTCAGGAACCCTTTCCACATATTCCCCATTGATGTAGAGTGCGGTTGGGACTTGACTGATCCTCCTAAAGTCAATGAGGAGTTCTTCAGTACTAGATAGTTCACTGAACACCATTTTGCCAGCTTCTCGACCTCATCCCTGCAAGCTCTCATCTCTTGAGATTAGCCCAACCATAATAGTGTCATCTGCAAATATAATTATGGTATTTGTGAAATCAGTGGGGACACAGACATGGTTATAAAGAGTATAGAGTATAAAGTATTGGAGTCAGCAGGCATTTCTGAGTGGAACTAGTGCCTTTTTCGTGTTGGAGTGATGGTGGTTGACTTCAGCCAGGATGGGATGACAGCTTGTGACAGGGAGAAATTAAAGATCTCTGTGGAGACCCCCTTGAGTACATTCTGGGTACGTCATCCAGGCCAATAGCTTTCCTCAGGTTCACAGCCCTAAACACACGTCTCACTTCATGTTCCTGCACAGTGAGGGTGTGGTTATTGTTGAGGGCAGGTGGAGGTATCATGTCTGTCTAGGTTCCTTTCATCTCAAAGGCAGCAAAGAAACAATTTAGTCCCTCTGCCAGTGAGCCGCTGCCATCGATAGTCACAGGTTTGCTGCTCTTATAGTTGGTGATATGCTGTATACCTTGCAACACCTGCTGTGTTTTATTGTTTGTGAAGTGCTCTTTAATCATCCTCTTAAAGGCTGATTTTGATGCCTCTCTTCAGCTTGGCTCTGGCCCTGTCATCTGACTTGAAGGCAGTGATCAGATCTTTAAGGAGAGACCAAATCTCATTTGTTGTCCAAGGTTTCTCAGTGGGAAACACCTGAATGCATGTTAAGTGGTATTGTTGACAGTTTTTTGTAAAAAAAAAAAAAAAAAAAGAATTGTTGATGTGCATTCCTCCAGGTCTTGTTTTTAAAATAATGTCCAGTCAGCAAAACAGTCCTGGAGTTGACGAAAGGCTGCCTCAGGTTGCCTTAGTTCTTCTTCTGAGAGGAGTATATACTAGGGCTCAGAG
Organism: Mormyrus iriodes; assembly: GCA_011763525.2. Taxonomy (NCBI): domain Eukaryota; kingdom Metazoa; phylum Chordata; class Actinopteri; order Osteoglossiformes; family Mormyridae; genus Mormyrus; species Mormyrus iriodes. The sequence continues at coordinate 16,900,326 of JAAGVU020000002.1, forward strand.
CAGGTAGAGATGGTCTTACTGGCCCATATGTGGAAGAAGTAAGGCTCTATATGTGTGTTTAATGTTTGAGTACACATGATGAAGTATATTTTTCCCCTGGTGGTGCGTTTGACATGCTGAGAAAATTTTGGAAGGACCTTCTTAAACTTGACTTGGTTAAAATCTAGTGAATATAGTAAGTGGCTGAAGGCTATGCTAATATTAGCATCCTGCAGAATATATACAGCTGTAAGTATCACTATGGTCAGCTCACATTGTAGATAAGAAGGTCTGCATTTACCTGACATGTATTTCAAACTAGGAGAACAATGGTTGTCTATAATTCTGCTACTAAAGCATCAGTCATTATGCACATAAATGCACAGCCCCTCTCCTTTCCTCTTACCAGACATCTTATTTCTGCTGCCACGATAGGCTGCATGGCTAGTTAGCTCCATTGCTGCATCTGGGATTTGCAAATGAACCAAAGTCTCGGCTATAACCATCATACAACAGTCCGAGATAAAGTTGTTTGCAGTGATCTGTAGTTTTCGTTTGTCAAATTTATGAACGACGGAACTGAAATTGGTGATGAAGATGCTACATGACGGAGACTTGTGTGATTGCATCCTTAGCCTATCAATTAGGCCAGACCAGCAGTCCTTCTTTTCTTACATGTGTCTCTGCTGCCTTCTTAGCCCCATGGCGATCGCTGGAGACCCCAGTGATCTGGCAATATCCTCCAGTATGCAGTGAATGCACAGTAAGTCATGTGGTGATGATGCTGTTAGACTGAATACTGATATTGAAAAATTGGAACTGCACAACAGGGGGCAGCAGAGGGCAAAAACAGAAGTTTCAGCCTGCATCTTGTAAATGCAGCCATCTGCCATCTAAATATATCTGTGGATCTTTTTGCAAACTTCCCAGAAACATTGTACAGGTCAGTGATTCTCAAACTGTTGGGAGCGAAATGATTTTATGAGTATTCCATAATAAAGCTTTATTATTTTTTTCCATCGCTAGCCTCCCTGCTTGGTAAATTATATTAGTGGCAGTCCAGTAGCTGTTCAGTGAAATGAATTGTGGGGAACTCAGCAAAATTTATTGTCGGAGAACTTAATCGTGTCACTGTTTTGGAGAGGAGGCGAGCGTGTGTAAGATGAAAGGCTTGTAATAATAATATATTGTCACACTGCGATATATTTGTTTGGCGAAATTTAATCATTTCACTTAGCGCTAGTCCCAGTCAGTGATGATGCATGAAAGAACAGGCGCAGACCTGGTGAACCTGATTACAATAAGACATCACATGGAGTGCTCCTGGGGTGCTGGATAAATGGCCTGATGCTGCACTCAGACCTCAAGCTTCACTCTCAACTTTGTACATTACATACATGTCTTTGTATGTCTCAGGAGGAGAGTGTTTCACCACCTTCACCCATTCAGAACATAACTTCAGGCAAGATAAAGTAACTTGTTTGCCAATATTCCTTGTTGTTTTGTATGCAAAGATTTGGTATACACTAAGTGAAAGAGGTGAAAGTTAAAAATACTTAAATTTGTCAATACTGTAAATTACAATGTATTTTTTTTGTTCAGTGTTTTTATTGCGCTGTCGGAATGTCAGTTTAATCATTCAGTTCATTATTTTGGGAAATGTGAGGATTAGAGTTTGCACATGTCCCATATATTGCATGATTGACCTATATTGAACAATAAAATACAATGTTTGGTTGGGAACCCATATAGCATGCTAATTGTGTCTCAGTTGCACCCAAAGAGGACTTGGAGAGCATTATTTCATAAAATCGAAAGTGGCAGCCTTACTGAGAATTGTTAGTTCAATCAACGAAGGCGTGCACCCCCAGTTACCAAACACAACGACACGGCGAGGAAAAACTTCTGAAAGGGCTGATTAATGTGATTTAGTACTTGGGTCATCAGGAGCTGGAATTTGAGGGTCTAGATGAGGGTGAAAACTAACAGCAAAAGAAACTATAGATGGGTTTTCATTAGCCCTTACTTTTATAGTCCTATATTTACTGGGTAATTACTAAGTAATTATGGGACTGTAAAACAAAGGGTTACCATGCTTTCCTGCTACAATGATGTTCTGGCTTTTGTTATGTGTTTGTGTTGCAATCTAATGTACCGCAAAACGGTAATGTAAAGTTGTGTGACCTATTCATTAAAATATAAGGCAAATTCATTAAAAAAAACGAAATATATTAATGCGCACATGGTAACTAAATAACCACAAAGCATACTTTTTGTCCGTTAAAAAAATACAGGTGAATAAATTTGAAAAGGGAAACATTTTCATCATTATAAAGACATGGGCTCAGAGATGTATGCATATATTGGTTATTACCATGCACAGTATTTATAATTAGAGTACCATAATGTCTCTTTACTGCCATAGAATTGCTTGAAATATTGTTAGGTCTTGCAGACCAAGTTGGACAGACATCTTATGCATTATTACAAAGATTTTTGCAAATAAATTTACTACTGTAAAACCCAAAGCATTCACTCACTTCACTCCATCTTCTGGCTTTGTGGCAAGAACACAAATAACCAACGTAGTATTTAAGGAAACAGAAAATTAATTCAAGCTCAATATAGCAAACAGCAAAAAAATACATCAACTGTACATTTTAAGTATAGTACGAGCTTGATTTATGGTTTTGTGGAAACATTACACTAAATTGTGTGCATGATTTAATACCCTTGCCCTTGAAAAAGAATAAATGAAATTTTTGTATCTGTTATAGTCCTTACTGTTATATCACAGAAAATGTTGGTTATAGTGCAAATGAGAAATAAATAGAATATAAATGTGCACACATGTTAAAAAATTAATAATAATAATGACATTTTAAGACATGACCATTAAGAAATACGTTAAATACAAGTAACTACCTACTAGGGTATGGAAAGATTCTGCGGATTGGCATGTACGTACAATGTGCAATAAATGAATACATGTAGCTTTACTGTTGCATGTCACAGGACTTAACTAGAAAGAAGGAGTACAGCAGGAGGGGAACAGTGTGCGTTTTGTCTTTATCAATTATACTGTAGCTGAGCTGTTTTTAAACAAAATAATAAAAAATAGCAGCACCCTATGCAGCTGGGTCCTGGACTTTCTGACGGACAGACCTCCAGTTGTCCGAGTGGGTGGATAGACATCTTCTAACCTCACCCTCAACACAGTAACTCCCCAGGGTTATGTGCTGAACCTTTTCCTTGTTGACTACCATCGGTCATCGTTAAATTAACCCCCTCCAGGGGCCAATATTTCTATGTGGTGTCGTATCAATTTTGCACTGCATAACGAAAAAGCCTAACGGCGGCGTGCACAAATGAGCTTCACGGTAGCGGGAAAACTCACGTGTCGTTACAGTGTTACATCTTCACTGTGAAGGCAATTTGTAATTCATTTAAAGCCAAAGTAAACCATGGGGGAAGTACCATGAAAATGTGGTGAATCATCGGAGTTAAACTTTAAACTGATTATTAAACATATACTAGACAATCTTGAGAAGGAATAATCATTAAAATTGCAAAGCTAGCTAAGGTTTTTTTTTCCTGTGACAGTAAAACAGAGTAAAAATGTTTTAGCAAAACTGTAACCCCCTGCACTATAATGTCCGTTCAGCATGAAGGTATGAAAAAGCCTGATCTTAATCTAGCTTATTAGCGACATAAGAACTACGACGCACATAACATGCGATGTTAGTATTAATAGTATTACCCTGCACCTATTATTATTTGGAAGAGAATAGTACATTTCAGTTTTATTTGGAGGTTTATAACCTGTGGACTATTTTTATTTTAAGACGAGCAAAAAAAGAGAAAAAGGTAAATGTCGGATATGATTGTGTATGTATCAATTCCCTGAAACTATTGTGGTGAATTTAAACATGACGGAAAATAACATTTATTTAAATCTGTTGCAGCTGTTCTTATTTGGTAAAGTAAAATATGTCAGATAAATTTGGGTGTAACAGCAGCTCATTTTCAGTTAATTGTTATTTGTACCTCTTTCCAGTCACAGAGCATTTTATTTTGAGGCTTGTTTATGCGAGAGATGATCCTGTAACTTAGTACAGTTTGGGGGAAATTGTAAACTTTAACAATTACTTCAACTATGAAAATAAAATTTTGCATTTAAGAAAAGTTGATCTTTGTTTGTAAATGCTGTCAATTATAGTTCTTAGAAAGAAAACTGGAATCGGCAAAAATTGGTATTGGCAGATCACACTAGCAAAAAAATTGAAAATCAGAATCAGCCCAGAAATCTGCAATCGGTGCATGTGTATTCATTATGCATTTTCACAGGAACTACTTTACAAAATAAACCTGAAACATTAGTTACTCTGAGTAACCCCAAACAGACATCTTTACAAGGCTATCAGTAAGCAGATTAATATTTTAAATGAATGTACATGGATTATTATCAGCAAAACCAAATATGTCCGTGTCATACTGTATGTAACTCAGGCCCACCCATATGGAACTTTCAGAGCATTCAGAGTTCACAGTGAGCAATAAAGTATGATAAACCAATTGTGTCTGGCAGGCATGTGTATGTGGGGTTATATCAATCAGAAAAAAGATGTTGAGATTCTTCTTTGTCTTTGTTCATTTGGTCTTAGTAATGCCGCAGGTCATTTAAAAACTAATATAAATATGCAGTTAAGGCTATAGTGTGATCTTGTTGGCAAATGAATTGTCATGGGTCTGACTCATTGCCGGCCTGCGTACTCTATTCTTTCTGGCTCTGCTATTGTTCTGTTTATTAATATTTTGCTCGATTTTCTGTGACATAAAAGTCCCCCTGGTGCGATTTGAAGGAATTGTGGGGAGGGGGGGGTACAGATGAGAGGAAGAAACAGAAGTGTGTAAGGGGTTTGAAAAATTGCAACCTTTAGAAATATTACAAATAATGCAAGCACATTATAGGTCCTTACACATTATATGATGCTAACAAATTAAACTAAGTGAAATGTGTAAAAAAGACGGGTACCACAGATGGAACACATTGAGTCTGAACACCACAAGGACGTCCACTTCTATGCCTTACTGTGACTCTTCCAGTCTGTCTGTATCTCTGCTGCAACCTACTGATGACACTCTGTGACACTCTAAGCTCAGTGGCCACTTCCATCTAAGAACATCCTGTTTGAAGCCTCGCAATGGTGAGGTACTGTTGCTCAATTGTTAGGTGTCATCTTGGTCTCATGATGTCAAAATGTGAACAGCATGATGAGGAGGACT
>JAAGVU020000002.1:16917441-16933042 GCA_011763525.2 Mormyrus iriodes
GTCCATGGTAACCCCAAGGTTACGAGCAGTAACCGAAGGACGGATCAGGGAGTTGTCGAAGGAGATTGCAAGGTCCATATATATATTATATATAATATATTACTGAACGTAGCTTTCAGTAATTTTAAAGGGATGAAGCAATGTGCTCATTCTCTGTTTGTCCCATTTGTCTCATCTTTTTCTCACTCTGTCTTACTGTTGCTACCTTTCTAACTGTTTGATGTTGCACAGGACACACTTCAAACACAAACAGCATTGCTCGATTTTCCATTCATGCAGCAGCAACACAGAGTGTGTAGTTCCAGATATAGCACTCTCATCAAGACTGGTATAGCTATAATAAATTTGAGTAATTACCAAGTATATTTAGGTAAAGGCTTCTGATTCAGCTTTCAGGCTGGGCAACATTTTTACTGGAAAAAATATATGTATTATCTTCCTACCCAGCTATACCCAGCAAATACAAGCCACCCTTAAAATCCACCTGCCCAACAGGACCTGCTGCTGTCCCAAAACTGCACAATTAAATGGGCAATGCATCATAATGATTTAATTTACCATAAGTACTGTCCCATTATGACAGAGATTGACTCCCGTGTCCTTGGCTTCAGGATCAAAATAAATCACCTGGAAGAAGTATTCACCATCCCCATTCCATTTTCAAGATTCATCATATCATAAACTCATCAAATCAAATCCCCTTCGTAAAAAGAAAAAAAAAACATTGCATGCAGCTTTTGTGAATGCCCTTGTCTGTCACTCTAACACACATTAGAGATGTTTGTAATGAGAGTTCTTGACTTAAGTTTAAAGTTTCCAGCTGCAATAGCTGTCTGCAGGTCTGGCTCATTTTAAAGGACATGCAGGAAGCAACCAGGATGAGAACATGACCTATGGGGAGTGAAGCAATCAGCAGTATTATTCCATGTTCTAAGGATTCCACCTTAGTGCATCCTGTGAGGTACAGAGCAAGTAACACATTTAACGTAACATAGTTAAAGAGCAGAACTGTATCTGTTGGAAGACATCCAAATGATTGCACAAAAGGGATGAGCTCAGGCCTGTTCAGCCAGGGCCTGCTGCTATTCTGAGGGCATCAGGAAAATTTAGGGAACAAATACTGGTGGGAAATTGGCTCAGAAACCCATTCTATACAATCTTCCCTCAAACTTATTCTAGTCTGCAATTTGGGCAATGATTCCTTAATTGACAAGTCCAGCAGCAAAACAGCTAATCTAAGGCCAAATTTAGAGTAAGCACTGATAGAAAGGAACCATTTAGCCTTTATCAGGATGAAAATAGGTCTTTTGATTCCTTGATTATTTTATTATGGACTGGTTTCGTTTGGTGGTCAAAAGTAGCTGAGGCATCAACTGAAGTGCAGGCTACAGGTGAAATCGTGTGCTAACAGTGATGAGGCCATTATATTCTGCTGCAGGAATCCTGGAATGGACGTAAACCGACTCGACGTGAAGAGGAAGAACATGATCCTGACCACATATTGAGGCCTGCAATATTTCTCATCCATGTGTATTCCTCGCACTGTTAGAAAATGTACATTTCCTACCTTCTAGCACAAGGTATCTGAGCTTAACTTACGCACTGTTCTCAGGTAGCATGCCACTTTCCTCGTGGTTCTTCAAAAGCTGATGCTTGATATTCCAATTTCTACTTAACAACATACATAAATATTTTTCAGCATAACTATAGTCTTCCATCCATCATTCCACCCATTCATTCATCCATCCATTCAGCAACCTCTTAGTCTCATCAAGGTCACAGGAAGGAGACTATACCAGGCAGCACAGGTTACAATCCTGGGGTGCTTCCTGGATGGGATAAATTATAGATGTGTAAGACTATTAGATAATATCTCATTAACAGAAGTGTCAGATAGAACATAACATAACCAAACACACAGCTTCAGGGGCCAAACAGGGGGTTAACCAGAACCAAGCAGAAAAGCGTAGGGGCGTCGGGGTCAAACAGAACCTAGCAGAAAAGCGTAGGGGCGTCGGGGTCAAACAGAACCAAGCAGAAAAGCGTAGGGGCGTCGGGGTCAAACAGAACCAAGCAGAAAAGCGTAGGGGCGTCGGGGTCAAACAGAACCAAACACACACCCAGCTCACATGGTACGTTCCCAACACTTCAGCCAACATTATCTAAAGGTTCTCACAAGGCCAGCGACCAACATTATTAGAGTAACGTTTATGGATTGACTCCTCTTCCTAATTTCTGCCCAAATGTTTGACGACGGCCAGAGCAGGGCATCGGTCAAAGTGCAAAGAATTTCTACAGAAAACTGCAGTTAGTAATTTAGTATTTTTAGTTTTTTAGTATAATTTTAGTTTTATGATGGCAAATCTGTCGATGCCGTTACCACACTTAATAGGGGTCACATGGCTCAGTGTTACTGTTTGTCATGCGAAAACCTTATATTTTGCAAAAGTACAATGCTTTAATTTTCTCTATGATTTAATGACATGTCGAAAAAGATAGGAAGTTTCAATTTTTTGTTGCATTCAGAATATTAAGTTATATTCAACTAACTATGTTTCTGTCAACTCGTTTGGTCATGTAGAATGTTAGAAATAGGTAGGATTAAAGATCGAAGTCCTCATTTTTCCTGCTCTTAAAACAGGGTGACCATACGTTCCCTTTTTCATGGACTTGTCCTCTTTTTACTGGACCTAAAAATGCCTGAAATATGGAGGATTGGGGTGGCATGGTGGTGCAGTGATTATCACTGTTGCCTTCCACCTCTAGGACCAGTGTTCCATGTGGGTTGAGTTTGCATGTTCTCCTCGTGTCGTCGTGGGGTTTCTTCTGGGTGCTCCAGTTTCCCCCCCCAGTCCAAAAATATGTTGAGGTTAATTGGAGTTACCAAATCGCCCTTATGAGTACATGCATCAGTGTGCCCTGCGATAGATTGGTGCCCCATCTTGGTTTGTTCCCTGCCTTATGATCATAGGCTCCATACCCCCCTGTGACCCTGACTAGGATAAGTGGTTACAGAAGATGGACAGATATGCAGGGTTTTGCTTTATGTTTACATTTGGTTTCTGTAGTCTGAATACTTTGTGTGTGCGTGTTTGCATTGCTTTGACACGTCTGCATCCTGCCCCCTCTTTTGTACAAAGTAACATATGGTCACCCTACCTAAAAGCAAAATGACTAGTTTTCATATTTAATTGTTCTGACAGGGGTGTGTCTGGTTCGAGGTTCGGGTGATTCATGTAAGCGGGCGTAAACCTGTGTGACGCACTGCATTTTCTTCTTTTGATTGCCCCTCTTATTGACAGTATGCAGTCCTCCTATCAGTTATAAAAGACCTTTGTTAAATATTCCATTTGGCAACTATATTATGCAATTGGGCAACTCCAATCAGCCTCAGCATGTTTTTGGACTGTGGGGGGAAACCGGAGTACCTGGAGGAAACCCCATGACGACACGGGGAGAACATTCAAACTCCACACACATGGAACCCGGGCAGAGACGTGAACCCTGATCCCAGAGGTGTGAGGCAACAGTGCTAACCACTGCACCACCGTGCCACCCCCCCTTTGTTAAATATTTTACAACATAATTTCAGTATTGTACAACCCCATTTCCAAAAAGGTTGGGACACTCTGTAAAAACAGAATGCAATGATTTACAAATCATTTAAACATATTTAATTGAAAATAGAAAAAAAGTCAACGTATAAAATGTTAAAACAAATATTTAAATGTTTTATGACAAATACAGAACTGTGCAAAAGTCCTAGCCAGTCAAAGGAAATGTTTTAAGCAATGTATCTGAGTAGTAAGTGCACTTTTGCTCAGAACAAAAAACACACTTTAGCATTATAACATATCCAAATTAAGAGTAACCCAATGACAGCTCCTAAGAATCAGCATCCATGGTTTCCAAAAAGAATTTGAAATTTTGATTCATCAGACCATAGGACAGTTTCCCATTTTGCCTCAGTCCATCTTAAATGAGTTTGGGCCCAAAGAAGTCGGCGGCGTTTCTGGATCATGTTTAGATATGGTTTCTTCTTTGCATGGTAGAGTTTCATGTGTGTTCACAGACAGTGGTTTTCGGAAGCGTTCCTGAGCCCATGCAATGATTTACACTATAGAATTGTGTCTGTTTTTAATGCAGTGCTGCCTGAGGACCTGAAGATCACGACTATCCAGTACTGGTTTTCTGCCTTGTCCCTCGTATACAGAGATTTCTCTGGATTCTCTGAACCTTATAATCATATTGTTATGTAACGTAGATGATGAAATTCCTAAATTCTTTGCAATATTACGTTGAGGAACATTATTCTTAAATTGTTACACTATTTGCCTAACCAGTCTTTCATAAAGTGGTGAACCTCTCCCCATCTTCACTACAGAGACTCTACCTCTCTGGGAGGCTCTTATTATACCAAATCATCTTACTAACCAGTTTCCAGTTAACTTAATTAGTTGTGAGATATTGAACTAGGTGTGTTGTTTTAGCATTACACAACTTTTTCAGACTTGAAAATGCTGTCAGTCAAATTCAAATAGACCATTTATTTGTCATGAAACAATGACATTACTCAGTTACAACATTTGATATTTCGTCTTTGTTCTATTTTCAATTAAATATGTGTTTATATGATTTGCAAATCATTGCATTCTGTTTTCATTTACATTTAACATAACGTCCCAACTTTTTTCGAAACTGAATTATATGCTATTAACTGTATTTCTTATATTTAAAATACTATAGTGTCATTGGCTAGTTATCCCACCTCCAAGCTAACCAGCTGGTTTGCTGAGAGTTCATTGGGGGCTTATCAGCAATTAGCCTTGGGTAGCGCTTTCAGAAAATATTCATATCCCTTCACTTTTTTATTTCTCTTACCTCCATACCCAAAAAGGTGTTATTTTCATATTTGCTTCTCATCAGTCTATGCTCAATACTCCAGATACCCCAGAATCAGACATGTCTATTACCTCAAGTATGTCTAAAGGGGAAAGACATACTCAAGGTGAGAAACTAAACTGCGTATGTGGCATTTGGTAGATGTTTGAAAAAATTCCGACCGTTTGAACAAGTAATCAAAAATAATGAATAGCGTAATATTCAAGGTATTAATAGATATTGAGAATATTACTCGGATTTTATTTACCATGATTTTATTCCTCATCTTCCGTCACCTTGGCAACAGATACTGGAACCCCTGTGGGTGTGTCAGGGCAAAGCACTTTGGGTGAGTAATTGTTCAGCATTTTTAGCAGTATGTGAGAGTATTGCACTTAGAGTATATCCCCTCTCAGTTTCCGCTATTCTCACTTGCCTGATCTTTGTAGAAAAATGCATGGTAGACGGATGAATCGAAGTGTGTGTAATACAGAGCTCCTCAAGCTACAATCTCCAGGATATTTTAACAAAAGCAACAGCAACACTGACATGGTTCTGTAAAAAAATCTGACTTGAAAAAGTGTGAGAAACTAAAAGAGAGCAATTACTGAAAAATATGGTAACTGCTAAGAGAAATTACAATGATTTTTCAAGATCCTGTTGCACAGTTTAATTTACTATGTACTTTGTTCCTGTACAAGAATAGTGTTTCCCAACCAAACTCCTAGGTACTGTACTGGGAGATGCTCCACAGTATTCCTCCCAGCTCTTAACATAGCAATTCAAAGTCAACCCCAGTTGATTAGCCAACACCAGTACCCTGAATCTACAATATATGGTAGTAGCTGTGATTGAACAGAAAAAAAATGTATCTAACAGTTCCTGAAGATGGGGTTGGTAAAGCCTTTAGCCATATTTAAAAAAGTTCAGCTTGTGGTCAGAGTGTATGACAACTGAAACAGTGAAATATGGATCTGGACCATTTTGCAACTCAACATATTTTGTCCATTATATTTGCGCAAAATGGTATTTGCAATTATTTTAGATCCATTGTCTTTGCCTTCTTCGAGGGCCAACTGCTGGATATGCAATGAGAAGAGCTTTACGGACGGTTGCCACCAGTAATGTGTCGATACAGCATGGGAAATAAGGGGAAGAAGAAATTTTAAGAGCTTTGGATCTGCACCTTAATCATTCGTAATAGTTGTTTTATTTTTTTAACGTTTAAAGCTAAAATTTAAATGTGCTTTTTTGTTTGATTGATGTCTGCTTGTCCTATGGTTCATTTGAAAATCAAATTATTAGTAGCAATTTTAATGCATGTTCTATTAAAAGAGTTTATGCAAAGCATTGCTTAGCACTTTTTCCTTATCTTTCTTAGAACAGGATTGCCGTGGAATGTATCTAAAGGTGGCAAGAGGACCAAGGGTAAGACCAAACTTTCTTGTAGAAGCAGAGAACCTGAACTTTACAATATGGTTTGTGTACTATAAACGTTGCCAAGAATGTGAGCTAACTGAAACTGGAAATACTTCAAATTTATTTCACCACCTGAAGCACTGGCATCCAGTAGAACATACATTCTGCAAGTGCTTACACAAACACAAGCAATTAGGGATTCCACTTTTTCCAATCTGAAGAAATACAGGACAAATTGTGTTGCATATGATTAAAAATGGTACACAGCATTTTATTTCTCAGGACAGGATGGGTGAAAACTAGCAGTAATGTCAAACCAGCACCCTGGAAAGCAACAAGGCAGTCAGAGAAAAAAACGTAGGAGCAAACCTTAAGAACCTCATTCAGGTCTGCAGTCCATTCACTATGTTGCCTTTTTTTTCTTACTAAGGGACCCTGTATTGCAATGCTTTCTCTGCCTTCCTGGCACAAGGAATCCTGGGTTGTCATTCTTTTCTTTGCCTTGCCTGCTGACTAGTTAGCAACCCATGTGAAGTACCATATAAAATTACTACCTTTGCGCTCCACCCATGACAAAATCATTCTGCTTACTCATGGAGTACATGTATTCAGGAAAATCCCACTGCTGAAAAGTAGAAACTGTACATATTTCCTAAAGGTGTCATTACAAGCCCTGCTGGCGACGAAAACAAGTCCTGCTGATAACCAAAACCAGCCCTGTTGATAACCAACGCAGCTACAGGTAGGACTGAACACCTCCAGTCACAGGCTTTCGGATTGGCCACACTGTAGCTTCAGGTTGAAGGAAATTCATTCACCTGATTTTTGTCAGTTTTAACCACACTGTGAAACACTAAAACAGAAGCCTTTGTTTAACACAGTAAACGTTCATATAATCCAACAGGAGCACATGCGCTCTCAGTGCTAAATGCACCCTGGCGACGTTGAAATGCTCTGGTTTGGACCAAGCACTCTCACTGTCTTCAGACACTATGCCACACACAGTTTCAATTCTGGCTAAAGCTCTATGTCAGAGGTGAGGACCTGCTCTGTAGTGTATTGCTGGGGCTGTTGCTGTGAGCCCAGAGAGAGGCAGATGGAGAGCTACAGCTCAATCACTGAGGTTCTGCCAGGAAGATGATTTAGGACTGTTAGCTTCCTCAGAAGACTCATTGAAAGTGAAACTGACAGAGCCTCAGAGAAAGTCTTCAGTTTTCTCAACAGGCTGTCTACACAAATTAGTCATCAAAAATGGCAAATTTGAAAAGGTGGGTAGGATTAGGAGGAAATTAAATGTATGAGCTACATAAAATGGTTCTGTGCTGAACTGAACTTTTTCTCAACATTACATTTATATTACATGATAATACGTGGAATAGATTTTTACTGATTTATGTCACATAAGTACTAAAGTCTTATTAAATGGAAAAAAGTACATTCTTTTCTCCAAATAAAGTGTCTGAAGTATTTAGAGGAGATGTGCAACACTTATTCCAAGAAAGCACCACATTTAACAGCTACCAGGAAAATGTAGAAAAATTAGCCATAGACCCTGAAAGCAGGACCTGTGCTCGTGTGGTATGTCACTCCATTTGTTAATGATATTTGGACTTTTATCCAAAGCTACAGGAGGCTTGGCTTAATTTCTTCAACTGTAAAAAAACAAAGATTTACCAGCATCAAGCAGGATGGAGCTGGCTGGACAGCCAAGGCTAGAACCATTAATCATAGATAGTCAGATTATGATTTCACGGAACACAGGAACGTGCCTTTCCCTTCTGAATAACAATGCAATATTTTAGGAAGGACCACACTAATAACAAACACATAAGACATGTGTAGTATGTATGTGCCCCTCACACAGTCAGATACATGGGAACTTGAACTGGTGAATCTAAACTGCCCTCACTCTGCCTAAGCATGTGCTTCAGGCAAGACTTCCACCCCCCCAGGGTGCTCCCCTGCCTTATACCCTTCAGTAAGCTCCAGGCTCACCGTGACCCTCTGCTGGATAAATGGGCATGGATGATGCATTGATGAATGGATAGTTCTGAGGTGCAGCTGTAAAAGCCGACCCAAGTATCTGTTTTGCTTTGTTCTGCCCAAACAAGGAATTTGACTTCCTGGTTTAATAAACAAACAGAAGCACTATATATCGCGCATTCAGAATATGTCTATGCTTTATGTTAAATATGTTTAAATAAATAGCAGCATAAAGGGGTCAATATATCCATTGTCCCTAAATGGTTATGGAGAACAATGGTTTTGTATGTGAAAGGGCGTCACACACTGGGAGAGACTCACTTCCCACAACCAACCCACTTAGGCTGAGTTGCACATACAGGTAGGCTGTGTGCAGTGCATTTAAGCTGAGTTGCTTACACAGTTAGGCTGTGTGCAGTGCAGGTACACTGTTGTTATGTTGAAGCACTGTAGTGGGCAAACTGTTGAGGACTAATTCTAGCAACTGCTAAAAAAACTAATTTACCTGTATTAATTCATATAATAATTAAGTGTTTGTTTACCTCCATACAGAGGGAACACTGATTATGGATGGAAAATCAGGGAGGGACAGATGAGGAGAGACATTATCATATTGCCCCCATAATAAACCTCCTGATCCTAAGAAAATACTGCTCCACAGCCCACCCAATCTGTATGCGCTCTTAGTTTAAAAGTCAAGAATGGTGTAAGAGGATTTTAGTTATGAGCCAGTAATATGCAGCTAGTCAGCAATTTTCATCGCCGCATCATTGGCATTCTCGTTGATTACATCTTGAATTACCCTTTGGTGTTTCCTTTTGGCTGATGGCAGCCCCTTATCTTCCACATAAGGCTGGTCACCCATAACCTGTGACATGCAGGCACCCGACCGTGTCCATTGAACACCGATCCTCATCATGAGGGAAGCTCTCAGCCCCCGAAGGGATGAAGCCTCCCCAGGAAAAAGAAACGTTTTAGCCATTTGGTTGATGGAAGGGTGAAGATTAACAGTGGGGAAAACTGGTGATGGGGAAGGTGACCACAGAATTCAATTCAATTCAATTTTATTTGTATAGCACATTTTCACATTGCATTGTCTCAAAGCACTTTACATTATCCCTGCCCAAAGCCCCCAGTGAGCAAGCTAGAGGTGACAGTGGCAAGGAAAAACCCCCTAGAAGGAAGAAACCTTGGGAGGAACCAGACTCAAAGGGGGAGCCCATACTCCAGGGGCCAGCGGGGGAGGTCAAAATATACTGTCCCAAACCTGAGAAACCTGAGGCACCATGCTGGAAATAGATCTGACATTTATACAGCCTGGTGCATGCTGGAACTAAAGAGAGAGAAAAACATATAATCCCATTTATCAAGCCTTTCTGTAATGAAAAGGTCTACAGAAACATTTGTGCGCCTGTGAGCAGAAGAGCAGTATTAAAAGATACCTACTCTTTACTTAATTCAATGAGAAAATACTGACCAAAAGTTAGAGTGTGCAAGAGGCAAAAAAGCCTTAATGGTTCTCATTTCCAACCCAGAATAAAAGAGCTACATATAATGAAGTAATTTTGAAGTAAAACCTTTAAGCTTCAGCATCAGCCAAAAATAAAAGAAGTCTATGGATTTAATTTGAATTTATCTGGACTTGGGACTATAACTAGCTACAGATGATCAATATTATCTGAAGTAGCACCTCTTATTACATGAGGTGCCCATCCAGTCGCTGTGGGTTCTTCTCAGGGTATTTTATTAGCATTTATGTATGGGGGACTCACCACCTCACCTACAAGGTCTACCAATCCAATGCATTCTCCTTATGAGGCAACATTACTTTACTTCATGCAAAATTACACTTTCAATAGGTAAGAAAATGGGTGCACTCACACAGGGCATTTAATTACTGAGAAAGGAAACGGTAAGTATTGTCTTGTATACAAAACAGTGACCTGCCTACGGCTTTCTCTTAACCACGCTATCGAGACAGCAGAAAATATCCTCTTAAACATATATACCAAATGTGCACTTGCAGCGTCGAGTAAACACACTGAACTTCTCTAAAGTGAATGCCAGTCGTTTGTAATATATACAGTCAAAATGTATCATTGTACAACAGCACTATCACTGAAGCTACGGTGTGGACCCAGTACAAAAGGCAAGCAAATCATATCAGTCTCATTTACTGGGATTCCATGCAAACCAATAATGTGAACTTTTAATGGCTGCAAAATCATTCATCCGTCTTCCAACCACTTATCCAGAATAGTGCCATGGGTCACAGCAAAATAATGTAAACCAATAACATAAACCTCAATCACTGAAACAGCATGTGAACCAACCATCTACTCAAGCATATTACAAACACTCTCCCAGTGCTGGGGATCAACCTGAATGGGAAGCCAGCCGAATAACGTGGTCATCATTTCAAACACCATCCAGACAAAATGAAATGGAACACATCGCAGAGGATCTGTCGCACACTTAAAATGACATTGCCAACTTGTTCGTTCTATGTCACACCACAACCCTAGAGGATGCATAATGTTTCTGAGGCAGCAGACCCACATAAAGAGCGCAAATAAACATATTGCACCTTATGCAGTTACTTTTGAACTTTAAAGTCACACTTACTATTAAAATAAATGCACAAATACACAAATTAATTTTCAATATCTAAAGGTAGGCGTAGCGTGGTGCAAAGCATGCTGGGAACTACATAAGTAGTTTTTCTGACCATCCCCGTGGTGTCACATTATGTCAGCCAATCGTGGACAGTGGGTGGGCTCAGAACAGACAAAAAAAAGTTTACCTTGGGGACCCAACATAGGCGAAGTGCTGAAACCTCATACAACAACATTATCTAAAACAATGTTGATTTTCATGATTCCTTCTGAAGTATGCAGCAACCTTTACAGGGCACCCACATACACTGCAGAGGATTGTGCAAGTCAACTGAAGACAGCGTTTGAGACAGCGCCATCCAGCAAGCCAAGTTGTTTGCTGGACTGTCTCAGCAATAAACATTTCATAGAGAAATACAGGCTGGCTTGGAGTGAAATAATGAGCCATCTCGGTCTGCTGCAGGATAAACTGAAAGGAGGAACACACCAGAATTTTGCCCTCTGCACCGTGCAGCTTCTGACACCTCACTGCTTCTATGCCACCAGTGGAATCCTGCAATCCTACAGATGCGTATTGCCTCAGCAAGGCTGCTGTGTCCTGCATCTATGCATTGATCGCATTTCTGTTGTACTGTGCACACAACTACATACAATGTCCAGCGGGAGGGGATGCTTTGCATGACATTAAAATAAATTTTCATTCCACTGCAGATATACCTGGTGTTGTAGGTGCGGTGGATGGAACTCTCAACCCTATTCATACTCACAGCCCCTTGAATCCCACCTGCACCTGTTGAAAAGGGTTCTTGGCACTACGCCTAAATGTCCAGGTGATATACAGTCATCAAGGACATTTTACAGATATTCTGTAGAGTACAAATGATGCTTATATCTGGTCCTGCTTCGGTGTGTGTCAGATGGCAAAGGATGGTGTTTTTGCTGTTGGCTGGTTATTGGGAGACAGCAGGCAGCCTCTTAGTGAATACCTGCTGACTCCAGTGTTGAATCCCCAAACTGCGGCTGAGGAGCGGTATAACACTGCACACCAAAGAACACACACTGCTGTATTCGTATATCCGTATACATATTTTCAACAATGCATTGTTGTTCCCTGCCTTGCGCCCGCAGCCTCCGGGATAGGCTCCGGACCCCCCGCGACCTATATGGAATAAGCGGTTATAGAAAATGGATGGATGGATGGGTGGATATTTTCAACAAAGAGGTTATTTTGGTCTTAATTCGGGTTGCTTTGGTGTGTTTTTATTGATTTTCTAATTAGTGTATCTTCGTTTTTTTTTTACACATGCGCATGTCTGGTGAGACAATCACATAGCATATTACACCATTGAAATATCAATGTTCCTGCTATCAACATGCTGTGCTTTTCTTACACAGAGGCTGGGAGGAGCCAGTATAGTTATACTAATTGTTTGTTAATTCTGGAATAACGAAGGGTTTTGGGAAACACTGACTTCACTCTCTTTCCTTACGTTGTTCGTTATCTTGTTCGTTATTCACTAAGATCAATCATTTCCAGGAAACACATCCCAGTCTGGAAATGTCTGGCAGACTTGATAAATTCATTCAGGAAAGCGGAAGGGACATTCTCCTCTGCTGTAGCTATGTAGCACTGCCATTGTTACGTCTATTTTGTCTGCTTCTTTTTGATAAATGGTGAAATTCATGCACAGAGTTCACATGTTTTGCAAATGTTAGGTGTTGCTTGAACTGGATTATTGCTCTTTTTCCTGCTTTCCAGCACTAAAACCAACCACCTTAATGGAGTAATGGCGTCTTGCCCATGCGGCAAGCTGACAGAACATAAAAGCCCGTGCCTGCCTTGGGAGATGTTCGAAGGAATCCACCAGGTTCTGTTTAATGCTTTCTTCAAAGGGATTGTATAGCAGACGCACAGTGACAGTGTCTGTCTCGTGGTCAAACTGTGGTGAGGCCGGCTGTAGAGCCACAGTGGATAAAAAAAACAACTGAGGACAGGGAATTGGCCAAATCACAACGATTCACACACAATGGCCTATTTGGAGAGACCAAGTGACCAAACTGCATGTTCGTGCATTTCAGCTGGAAACCTGCGTGAGTACAGGGAGAACGCTACATACTCAAACAAGGGGATGGCAATCGATGCCGCAAACCGGGCTACCCACTGAGCTACCCTACAGTATGCTTTCACTAAAATAATAACAATGCTTAGTATTTGCAGTAGTAGTGGCATAGCCATTGGAAGTGGAGGTGCTGGGAGTTCTGCAGCACCTCCTGCTGGAAAAGCAGACATCATAGCTCCCCCTGCCAAAGGAAAAATAATAATAATAATAAAATAAATAATAAACGTATTAAAACATTTTAAATGGCTTCCTTTTTGTTTTATATACAAAGAATTAAATGTTTGATGAAGTTTTTGAGAAATTCTAAGCAATTCTCAATAAGTATTTTACAACGCTATGCATCATGGTCAACAAACATCACATCATATAGCCAAGTACTGTATTGTATTGTTTAAGCTAGGACACAATGGTACAGAAACACATGTCTGATTTCTTTAGTAAACTACCAGCTAAAAAGAGCAAAGCAGAATACCAGCGGATCGAAGAAAGCAGTCCAAGACCGACCAGGACATCAGCTCCTGCTGGTTTGGCCTCAGAGATCGTCGACAAGAACAATTTTTGTGAGTGTGACAGCCCCCAGACGCCCGACATTTCTCTGTGCAATGCTGCTGCCACTGGTGGCGGATTTAGCATGTTAGGTGCATTTACAGAGCCTTTCCGGGCTTTTAGTTGTGATTTTCCTGGTCGGCATTTCGGGACAGACACTTTCAATCAAACGGTCACAACTGTCTGCTTTTATGGGTGGAAGTGGCTGTATAATGTTGCTGAAACCGATTAAGTATTGTGTTCTGTTTGCCTGAAAACTAAGGAGAAAAAGCAGTGCAGACAGTTTTCGGGCAGACAACCCATTCCTGTCACTATAAAATTCATTTAACACAAGCTGCACATAGACTCCATTCAGAGACTCGCTGCTTTGGAAAATGTGTCTATTAATGCCCTCCTGTCTGATGTGCTTTCCAAACAGCAGGTAACCACACAACTGCTGTTCAGAACTATTCAGTTTTGGGGCAGCAAGAGGATTCCGTTCAGGAGTGACACCACACATGAAGGGATACTATACGAATTGAAGATTCCCGTAAAGAAGGAGAGTGGATTATGAGAAGAGACAATTGGATATCAAACGCTATACAAAATGAGACTATCCAAGAGTTCGCATATGCTATTCAGAGGGATACTTTCACCCATTCATCTGAATCCAGATTTTATGGATTAACACCTGAGGGCACTACTGATGTGAGCACCACAGAGTAGTTCTTGTGCAATTCATAGTGGCCACGACACCACTGGACAAACACTTTTTTCCTGCATCAAGAATGTGTTTTTAAGATAGAACATTCCTATCAAAAGACTTGTGGCATATTGCTTTGATGGGGCTAGTAACATTTCTGGGTGTTTGTCAGGAGTCCAGACCCACCTGAAAGAATTGTGCCCTCAGTCCATGCATTGGACTTGGTTCTCCAAGAAGTTGCTTGTGAAGTGAGCCTTGTGGCCGATACTTTGAATGGGCTGATGCTACTGTGATCGGAGAGTCGCCAAAGCGCAAACAGCTCTTTGAGTCGCTTTTCGGTTGCAGCATGGTTGCGCTAAACATCCTAAGCCTATGCCCGGTGAGGTGGTGCATCAGTGCTACAGCAATCAACCAGATCTGTTCCTCTTACACCACTCTGCTGGTCACACTAACTTTGCAAAAAGACGACAAGGGGACCAGAAGGGAAAGCAGAGCAAAGATTGTGGGTCTGTGGAAACAGGCTCAAAAAGGTAGAACATTTTTCGGTCTACTCTGTTGCCACTGTTTGAACCCTGCATGGCAGTGGCCCAAAGTCTGCAGAGCTCCAAAGCAGGTGCACTTGAATGCATAGATGTGCTCAAAGACCACATAGCAGCACTTCGAGAGAATGAGAATGAGGAGCAGATAGTTCACAAGGTCGAAGCACATGCTTCGAAAATGGACTTGAATATGCCACATGCCACAACAAGTGTGAGCAGAACCTTTTGCCGAACTGCGGAGGCAGAAGCAGTGATCCACAGTGCAGCAACAGTGACTTGGAGATGTGAGTTTTACAAAGCTGTTCAGTTAATGTCAATGGAGTTGCAGAGATGGTTAGAGCAAGTTACTATGACAGGTAGTGAACCCAGAGAGGGCAGTTATAGTGGCTGCAAAAGGAGGAACAGTCAATTTGGACCCTCTTCAATCCCCTGAGGAGTTGGACACCAGCCACCTTAATCTTGAGCTAAAAATGCTGAGCAATGTCATGAGTGAGTCTCAATGCAGCACGGTAAAAGATGTAGCATCATGTCTGTCTAAGCTCATCCATAAACGAGAGCTCTGTTTACGGGGGTTGAGAAACCCCTACAGTTGTGTCTGAGTTTACCTATATTAGTGACCTCATCCGAGCGATTGTTCTCCGACATGAGGAGAACAAAAACATGGTTAAGGTCCAGTATGACACAGAAAAGACTCACACACCTGTCCCTGATAAATGTTGATGAATGTTCACACAGACAGTTTGAACACTTTAGATATCAAAGCCGTCGTGACAGACTTTATTGCCCTGACCCCTTTGCGCCAGGCCATGTTTGGAG
>JAAGVU020000002.1:16933142-16945750 GCA_011763525.2 Mormyrus iriodes
TTCTAAAATGTTGAAAATAATACAAATAAACCTTTCTATGGGTAGGTGTGTCCAAACTTTTGACTGGTAGTGTATATGCATGTGCCGGATGTCTGTGCCCTGTCAGAGTCAGACATTTAAATGAAATATACAAAATTTTGTACTGTTTAAATGTTGTGTGCAGCCTATTTGGATGTGTTCTCGTCTTATTAATATATTAATGCACAGCTACTTTGCACATACACACAGTGCCGGAAAGCAGTCCTGGCCAACGCTGCAGTGCCCTCTAGCCTCTGTTCTCCTGCTTTCATGCAGAAGATCCATGGGAGATCAGCACAGAGTCAACAACAGAAGGTGATCCAAACCCCTAACTACCAACACACCTGCTAGAAGAAAATGAGCTTAAACAGCATAATAATCTAGGAGTAATCTTGATTTATACTAACACTCCCTTTCAGAAATCTGAGGCAGAAAAAATAACAATGGTCATACTTGGCTCCAGAATGTCCAAACTATTAATAATTCCCCCACAATTTATTGGAGGGGTAAAGATGTTTGCAGCCCCACCTCCAGCGGGCAAAAATAAGAGGGTAAGATTGCAGCTATTAATTCATCTGTTCCTCGGACACATGACTTCTCCCCGTCATCTTCTCTGCCTCCCCGCCTCATTTTTCTCCTCTACTTTAATACCTGTATCTATATCCATTCTCTCTTTTCTATAATGTTACTGTACCTGGAGGGGGGTTGGCAGCCAGATGACCTTTGGACCCCCAGAGGTTTTTTCTCTCCCTACTTGGGAGTTTTTGGTTCCTCTCCTCCATTGTCATCTGGCTTTCTTTCTTTCATTTCTGTGTCTTCTCTCTTCCCTGTTTTTAAATTGTTGTGCACAAGTGATGTAGGAATGTATTACACCCATGCAAAGTACCTTGAGGCGACTGTTTTGAAAGGCACTATATAAAAATAAATTGAATTGAACTGAATATATTTCTGGTCTTAAAACCAAACACGTCCCAAAACTGGCCATATGTGTATCCAGCAGTGACTCCATTTCAGAGTAACATTTACTTGGCACTTAGAATAAAAGATAGAACAGATTTAGCCATAGGCGAAATGAACAGCAACACGATCTGGAGAAGGCAAATTTGTGGCTACTACCGAGGGAGAGGAGGGTGAGATGAGAGCATTAGGCATGCTGAGAGCATGGCCAGCAGCCGTCAGGCTGACGCCACTGAGGACAAGCCATCCGGAGGGCTGTGCAGGCTGTGTGCTGGGAGCTGATAGTGCTCCCAGCTCTGCTGAAGAGGCGCCCCCAGGACAGGCTCTGGTGGGGGAGGGCCACCCAGAAGACTGATGTAATCAATGCTAAATAAGGTCACAGCTCCACTGAGGCATACAGAAGGGCTTGGTGTAAAAGCAGACCAAGGTATATGCACGTCTGCTCGTCTTATACATTTTTCAAAAAATAATTCATTAAAAAATATCATTATTTCTGTCATAAAGGTATGTAAAGAATTAATAATAAGCAAAACAAGCAAACATCCTTAATGGAATAATACATGGATCTCAGATGATTTATCTTGAACCTTTAAAAATTCCCTCTATAGAAAAAAATATTATACTGTCAACTAAACAAATAATGGTTTTGTGTCCGCCAGTAACTGCTTGCTTGATTTCCCTATGTACAGGCCAAGACATGGATCAGAGTTTGTATGTGCATTGTAACATCTCTCCACCAGCGGGCAGGGGCTAATGGCAGGATGTCGTGGCTTTGAGGAAGGAAGTAAAATTTTTATCTTATTTTTATTTCAGTTATCTATTGCTGTTCCACTTCAAGTTGGTGTGTAGCTATGCAGGTTCGTACTGTGATTGGAAG
This sequence comes from Mormyrus iriodes, assembly GCA_011763525.2. Classification (NCBI taxonomy): domain Eukaryota; kingdom Metazoa; phylum Chordata; class Actinopteri; order Osteoglossiformes; family Mormyridae; genus Mormyrus; species Mormyrus iriodes. Next base: position 16,934,995 of record JAAGVU020000002.1, read on the forward strand.
GTCATCAGTTTGAACCCAATGGTTAGCATAATAATCAGATTTCTGTTGGGCCCTTCTGCAAAGCCTTTCAGCCCAAACACAGCTCCAGGCACGCCAGATCAATGACTGACCCTGAGCTCGGACTCAAAAGCTTTGCTCTCAGCTGTATATATGTGTCTTACAGCAGAGCATGACGGGATATGCGAAAATGAAATAAATCTGATCTTCTAGTACAAATGGCATGTACAGTTTACCCCCTGACAGTAGGGGTTACCTGCCCCCTCACACTCAGATGGCACTTGCTGAGTGTGAAAAGTGGGAGGGCCACTTGGGGGCAGGAAGTCAAAATCAAAGGTAAGTCAAAAATGTCTAAAACCTTTAAAAACAAAATGAGAAACCAGGTGCTTAATAGCTGTGTTATATACTAGTATAATACACTTGTTAGATATGCGTTCCACTTCAAAAATAAAGGGAAAATGTCACTGAGTGTTCGAAGGGACTGTGATCTCTGTGAGACCTCCACTGCATAATTAGCCCCCCACAGGTAAACATTTTCATTCAGCCTGTCTCATTGCTTAAGGCTGACAGGCCCATTGGACACAGTATGGGGCCTGCACTTGTGGGTGGGTTCTCCTTTCATTAGTGCCAAAATACCCATGAAAACACAATTTGTTTTCATGGTTTCAGGGCATTACTTATGGGAGCTGACATGATATTGGGTGCCTGTACTGAGAATAGGACTCAGAAGGGTGATGGTGTACTGGGTTTGCTCCAGGGGATGCCGAGGTGATTTGGGCCTTAGGGTCTACACAGGTTTGCATTATCCCAGGGAGAGAGAGATAGAGAGAGAGAGAGAGAGAGAGAGAGATAGGTAGATAAACTTTATTGTCTATCAATGAGTCCTGCTTTGCTCACAGTTCATTTATGGACAGCCCAGTTTCAGCCATGAGTAAAAGGCTCAGGTCTTCCTGTTAGAACAGGCAGTACAGCACATACCAATCTGGAACAAAATCAAATTTAGTCCCCTAGGAACTAGGCATCTGGTAAGAAGAAATAGGATATTCATGGAAAATGCGTTGTGGAAAATGTGTAGTGAATAGACACGACAAAGCCACGACAAAGACGACAAAGACAGAGCATCCAGAAAGCACCAGAGCATTAACCACAAAGGCGGCAGTGCTTCTCTAGGGGAACAAGGGAGTTCAATAGGAAATAACAGAGTGGGCAGAATGCCCATTGGCTGCCCTGCTCTGTTCCTCAAGCAAGTATACATGTCTGGTGAGACCTGCCCTCTTTCATCGAGCTTTTGTTAATGGCTGCTGGCAAATGCTCAGTCCACTACAATAGCGTAGAGCATTTTCCTTCCTGCAGAAAAGCAGCCTGTTAATGGACCCTTCCCAGGTAATGGTGTGCCAGCATTTATTATCTGCAATTATAACAAAGCACAATAGATGAGCCATAAATAAAAGCTACCAAATAAACCACCAGTTTCTTGTCCCTATTAAAATCACCAGTTCAGGTATGCCTACTTTGCAAACAGAGTCAAATTCTGTAACATAAGCATTCACTATATTTTTTGGTTTCTTCAATATATTTGTCAAATTTGATTTTCATTGGGCATCTCCTTGCCGTTTCCCTTGTAGCATCACAATAAAGTTAAATTGGGCATCTGTTACTGGAGCCCTGTTCTGCAGATTTGCGTCTGATGTCCGCACATATGGGCTTCCATCTGATGTTGTCCTCTTTTAGATCGAGCTGTCACCTTCCTAACTATGATTGCCTTCTTAAATGTAGATTCAAGACAAGATATTCTGCAAATCATGATTAAAAGGATAGCTAGCCTTATCTCTTTATCTAGTTTTGATTTTATTTTACCTTGTGTTTATAAGCATTTCTGTGTGTGTGTGTGTGTGTGTGTGTGTGTGTGTGTGTGTGTGTGTGTGTGTTAATGAATGGCAGTACATGAATATATGTACACATCTGTATATGTGCGTAGGTTATTTCCCCCAAAATGGGTTACTGGAGAAATGCAAACTGAGAATTGCATTCTTCCATCCAGTGGAAGCTGCCAGGAAGTCAGGTGAGGGCACACTCTTAAATGTGTTTGCAGATAGTAGCTGACAGGTCAGGCAGACTGTGGTCCAACAGAGAGCTGGGTTCTATGCATATTGTCACCTCTAGACTGCATTTAATTCCAGCTTGTTCTCACTGAGTACTTCAGTTTCTGTCTTTGACTTTCCTCCTCTACAGTCTTTTTTAGGTAAAATATCCATACTGCTGGAATATCTGTACAGAGAGTCATTTCGCTATGTACAATGATGGGGAAAATAGACAGAGTACACAAGATTGCACAAGGCGTTAAATGGTTTCATTTAAAATCAGAATAGTGGGCTGACATTCTAATTAGCTTTACTCTTGTCCATAGAAAAATGCTTCGAAGAGTCAAAATAGCACCTTCCTTTCTATTTATGACATTATCCTTTGATTGAAATATAGAGAGAGAATGACTAGCCTGACAAATATGTACCTACAGCTTGGAATATATATGGGGCGCCAAGTGTCAAGCGCTCATTTTCGTGCACAAAATACATTCTGTGTCACAAAATGCATTATTTAATGAGGAAATTAAGTAATGCCTTGCCGCATTTTGTCCACGGAAGCGTAAACACTTCACTTTCTTTCGTGCACAGAAATCAAAAGGAATGTTTCCTTTTGTGCACAGAATTAATATCAGCACTTCGCATTTCGTGAACAGAAGAAAGTCATTTTGTGGTCGAAATACATTGTGTGAATTAAAGAAAGTCATTTTGTGGATTTTATAAATATATACGTAGTATTTCCAAAGATAATGGTGAAAGCGTTCACAATGATGCTAACATGCTAAATAATTAATATATGGTAATGTAAAATAAATGAGATCTGAATTCACTTTTAGAGTACAGAAATTGCTTCTTCTCTGTTCTGTATCTCTGCCTAGGTACAGTAACATGACATATCCTCTGCCGGTGCTGGCCACAGATAAACACACCTTCCCTACTGCCAACACAAATTCTCTTACTGGATCCCTGTGCAAATTTGTGCTTGAACATGGTCAACAGTCCACCTGTAATCTGATTCCATGCTGAAGTTTATAATTCTCATTTTCATTCTTTTCTTCCTTTTGCCATCATATCACTGACCCTCTGGATACCTCCATAATCATGACTGGGAACCTTTTCACTGTTGCTATGGAATCAGAAGAGCTTCAGAGATATACTGCTAGTCCTTCACTTAGAATCAATACAGATTTTTCTGGGTTAAGAACTGTGTCTGCAGTGCATGACTATAAGTATAGTTAAAATCATAAGAACAGAAATTTCAGAAACGAGAGGAGGCCATTCGGCCCATCAAGTTTCTCAAGTCCAGTTTAAAATGTACTCCCACTAATTTTTACCTATGGTCACAAGTTCTTGTATTTGAATTAATATTAAAGTAACTATTTGGTGAGCAGCATCCAGACATGTTAGAATCATATATACCTGGATCATGCCCCCCCTTAGTCTCCTTGCTCAAGGCTCAACAGATTCAGCTCAGCTAATCTCTCCTCATAAGACATTCGTCTAAGACCAGGAATCATTCTTGTAGCCCTACGCTGAACCCTTTTCTATGGCTGCAATGTCCTTTTCATGGAAAGGTGTCCAAACCTGCACACAATATTCAAGGTGGGGTCTTACCAAAGAATTGTATAGTCTTAGCATCAGCTCCCTTGACTTAAACTCCACACACCCAGAGATGTAATCCAGCATCCTATTGGCCTTTTTAATAGCTTCCCCACACTGGCGAGAGTGGGACATGGAAGCATCAACATACACACCAAGGTCTTTCTCATAATCAGCTTCCTTTATTTCAATAGACCCCATAAAATATCTGAAGTTTATATTTCTGCTCCCTGCATGGATTACCTTACATTTGTCTACATTAAATTTTATCTGCCAGGTATCAGCCCAGTCACTAATGAAACCATGATCCTGCTGTAGCCTCTGTGCCACTAGTTCGGTATCTGCTACACCACCCACCTTGGTGTCATCTGCAAATTTAACCAGTTTGCCACTGTGACATTGTTCCTCTACTAACTACCTGCTGATTCCTGTCCATTAACCAGTTTTCAAACCAAGCTGCTACAGTACCTAAAATCCCTGCTTCTTTGAGCTTAAGCAGGAGCTGTTTGTGGAGGACAACATCAAATGTCTTCTGGAAATCTAAGTAGATCACATCGTAGGCCTTTTTGTGGTCGATTTCTCTTGTAGCTTCCTCAAAGAACTCAAGTAGATTAGTTAAACAGGATCTACCTGTCCTAAATCCATGTTGGCTATACCTCAGAATGTTATTTGAATACCATTTTTATTGGATTATAGCTTCCATAAATTTTCCAGTTATGCAGGTTAAACTAATTGGCCTATAGTTTGATGGATTACTTCTATCCCCTTTCTTGAATACGGGCATTATATTAGCATGCTTCCAATCAGAAGGTACCACAATAGCAGATAAGGATTTGTGAAATAGTAAAGTTAAAGGTTGGCAAATAATATCCCTCATTAAAACTATAGATGTAAGATGCCAACAGGGCCCTGCGATTTATTTTGAGCTTAGCTATGTTTGTAGCACATCAGCTTCAGTCATGCATGTATTAGTCATAGACGAAGCCAGATTAGGAATAAGAGTCGGTATGTTACTCGTATCCTCCACAGTGAATACCCGTGCAAAATAATCATTAAACTCATTAACTACACAATTCCATTTTCAATTATCAGACCCTTACTATCCTGCAGATTAGTAATTTTAGCTTTTAGAGCTTTTACAGTTAAAATATTGGAAGAAACTTCCTTAGCCTCCAACGCAATCTTCCTTTCGACATTCCTCTTTGCAAGTCTAATATTATTTTTAACTCAACCTGTAGACTTAGATACTCCTGCTTAATTCCATCATCATTAGTTATTTTCCATTTGTGTAACAGGGCCCTTTTCCTCCTGACTTTATTCTTGATTTCAGTAGTAAACCACCTTGGTTGCAGTTTCCCAGATTTAGTTTTGCTGGAAACGGGTATGGAGTCCTCTTGCGCTTGCAATAATGTACTTTTAAAAAATTCCCATGCTTCTTTAACAGTTTTGTTGTTTAACAACAGCATACAGTTTCTAGTTTCAGTCTCATACCAGGAAAGTTAGCCTTCCTAACATTGTATACTTTTGTTTTGGTCTTTGCTCTTTGGACACTAAAATTAACCTCGAATTTAACCATGTTATGATCACTATTGTCAAGTGGTTCTAAGTTTTCCAATCCTATCCTGGTTATTACAGAAAACAAGATTGAGAATGGCTTCTCCTCTGGTAGGAGTTTTAACAAACTGAATACAGAAATAGATTGTCTAGGATCTGATTCCACAGAATAGTATGCGAATGATGAGTCAAATATATTTCTGGACTGAGCTGGAAAGACTAGCGCCACGATCGCCTGAGAGATCAGCCTGTAAGCTTGTACTTAAAGGTAAAATGTCACGGTTGGTCCCTTGAGATGAGAAGGGCAGCCAAATGATCTGGGGTGGCTTTTCAGAAAATGATTGATCTTAGTAAATAACGAACAAGATAAACGACGTAGGTAAAGAACGAGTGAGGTCTAGGTGCGTTCCCAGAAAACCTTCCTTATTCCAGAAATAACGAACACATTTTAAGTGGTACTTTGTTGGCTCCTCCCTTGCATGAGAGAAGCACAGACTGTTGATAGCAGGAAAATCATTCCCACGTATTTAAATGGTGATATATGTTGTATGACTGTCACACCAGACATATGTGAGTGTAAATAAAAAACTAATTAGAAAATCAATAAAAACACACGAAAGCAACCAAGATTAAGACCAAAATAAATGTACCTACTCATCAAAAATATAAAAATGAGCTCACAATGTGATGTTGCTTCCATGTGAGCAAAACACAATGGCGAGCAGCAGTAGGAAAAGGAAGCAACACGTCTCGAAAGAAGCCTTAAAACAACTTACTGAGGACGGTGGTCAAAAATACATTTTAATAAAATAATTACTGCAATGTTGTGCAGCATACTACACAAAACAAGAACAGCACAGCAGCATTCAGGGGAAATCTTAGAGCTCCCAAGGACTTGTGTAGGTACCAGAATCACATCTTCCACATGGCCAAAGCTCCCTCTGCAGCAGTGTGTGTTCTTTCGTGTGTGGAGTTATACCTCTCCTCAGCCGCAGTTTGGGGATTCAACACTGGAGTCAGCATGTATTCACTAAGAGGCTGCCTGCTGTCTCCCAATAACCAGCCACCAGCAAACACACCATCTTTTGCCATCTGACACACACCAAAGCTGGACCAGATATAAGCATCATGGGTATTCTACAGAATATATCTGTAAAATGTCCTTGATAGTTGCATATTACCTGGACATTTAAGCCGAGTGCCAAGAACAGGTGAGATTTGAGGTGCAGGTGAGATTCGAGGGTCTGCAAATATGAATAGGGTTGAGAGTTCCATCCACTGTACCTACAATGTCAGGTGTGCCTGCAATGGCATGAAAACTAATTTTAGTGTCATTAAAGACATCCTCTCATTCTGGACATTGTATGTAGTTGTGTGCATGGTGCAACAGAAATGTGATCAATGCATAGATGCAGGTCACAGCAGCCTTGCTGAGGCCATGTGCATCTGTAGGATTGCAGGATTCCACTGGTGGCATAGAAGCAGTGAGGTGTCAGAAGCTGCACGGTGCAGAGGGCAAAATTCTGGTGTGTTCCTCCTTTCAGTTTATCCTGCAGCAGACCAAGGAGGCTCATTATTTCACCTGTACACTATTACAGCCTGTGTTTCTCCATGAATTGTTCTCTGTGAATCTCTGTGACAGGACAGCAGCCAGAAGTTTAAACAATGAACAACATAGAAAATAACGAGTGTTTCGGAGCACTCGTAAACCAATGAACGAGAAAATGAACTACTTTAGTTACGAAGGGTTTCTGGGAACGTGTGCTAATTAACGATCAAACTTAAGTACGATAAACTACTTAGCATTACGAACCTTTCTGGAAAGCCACCCCTAATGCAATATAAAAGTAGCATTAGAATTAAGGCTGTGAATCGACTAAAAAAGAATAATAGCACAGTTGTCTGTGATTAATTATAATTAATTGCACCTAATAATAAATTGTAAATATTTAAATGAATCCCCAAAATTATGTACAGTTAACACGAAGGGGAGTATATAGGTCATTTTCAGAAACGCATTACGGTGACATTCCATCCATTTTCTGTAACCGCTTATCCCATTCTGGGTGACAGGGGGTCCGGAGCCTATCCCGGAGGCTGTGGGCAGCCTCAGCATGTTTTTGGACTGTGGGGGGAAACCGGAGTACCTGGAGGAAACCCCACGACGACACGGGGAGAACATGCAAACTCCTCACACATGGAACCCGGGCGGAGACGGGAACGCTGATCCCAGAGGTGTGAGGCGACAGTGCTAAGCACTGCACCACTGTGTCGCCCCGTGAATGGGAAACATGACAATGGCATATAAAATGGGTTTTTACACAAGGAGGCACAAATAATTAAAACAAATGCAGCGCAAGGGACTGAAATGAAAACCTTATAGATGAATGCAAATTTTGAAAAAAATGCCTCAGTTCTGTAAAATGATAATAAAGAAGGTGTGTGGACATTGAATGTCACAGCCTTTTCACTGGGCCGCACCTACAAATCATACATGAAGCTCTAGGGGACAAGACTTAGACAAAGCCATCAGCCCTGAATGAGCTCCTGTCTCTCATCTCCTGGCTTCAGTAATAAACCCCTGTGTTCCCAGAGTTATATCTCAAAGTACATTGCTCACAGCACATAAAAGTTTCATCTAATATCTATTACCTCCATGCCTCCAGGATTTTAGACTCCTCGTGGGAGAAGGTATGCCACAGGACAAGTTTAGAAGAAAGAAGAGAAATGGCAGCATTGACACTTGCATGTGAATGTAACGTGGAGAAACCAGTTTGCACAGTTTGTAGTTTCATTTCATCTTCAACAGTGACCATTATGGGGCAATCAACTTGATCAATCAACCGCATGTGTGCTTGCGCGCGCGCACACACACACACTCCACATATTCCTATATTAATGGGCAAAACCCTTACCCCCTACCCAGCACTAACCTTAACCATAAGTAACCAAACAAAATACAAGACTTTTGGCATTTTTTCGTTTTTTGATTCCAGTCACAGATTTTTAGAAAATCGAGTATTCTGCTATGGAGACCAGAAAAATAGTCCTAACCATGTCAAAATAGGTTTTTATCACATTGTGGGGATATTTTGGCCCCATAATGTAATATATACATAACACACACACACACAACTAAATATATTTTACTTTGTCTCATAGGCCTGTTTTCAACTTCTGAATCCCTGATAGCAGCGGATGCTATATTTCAGGTTCAGTAACAGTAACACCTTTGTATCCGGTTTGCTGGATGTCTGGTTTGCGGGTCTTAGATTTTTATCTTCTCTGTACTTGGCACCATGGTATATTACGGACTACTGTGTATGTCACTGTGGTCCTCATCTTTAGGTGGCAGCTTTAAGGCACTGGGCTATATGTGTGCGTTTTTGAGAAAGTTTTAGAGTAGTGCCAAATGCTTGACCCCCTCCACCAGTTCTCCTGCTCAATAGGCCTCATCTCAGGCTGGCATCTTCGGGACAAGATGCTGAGAGATAGGCTCATTCCTCGCTCCTCTGTGCTGTTTAGGGAGTGATTGATTAGCTTGGGGCATGGGGCTCAGGCCCAGGAGACGGGGAGCAGTAGTGGACCCACCAATCTTCTGCAAGAGAAATGGCTTCAAAAAAGAAGAAGCAGCCGTAGAGTGCTATGCACTACAGAAGCAAAGGTGATGCTGCATCCATAAACAACCTAGTTAGGAAAACGGTCTACAAGGGACAGAAACAAGGAGGAGTCCACTGGCCTGTAACATTCTTTGACATTTTATATCATGAAACTAATCTTAATCTTAATTCATATTATCCTCCAATGCTGAGAGACCTGTTTTCCCTGTTTATCCTCTCATTCAATTCATCTCATTGCAATGTTGACCCTGTATTAACACATATATGACAAATAAATTAACACTTGAACTACATAAGCATTATGATACCTTCTCTCCAGTGTCCTTAAGACCTTCAACATGATCACAACCCTCTTATCACTGGCTCTCTACGCATGAACTATGCCCAACTGAGAAAGCTCAGGATGGCCAAGATTAATGGTAGATATCCCATGGACCTGGCCAATTACCAATCACTTCTATCATCATTTTCTGATTCCACCTCCCACACCAAGACCAACTTATAACCATCACCATAGACACTCGCAAGTTTTTCTTCAATTCAATTCAATTTATTTTTATATACCACCTTTCACAACAGTGTTGCCCCAAAACGCTTTACATGATATTAAGAGAGTAATACAAAATAGGGAAAAGGAAAGACAAAGACATTAAAGAAAGAAGGAAGGCCAGATGACAACAGAGGAGAGGAACCAAAAACTCCCAAGTAAGGAGAAAAAAGACCTCTGGGGGTCCAAGGTCAGCTGGCTGCCCAACCCCCCTGGGCATGCTAACATTATTGCACAGACTTGGGCTTGCTTGCTAAAAGCATGATGTAAGCTGTGATTATGATCATGCTGAAGTCCAACAATTATTCTGTTCTCCATTCTGTCCTGTGTGGGGAGGCAGACCGGAGCTTGTAAACTTCAAGTAACTCTGTCAGGTAGGCAGGTGCTAGACCTTTAAGTGCCTTATATGTAAGTAGGAGAACTTTGAAGTCAGTCCTGAACCTAACAGGAAGCCAATGTAGGGAACTAAGAACAGGGGTTATGTGTTCTCGACTTTCAAGGCACTAATCTTTGGCATACACAAATACATAAACAGAATACCAACAGAAGAATATAAATGAATTTAATAAAATAACACATTATAGTAAGTAAAATACACCCGATTTCACAATATTAGATTTACTGTTGGTATGATGGTATGAATTGTTGGTATATGTGTGGTTATTCTGCTATTTCAAGTGCCGGTCCCTGCTCTACAATGGGCGTCCCCATTTCCCGATTTGTCCAATATGTTGTATGTGTATACCTCCTTCCAACTTTACATAAGAAATAAATGGGAATTTTTTGGGGAGTTTTTTGAGGAAGCCACAGATGACACACAAAGACCTGCAGATGACCCTAGAAGTTTAGCAACTCAAAAATGCATAAAATATACACTATAGTGCCAAAAGTATTGGGACACCCCTCCAAATCATTGAATTCAGGTGTTCCAATCACTTCCATGGGACAGCGCATGCTGAGGCGCACAGTGTGCAGAAGCTGCCAACTTTCTGCAGAGTCAATAGCTACAGACCTCCAAACTTCGTGTGGCCTTCAGATTAGCTCGAGAACAGTGCGGAGAGATCTTCATGGAATGGGTTTCCATGGCTGAGCAGCTACATCCAAGTGTTACATCAAGCGCAATGCAAAGTGTCAGATGCAGTGGTATAAAGCACATCGTCACTGGATTCTACAGTAGTGGAGATGTGTTCTCTGGATTGACGAATCACGCTTCTCTGTCTGGCAATCCGATGGATGGGTCTGGGTGTGGTGGTTGCCAGGAGAACAGTATTTGCCTGACTGCACTGTATCAAGTGTAAAGTTTGGTGGGGGGGGGGGGTTATAATGTGGGGTTGTTCTTCAGGGGTTGGGCTTGGCCC
>JAAGVU020000002.1:16958465-16969617 GCA_011763525.2 Mormyrus iriodes
TACAACCTAACTGATCTGGTCCTTCTGGGTCTGGTTCATGTACAATCTGCCTGCATGCATGCATGCATGCATGCATGTGCCAGTCGCATCACTGACATCATGTCAGTGTTTTGTGCTTGGCCACAGTTAGCAGTCTCACTAGAGGCATACCATGCTTGAGTCCAAATGAACTGTGCCTGGACACACCTCTTCAAGCGGGCCAAGGCATGATTCATCTGGATTCAGGCACATGATGCATCTAGTGTGATTGCTAACCGTGTCCATGCAAAAAAAAAAATCACGATTAAAGTTCACATGTGTGGCTTCTGCCAGTGGGTATTAGGATGACTGCTCCAATGGACAATCACCCCATATCTGCAGGGGATCCTGGAGGATTGCAACCATGAATGGACCTTTATCCAGACCCCTTTTGTATAGTGTTCCCTTGTTAAACTAGCCCTTGAGGAGCATTAGCCTCCACTCTAGTCTCCTTGCCTGCCACATTGCACTTTAGAAAAAAAAAAAAATCAGTGCATAATTACTATGTGAATATCTAAAAAATGCTCACCTTTTATATTACGCATTTAAACAGGAACAGACTATTTTTTTTACTGCCATAACAAACCCTGTGCTTACAAACCCAGCTTGTAAATAAGAGTGTACCAATCACATGGTACTTCACCACTGCCAAAGGCTGCAGAAAAAGGTTCTGTGAGAATCACAGCAGAATATTATTCACAAATCAAGGGGCAAAGCATAAGAAGAAATACATGGAGTGATATTACGATATATCAGCAGTCAACCTGCAAAAAAGCAGTTCCATAACATGTTATGAGATCATATGTGGAGATACGGCAGCAATGTTCTTCATATCATGACAGGTAACAGACAGAGGTAGGTAAAGCAGGGCTACACACTGTGCCCATTTGGTCGCATTTTGCCGCTGTTTTTGGAGAGAGAGACTACATTTTCTAACTACGCACACTAGTGTGACTTGTGAATATGCCCCCCCATTTGTTTTTTCAACCATCATCATACATCACATGAATCAGCTGGAAAGAGCAAGAATTAGTGTGAGTATGTGTATACACACACACACACACACACACACACACATACACGCACACAGTCTATAAATATCAAAGTGACACATGAAAGTGGCCAGGAGCTACAAAAGTTGCCAGGTTCCGGAATTTCGGCGGGAAAGTACCTTATGGAGCACTCGTAAAGCACAACAGCTTGATGCATAAACTTTGCAGGGGCAGATGTACTGACTAAATAACGGCTGACCACATACCTTATGTCTACCTTTATACATTTATTATGTGGTGATTGTTTTTAAAAATACCATTTAACTTAATGTTTTTTTTTCACGATGACTTTGTGACTTTTTCCTTTAAAATAACACATCATATTGTTATTTCTGAAAATTCTATATTTATTACCAAAGCATTTATCAGTAATTTTAACTTGGCACTAAAAAGTAACTTAAAGTAATTAACTCATTTATCATGAGTTATGACAGCCATCTGAGGCTTTGAGTTTATGGTTGCAATTCGTATCTATGGTAATGTACTCTCCATCCAAACGAACAAGTTACCTATCTATCCATTATCTGTACTCCTTATTGCAGGCAAGCTCACAGGGAGCATAGTGCCTATTCCAGCCAGCAGAGCACAAGGAATGGGCACAAGGCAGGGAACAACCCACAATGGGGCCCCAACCCATCACAGGGTACATTCATACACACAGGCACACTTACAGGCAGTTTGGCAACTCCAGTTAGCCTCAGCATGTTTTTGGACCAAGGGGGGAAAACAGACTACCCCATGAGAATACAAGGGAGAACATGCAAATTCCACACAGATAAACCCAGGTCCCAGACATGTGAGGTGACAGTGCTAACCATTGCACCACCATGCCACCCTGCTCTAGACTCGATATAACAAAAATGTCTGTTTCTACAACAATCGGTCTTTCTGAATAATGAATGAATGCTGCCGATTTATACCTGTAAAACAAGAACTTTATTGACTGCAGACACAATATCTTCCAACTGAAGTCTGTTACACACGGCAACTTGGTTTCATGAGACCCTTGTATTTCCAACTAACATGTCTTATGTCTTGTTTAATAGCAGAGGACCATTGGTGCAGCCATCAGAATAGTACACATTCACTATGTCAATAAGAAAATCTCCATAACAGGACCCAGAACAGCACTGCAAGCTGTTTTGTCACCTTTGCTGGACTAATGATGACGGTGGATTTTCTCTCCTATGTCATTGGAGACTAGGAGAATCCCTTGTTTAAAAACCATAGCTGAGAAGTATCTGTATTGACTCAGATATTAGTCCAACTCTACTGTCCAAGGCCATATGCCGAATGTTCATCTTTAGTACAGGCAGGATACTGATGTAGCAGCTATACTTGCCAAAAGGCTGAAGGTTGGAGTTAGAGGAGGTAGCAGTAATGTGACTTAACATTGCACATCCCAGACATCGCTGCTCCAGAAATGTCTAAAATGTAGTTTATGGGTAACAGAATTTTGGGTAGCAGGTTCTGCTGGTGATTTTGAAAACTTCTGCCATTACCTAACTTTTCAAAAGCAAATACCATTAGATTAATGTATTATTTAATTCCAGTTCAATTAAAAGCATGTTAAACATTATACATTCAACTGCCTAATACTGAAAAAGAGAATTAGATTGGAGTCCTGTTCACCTGATTATATATAGCCGCAGAAAAGATTAAGAGACCACAGCACAATTTTTTGTTTCACTCATTTCTCAATTCATGGGTGTGAGTCTGAATTTTTTTTTTTTATATATATATATATATATATATATATATATAAATAAAATTTTGCAAACTTACAGCCTGGTTCTTCCCTGTTTCTCATTAATGAAGGGCATCTATTTTATGTGACTTTGGTTCTACTTTTAGGAGCCTGATATGAAATGTCCCAGCAGTGCACTTCTCATCACTTAATGTTTCCCATTACTTTTGAAGGTCACTTAATGTCATCCTGCAATTCATGAGAAACTGTCGGATAGGTTAACGGTCATCTCTGGAATGAGAAAGTTGCTTTTGCCCTCTGCCTGGCTGGTGTCTGGTTGTTCCCATTGTCTCCTCCTTCACCTTATGTACTGCTGTCTTACAAATATTGAACCTGGAAGCAACCTGCTGTTCAGCGTAGTCTTCTGCCAGCAGAACCACAACTAAACCAAGATTTAAAAATGCAAATTTTATTTTAAATAAAGTGGTATTAAATTTTTTCCACGGCTGAATATGCCTACATGTTGTCAGATCCTTAGAGCCAGTACTGTGTGTTCATCAGGGTCATAGTGAAGTCACCTGCTGCCAAATTCAAGTCATAAGAGTCAGAGTCTCACTCGAAGTCATCATATACAAAATTAAATGTACAAATTTAATGTACAAAATATGATATTACTGCTTTTATGAAAACATTTTGTACAATAGATTTAGATTTTAGATTGGTTCATCAAAAATGTTGTAACTAGCAAAGTAGTATTTGTAACAGTACTACATAACAGCTGGTATTCAATACTGTGCTAGCACAACAACTTCATGAACTTTCTGGCAGGTCTAAAGCATGAATATGAAGTCTGCCACAATCAGCATAAGCATTCCTGGCAGAAACTGGCAGAGACCGCATCAGTCGATAGTATATCGATATCTGTTTGCCGATTCGATATGTATCATGGTTTTTTTAATAGTGTTTGGTGAAGAGCACTTCAGGTCTACATGGGCGTGATCTAAATTCACAAATAGATGGAAAACATTATGCTAAGTGTGTCTGTGAGTTGGTTGCGGCTAATGATGAAGAGCTGAAAGACCCTCCCACGTCACGTTAAGCAGTTTGGTTTAATAAATAACACCAGAGAGAGAAAGGAGTTGATAAGAACAAGAATGTCGGTCATCTCTGTCATACCAAACTCGGATATGTTGCTGGAAACACATCCATCATGCTGACTCATTTGAGACTAGTGTTTGTACAACCAAAGCAAGACAGAAACAGCCTCTGCAAGTTGTTATCCTCCCTGTGCTATTTTTTTGTTTTTTGTGCCGTTTCCAGGAAATTCAGACTGGGCTAACATTAAAAAAAAAAAAAAAAAAAAAAGGCTCAGCAGTAGAGAACATGGGATTTAGTTAATTGTGATTACTATGATGCAGTCTTATTTTAGATTTTTAAAGTTTATTTAGGATATTTATTTTTAGTGTGAAAATGAGCTTCTGTTAGGTTTTATTCAGACACCACATCAGACACATGGTTTGGTTTGCACCTGTTCCTAATTGTTTCCAGTTTTAATAATATATCATTTTAAAATCAATTCTGTTTCCCTGCCTACCGAAATTGCACCAAAATGTGCTTGAGTCGGGGTTTGCACGTAGTCATACACATGTATAGGTGGCTCTTTACTTTATAAAATGCAAAGTTGGCCCAGACCTTGAATTTTAATTGAGACAGGGCCAGAAAAGTATCATCATACACTTGCTCATTCATGATAGTACCATGACAGACGTGTCGGTCCCTTAAATCGGGCAATGTGCAACTGGGCAAGTATATTAGCACTAGTGAATGTGACCAACATAGGTTGCTGTAATTATGGTTTATATTGAAATTTAAAAATTGATTTGTGTCTCATGGCCATCTAAAAATCACCACCTCGTAGAATCACGATTTGTAATGAAATCAACTTCACCCTGCCCCTAATAAGCATCAGTAGATACATTTAGCAGGCTAGTAGATTTTCACATATCAAAATGAACGGTTAATTTATGATGGAGACTTTAGATATCTTTTTATGATCACAGTGTCACAAATGCTAGAGCCTAAGAATTCTTATAGCAAAGTTCAAGTCAAGAAACTATCAAGTGGAAGTCCAAATTTCATATGTCTTGAGTTTGAGTCCTGGACTCAAGTACTGCAACCCTGGTGTCCATACAAATAAATCACCAGAGAACACAATAATATATCAGGGAGCAAGAGGTTCTAGTCCAGGGGCACCCAGGCCACTTCAAGGCACCGACGGTAATGAGAAACAATGTACTCTGCCTGGAGGAATTATGGCCTGGCTGTCAGGGAATGAAAACAATAGCAGCCTGGATGGCAATAAAGACAATGAAAAAAAGGCCTGTAGAATTGCTGACTAACAGCCAATCCACTAGGGTATCGGAGCTTTGAGCAGCGTGAGAGTACAACCTCACACACACACAGAGGCAGGCGCACACACACACACTCAAACATGTAGATGCATGCACGCACATACACACGTACATGCACGCACACACACACACACACACACACACACACACTTTAGAGACTTCAATATTCCTCCAAACTCATTCCAATTTACAATGCCTCAAAAAAATCTGTTACTTCTGAAGAGATATTTGGTAATTCTGAAGGAAAATCTGCTAATTCTGCCTTCACAATGAATCTCACTCTGCTCACTGTTCCATTTTAGGGTTAGATCATAGCCTTCTCCTATACATCCCAAAATATACTGAACATTAAGCATCACTGGAGTGTAGCTGCAGAGAGCACAGAGAGCCAGGACAGAGGGAGGCCTTACACCGATTAAACAGCTCCAGAGTATAGCTGCAGAGAGCACAGAGACCCAGGACAGAGGGCCGCCTCACACCTATTAAACAGCACTGCAGCAGGGCTTCTGACTCTGAATTAATCAGGAGAGTACAATAACTCAGAGGCAATGTACAAAAAATGAACAGTAAAATCACAGTTTGAGTAATTATATGTGAAATTAAATATTCATTCATACCATAGCTTGAATGGCGAAATATTGAAAAGTATGGGCTCCTTTCAGTCTGTAACCACAATTTGTATCTTTCCTGTCTTCTAAATTGTGTTAATATCTTATATTAGCATTAAAAACTACAAGCTACATATACAGTTTTTGGTAAGGAGACAAAGGAATGCAGTCAGTGGAACTCCTGTATTGCTAAATATTTGATGTAGATGCAGCATGAGTGGCAGGCACACTGTAGAAGGAGGGAATATGCATTGATAGCAGATGATGATGATACTGGTGAGGGAACATCAGGAAGAACAAGCAACAAGTGATAGTAAAGGCTTTTCACACCCCGGGAGTCAACATGAGGACACACCTTTCATGTGTGTTACGTATAGGTCAGGGTTGAGGACCAGGAGGCATTTTTGTTCAGCAAGTGTGAAATAGTTGACAATCCCAGAAAGTGTCGAACATAAAAGCAATAAAATTGTGCTGGGTCTAAGCAGGAAAGTGAAAAGCAGAACAGCATAAAGGACAAGGAATTTTCATTCTGCATAAAAGAATCAGAAAGGAAAGCCCAGTTCAAAGTGTCTAAATTCCTAAGAGGCCTGGATATAATTAGAGATGAAGAAGTACTTAAAGTCAGCTCAAGAAAAGAGCATGTGGAAATTAGCCAGGAGCTTTTGTGCTGACATTTATTCTTCTAATAGCAGTCAGGAATGTATTTAGGACTAAAGGCCAAGGTAAACTCCTGGACACACTGAGAAAGGACAGCTAAAATGAGGTATTAAAGGCAGTTATTAATTTTGCCACTGAATCAAGCAGTGAAACACATAGCCCTTCCCTACAAATGCCCACACACTTTTTGTTTGCCATCAAGTATGAAGACCCGTCTCTCTTTGGGGCTCCTGACATTTTTTGGAAAATATGTGAAATCTCTTCACTCATGGTGCTCTGGTTTCAGTGGTGCAATCCACTAACTCATCCACTCATCTCCAGCTTCAAATACAGAATGAGTGAGTGGGGAACATGAACAAAGGGTCTTAATGTCAAAAATATTAACAAACAAAAAAATATAGTCTGAGTTGGTCTCAGAAGAATAATTGTGGTTAGTGATTTTGTGCTGTTCAAGGAATGCAGACAAAAACAGAGCAATCCACCAACTTTGGGAAGATTTCCCTCCATTTATGTTGTTCAGACAGAAGAAACACAGCTGTTGAAGCTTTCAATAGCATGTAATAGCTCAAATATTTGGCACGACGAAGGCCAACAATACAAGTTCTTCACGCTGAGAATATCTAAGGTATATCTTTCATCAGTGTATGAAATCCGCCTGAGAGCCAGCGCTCAGATCCGTCCCCCATAAACAGACATGCCAACACCCTCTGGCCACTTCCAGGTTCCCACCCAGCAACACTGCACATTCTTTCATCTGATAAACACCAAAATTCTTCTTTATTGGAGCCTCAGAGTTGTTTACATGCAAAAGCTAAACAGCACCTCAAAGAATAAGCTAAACCATTTTCTATGCCTCATTGTTATACCCAATAACAGCCTTTGAACCTTAACTACAGAACTCAGAAGGCACAATTAATGCATCAGAATTTCCTTTTGGACCCATGATTCCATAGGAGTAGCTTCACCACACACGATGAGGAGTTTCGCTGCCAGTGTTTTATGATTATTTGACTGCCATTATAGTATCATTATAGGCATGGGAAACGCGATCATCATAAATTTATTGCTTGGCTCTAGATGGAATTGGTATTCCACTGCTGCAGACACACCCTGATTGGAACAGACAGGCATTGTGTACTCACGATCATGGCAGAAAGAGCCCCCATAGGACGTCATGGTACAGTCACAGGAGAAGCCCTCCCACTGCTGCAAACACACACCCTGATTGGAGCAGGAATCCTCTGTGCAGGTTGCACCAGGGCCTGGGAAGGTGACACACAAGACACATTGACATTTTGGGACATCAGATTGGATAGTAGGTGGAGGTATACGACCATAAGTTCAAAACATGCATTTTGAAGTTCCTGATTAATTAAATTGCAATGCTGCAAGCAATGAATTAAAGAAAAGAAACTATTTGTTAGAAAATTCTTGGATAAGGATACGGGCAAAACAAAAGAGAGAAAAAAAAAAAACTACTCAATGGCTCATTCTGAAAAAAAAAAATTCTTATATTATGCACTATAATTATGCTGAATTAAGAATTTTTTTGTGCTTGCACCAAACCTGCTAAAACATTTTCTCTTTCTACTGGACAGTTAATCCAACAATTCAATGGTAAATGTACATTTAGATAATTTCACAGTTTTAATTATGCCTATATTTTCTGGTTCAATGTTAATGTTCCCACAGGGTATGGCTACTCAGTAACTGACTTACAATAGCCCTGTGCCATAATAAAATCTGAATATTCAGGGAGATCCTTTTACAAATGTGCATAACCTCACAGGGATGAGGTATGTAACCTTTCATTTGTAAGATTGGCAACTATGTGCCCCAATGCATGCTCTGACAGTAACTGAAGCCCCTTGGTGATCATACGTGGGTAACAATGAAGTGTTATCAATCTGAACTAGTTTAACACATAGAGAAGTAAATATTCCATAACCCTGAAACCTAACAATACCCTCGACTCTAGAACATTGCATGCCCTGTTGCAGGTTTGGGGCATGGTGCAGGTAGCAAAAAAAGAGGGGATGATCCACTTACAGCTGAGATGAGGGTTTTTTTTTAATAAAACTAAAAACACACCAGGGAAAATATATCAAAACAAATGGACCATGAGGGGTCAGAAAATAAACGGGGAAAATAAGGAATTACCTAAAAACCAAGAAACTAAACACAACTAAGGTGCAAGCAAAGACTGAGAACCAGGTAACACAGGGAGCAGACCTAGAAACTAAACAGCGCACCATGCATCTACTAAGCACAATGACTGACTAGGGAACTGAACAAAGGCATGCATTTAAATACACAGAACACAATGCGTAACAAGCAGCAGGTGTGGCTATCCAGCACTAGGGGCAACGAGGAGCAGGTGAGGACAATCCAATCAATCAAGGCACAGGACAATAGGTGGCATAAATTGCATACACAGGAACTAGGGAACACTGAAAAACACAGAGGGCTAATACCAGTAAGGACCACAAACACAAGCAGAGCAGAGCAGAGCAGAACCAAACCAAACCAGACACAAGTGGGATTAACCAAAACAGGAAAGCAAAGAACTAATATACACTAGAAGAAACAGAAAATGAATAAATACAAAATAACAGATGAGGTTGGGACTAAGGATTAGAGACTTGAACAAGAGACAAGGTGGAGAACACGATGGCCAGCAATACCTGCTGGCCAAACAGGGAGGAGATACAAAGGGCAGGTTAGGAGGGCACTGGCCCTTACATGTCCCTTGTGTGACACTGACCTCGGTGCAAACATAACACTTGAAATTTATAAAATGCTAATTTGGGATTGAATCATAAAACACAGTGCAGTCTTCTATGGCTGCTTGTGCAGAAGCTTTTGGTAAAAGACATTATGCAACAGGAAATACAATCATTGTGGGGAGCAACCAAATAAAATGATGTAGCGCATCAACACTGTTCACTAAGGCAAATAAGCAGATTACGCTTCTTGTTGGTGGCATGAGGATGAACAGGGTCAATTAAGCCTTTTAAAAGCCACAGTAGTATCTGTGTGTCAACACGCTTCCAGATCATAAATAATACATTACAATTAAACCAACAGGGAAAACGTTCTGCAAGTCGCTCAGCGTGTACAAGTGGAAGAAAATTATAAATGTGTAGAGGCTGGAGTCCCATCCTCACCGTCGCAGCCCCGTTCCACTGGTCCCACCCTGTGGAGAGCATCTGCTATCAGGTCTGGGAGTCTCCCATTTAGGTCAATGGAGGCCAGGCAGCCTTGGTATCCATCTCGGGATGCAGTGAGTTTGGGCAGGCTGTTGTACATGTTCCTCCCAACTCCCCCAAGGTACAGCTCTCCTGAAAAAACACAGCAGACCAATTTGTTTAATAATGTAATGTAAGAAGATTACAGGAGCTGAAATCCAAATCCACATCTGAACAGACAACAGCAGCACTTACATGCTAACAGTTAACAGAAGCTGACTGACATGGGATATTCCAGTTCACATCTAAACCAGCACATCAGCAGAATTTATTCACCCTGTGAATCACATGACATTGCGCAAGGTGGGTAAGTGCTAATTGGGAGAGTGATATCACCCTCTCACACCCACCTGATTCAACCTGCAGTCAGTTCAGAAATGGCTGAGGATGCTATGCAATTTAAATGTGGATTAACAAACATCAAACTCTGTAGTATCTAGGACATTAAGAACGTTGTAGTAATGCATGAATTTCCAACGAAATACAATAGACACAATCTAAACACCATTTAAAGCTGTATTATTTGTAATTTTACAAAGGAGAACATCTAGAGTACGAGAAGCTGGTACTAATCTTGGAAGCTACAAATCCAGACCAGGATATTGTTTCTACCAACCAGTTGAGTACTCTGTGACTGTGACTCTTCATGCTCAACTGGTTGGTAGAAACAAAATCCTGGTCTGGATTTGTAGCTGTAGCGGTGCTTATAGGGAATTGTATATGGGGAGTGACTGTGCAAAGCAAGCATGATGTGGGATGGGGTTGCAAACAAAACGGCAAACGGCAATTTTTTTTGTTTTTGTTTTAAGTGGGCATCAATGGGGGTGGTACCATGGGTGTGCATGCATGGGTGTGTGTGAGTTCCCATGACAGGTGCGCCCAATGCTACTGTATTGATGAGCTGTGGGACAGGCAGAACGGGAGATAAAGACGCAGCGGGAGCAGGGTTTGAAGTTGGTACCACCACTGTGGTGATCTCCAGGAGCAATTTTCAGTGGACGAGTGCAACGGTGGAGGACCAGCAAGATTATTCAAGGGCGCTCTAGTTCCTTCCGACAAGGGAAGTGACTACGTTCACATTTTAGAAAAAAGAAATAAATACGACACACTATAAAGTAAAGTACATGTCCAATGTAAAAAAATAAATCTGCTAAAGTAAGTGAAAGATTTTTTTCCTCTTGACCAGCTTGGTTGAAACAAGAGGCTGTCCTCAACTGAAAATACAAGAGAACAAGTCTGCACAAAAGGAGCCATTTCATTATTGAATGAAATACAGTAATCCCTCAGCGCTTCGACTTTCGCGGCTTCACTCTATCGCGGATTTTATATGCAAGCATATCTAAATATATATCACAGATTTTTCGCTGGTTCGCGGATTTCTGCGGACGATGGAGCTGTTTATTTCTGGTACATGCTTCCTCAGTTGGTTTGCCCTGTTGATTTCATACACGGGACGCTATTGGCGGATGGC
>JAAGVU020000002.1:16982604-16993748 GCA_011763525.2 Mormyrus iriodes
ACACACACACATACACCCACAACCACCCACATACACACGCACCGACACACTCACTCCCACGCCCACACACATACACACACACGCACGCATGCATGCACACACAAATACACACAGACACACATACACACACGCACGCACACACACATATACACACACACACGCACACACGCACGCACACACACATAGACATACACATACACATAAACATACACACACACGCACGTGCACACACACACACACACACACAGCTGAGAGTGAAACTTGGGGATGAAGTCCACAGTAAAGCCATTTATCTGGCAACCATAGAGCATTTTGTGTGATACATTTTGCCGAATGAAAATACCTAAACAAATTATTATAAGCCTACCCTACACACTCTGCCCACCTCTCCAAAAAAAGACTTGACACAACTAAATTCTCCCAGAAAAAATTTTTGCCAAGCTCCCCACAACACTTTTTCCCAACCAGCTACTGAACAGCTTCGGATAAAATTTGCCAAATTAGGAGGCAAGCAACCAAAAATCAATATTGGATGTCCAGGGAATATGATAAAGTAAACAATGTGAGAGGAAAACGGAATAAATTGAAGAGGCCTCTATGTTCAAACATGCTGCAGTAAATGGTTGAGATGTCACTGAAGAAAGGACAGCAGAGGCAGTCATACCTACAAACAAAACTGAATGATGACAAATGCATGATCCATTCTTGCATATCTGGGTAACACCAACTTTCACTTAACTACAGTCAAGACATCTCATTTTCTATCTACTAGAGCTTAACTTTGAGTATTTTTTTGAGCGTAACCTTTTAAGGTCATCCAGGAACATGAACTATTCTCCAGGCTTCAGATGAAATCCTTCACTTACCCTTTGACCAATTCCACAACGATGAAATCGCTGCCATCGCCAGAGTTGTACAGCAGCAGCCCATCAGAGGAAGTGGTCTTAAACTGAAAGAAAAGGTGCATGGAGGCATAGGCCTGCAGGGTAGCCAAAGTCAGGTAGCTGGCCCTGCTCCGGAAAGTGATGGGGTCGGCGATGATGCGGCGCATGCCGAAGCGAGCATTGAGCTCACAGTACGAGATGTCACCATTCCTGCACTGATCCAAGTAGGGAACTCCGTTGACTGTCAAGCCCTGCAGGTGCCCGATAAAGTTGGATGGAACAACTGAGGCGAAGCGCCGCTCTGTCATGATGCCTGTCTCGATGTTATGGAACTCCAGGCGTGTATGGGCACCACTTATCTGGCCTGAGTTCAGCGGGGCAACAGAAAACATTCTCAGTGATTACTATGCACCACTCATGCTCAGTGAAGGTACAGTGACAATCAATCAATAAGCAAGTCAAAACAAGAACACCGAGACATACACTTTCGAAAAATATATAGTTTTGGACAAAAAAAAGAACTTCTGTAATCCCTCATAGTCTGCACTCTTTTACCAGGAGATGGTGGATTACCTGGAACAAAGTTGTTGGCTATAAAAGTATATATAAGTAACCTTCTAGCCGAGTACATTGTGGATGTCAAATGAAGGCCTTTTCTCTTATATTATACCTCTGGTTGTATCATGATTGGCCCAGTGTCAACCAGACGTCAAGAAATGAGGTTAATGAAAGAGCAGTGGCCCTTAATGTGACAGTGTACTCACCATCCACGGTCACATTGTCCACCAGGAGCTGCAGGTTCTTTCCTCTGCGTGTCACCTTCACTGTGTGCCACTCGTTGTCATTCAGTCTCTGCCCTGCAAACAGTGTCTCAGGCCCTTTGCCTGTGGAGGGATGCAGAAGGTCACAGAAGGTCAAGCCTCCTTTTATAGCAAAGCAAAAGGACACTTGAGTCTATGTCCAACACACACACACACACACACACACACACACACACACACACACACAGTCCAAATATTCTCCTACCCAGCCCTAACCTTAACCATAAATAACCAAACAAAATACATGATACAACATTTTTAGCATTTTAGTACTTTGATTGCATTCACCAATTATTATAAAATTGAGGTTATCCTTGTGGGAACCAAAAACATGTCCCCATAAGGTGTAATGTTACAAGTTTTATCACATTGTGGGAAAATTTAGTCCCCACAATATAATAATTACAAAGATGCACACACGCACACAGACCCACGTTTGTATTAATATCTTTGTCGGAACAATCAATTCATTTCTATGGAAAAACCCTAACCCCAACAATGACAACCTTAACCCTTGACAACCTTTACCCAGCCCTAACCTTGACCAAAAGTAGCCAAACAAAATACATGACATTTGACATTAAATTTTTTTTTATTGCAGTTAAGGGTTTTAACAAAAAAACAAAGTTTTAATAAAATTTCCCCCCTTTCCCCCCCTTAATTTTTCAAAATAACAGGTTTTTATCACATTGCGGGGCAGGGATAATGTCCCCACAATGTCATATATACATAACCCTCACTCACACACACACACACACACACACACACACACAAAGAAGTCACCACATAATATATCTTTTCTTTCTTTTGAAGATGGAGATGTTCCCATTTTGTACATTTAAAGGCAGTCTGTCTGTTCTTTGAGACAAGTAATTTTAGCATGCCCAATGCATCCCTAGAATGCTCCTGTTCCAGAACCTTTGGAGACATGCCGACCTGCTCATTGCAATATGACAGAAAGAGGACACCAGACCTAAAATGTTCTCAAAATATCAATGCATAGATGATCTGAGGTGACATACTGACAGAATACAATCATAGAACATTCAGAAGCAGCATGTAAA
The DNA here is from genome assembly GCA_011763525.2 of Mormyrus iriodes. Classification (NCBI taxonomy): domain Eukaryota; kingdom Metazoa; phylum Chordata; class Actinopteri; order Osteoglossiformes; family Mormyridae; genus Mormyrus; species Mormyrus iriodes. The sequence goes on from JAAGVU020000002.1 coordinate 16,985,374, forward strand.
TATGCCTTAACATCCACACATAATAGTATCTGCGAGTTGCCTGACGCTAGTCGAGGTAATTTACATGTTTCCACTGCATTCTGGGTGGTATTGTAAATAGTTGCTATATTGTGTTGTGAAAGCGGCTCTTTGTGAAGATGTTACCTTACCTTTTGCCTACCTCTGGAGCCTGGGTCCACTGGGTGTCACAATACCTTAACAGCTTTAATATATATTAATAACCATTACATGATTAATGTACAATACATAACCATCATACAGGTGTCATCTTTTGTTCATTGTGTGCTATGAATGTAATGCTGTAAGCCATGTTAAGATACATTTACATGCAGCGTATTAATATTCTATGAATGTATAACAAATGTAAATCGTTACTTGTTGTTTTAACACAAGGATGGCTTAGATAGCAGGACACAGCCTGAGTGAGCTCTAAACAGCAGGCCATCTTGGATCACTATGATCCAGACCATTACAGAGCCAGGACAGAGTGGCCATAAAGGTAAAAAGCCTGGGCAGAATCCAGCCCACCAACTGCCTGCTGGCATCCTAACTGCATTCTCTATCCAACCAATGCAAGGTAATTAAAGTCAAACTGTGGCTGAAGCAAATACTGTCAGCTATTATAACCAAAAAGCTGTTGTTTAAATATTAACTTGATACAAATTTGACCCATTTTTGCCATCAGATCTTCTGAAGCTTCCTTAAGTTATTTAAAGGTTTCTCATGGACTCTTCAATTTGAGTATTTAACAAAAGTCACCTTTCATGTATCGTTTTTCACACTGCTGCTGTGTTTGAGGTTTTATACCTCTGGATATGATTTCCATAAAAAAACAAAATCTAACAGAAATGTTTAAAATGTCAAAATGATATTACCAAAATATTTCACATTCTTGTGCTTTTATAGCTTATAGTTTAGAAACATCTTTTTTTGTTTTATTAGTAACACGATGAAAATCTAATTTATCAGAAATGTTATTTGGAAATTAATGCAAAATTTAATACAAAAATTTACTTTTTGACGCACGTAAAAAAAAAAAAAAATCCATATAGAATAAATGACATCATCCTGACTTTTTCCTGACTGCTGTCATTTGCAGAAGTAGACTGAATGGGAATTGCCCTCGTATATTCTAATCATGCTACAACTATTTTTCCGCCACTAAACTAGCAAAAATGGGTTGGCCATGACATAAAGAACCATGTTCTTCAGAGTGTTATAAAAACATTTAATAGTTATAAAAGAAATCCATTTTTAGAATATTTTTATAACTTTTTATGTGTATAATTCTAATTGTTTGGCATCCAATTTCATTGCACATATTTAATTCAATTCAATTTTATTTGTATAGCGCATTTTCACATTACATTGACTCAAAGCACTTTACATTGTCCCTGGCCAAAGGCCACAGTGAGCAAGCTAGAGGCGACAATAAGAAGGAAAAACTCCCTAGAAGGAAGAAACCTTGGGAAGAACCAGACTCAAAGGGGGAGCCCATACTCCTTGGGCAGGCACAGGAGATCAAATGAGTCCCAGTTTATACTGTCCCAATTTGAACATTTAAGTCTCAAAACAGGGGGCAGGCAGGTGCAAAAATATGCATATGAATACAGATATTCAATATACTCAAGATATTCAATATCTTTGGCTATACATATTCATTAGTTATCATAATGTGTCCCTATGCTGTACAATTGATAACATACATTAATGGGTTAATAACTCTAGGACTAAGTAAGCTTAATCTAGTCCAGTGTGCTTTGAGCAGGGGATGGTATACCATTTATCTGGTATAATAAGGAACTTACATAACTGGAAAAGTAATGGAAGCTATAATGGTCCAGGAAGCGAAAATGGAAGATTACCAGGATTTGAATGACATTCTGAGGGATAGCCAACATGGATTTAGTAGATCCTTGGGCAAAGGAGACTGAGGGGGGACATGATCCAGGTATATAAGATTCTAACAGGTCTGGATGCTGTTCAACCAAATAGTTACTTGAAAATTAATTCAAATACAAGAACTCGTGGCCATAGGTGGAAATTAGCGGGAGAACATTTTAAACTGGATTTGAGAAAAAACTTCTTTACACAGCGTGTAGAGTATGGAATAGTCTTCCAGTTAGTGTAGTACAAGCTAAAACCTTCCGTTAAATCAGAGCTAGATAAGATTTTAGCAACTTTAAGCTATCAGCTGAATTCTCCCCAAACGAGCTTGATCGGCTGAATGGCCTCCTCTTATTTGTACATTTCTTATGAAATGTGTTAACTTACCAAAACCATGAATTTTATGAATGTATTTTTACGCTTACAGTGAGTCTCTTTTCTCTGTCCTCGCTACATTTAGCAAACTAATTAGCCTAAACTGGCCTCTAAGGGTCAAATTTCCACTGGTTATGAAGAAAATGAGGAAAGTATCCTAACGAGTTTTACCAAACTCATACTGCAATGACAGACAGACAGACAGACAGACAGACAGGCAGATAGATAGATAGATAGATAGATAGATGAGAGATAGATAGATAGATTGATTTATTGATTGATTGATTTATTATACAGCAAAACTGAGTATACCCCTTAGCCAGTATCACTAAAATGGTAAGAAAATAGAAGTGCTGTGCAATTACTACATTTTTACTAATTTGTAACCAAAGCCCAACGAGAATGGAACCAATGAATTTGAAAAACAGAAATATCTGACCAATTAAACAATAAAGGTCCATATTTAAGAGTCAACAATAATAAAAGTCAGTGCACCCTAAATCCAGTGTGACAGCAGTGTGACATTCCATTTTCTTTTTTTTTAATGTTTTATATGGTCGCATTTATTTTTGATGACTGCTCTGATCCCCCTGGGCATGGATGATACTAGTCCTGCACAATCCCGTTGAGGGAGTGTCTGCCATTGTTTACAGATGATTCTTATAAGCTGCTCTTTGCTGGAGGGCTTTTGTCACTTTACCTTCCGCTTTAAAATACCCCAAAGGTGCTCTATTGGGTTAAAGCCAGAAGACATACCTGACCAGTTCAAAGTTTTCACTTTTTGTTTTTTAAAAACTCTTGTGTGATTTTTGAGGTATGTTTTGATCATTGTTATTTAAAAAAATACTCTTCGGCCAAACTTCTTGAGTCCTGGAATCATCTTTTCATTGAATTTTTGATGTATAAATATGGATTCATAGTGCCATCTTAAAATTTCATCTCCCCTCCCCCATTGCCACTCAGGCAGCCCCATGTCAGAACAATCCCACCCCCATGTTTCACTGTCGGTACAGTGCAGTCACTGTCGTAGTCCTAGCCAAGTCCATGCCAAACATGCTGGACCCCATATGATTCAAATATATTTATTTTGGTTTCATTTCACCAAAGAATGTGCTGACAAAACTTATCAGGTTTCCTTTTACATTCCCTGGAAGTTTAATCTTGCAGCTGTATGCCATTTTGTCAGCAATGGTTTTCTTCTTGGGCATCATCCATAGAGTTTGACTTCATGTAATGTGCTTTGCACTGTCTGAGCAGTCACTGAGATACTAATTGCTACAGATAATCCTTGTGCCATGTCAGAAGCACTTGTACATCTGTTTTTCAATGCAAGGTTTTGCAAATAAAAAGTTGCATGTTATCCCACTCGGATTAGGGAGACCGGGGCCTTGCCCTGGAACCAGGCCTGGGGCAGGAGCTTGAGGGAGAGCGCCTGGTGGCTGGGCCTCCACCCAACGGGGACCGGCCGGGCATGGTTTTGGTTTGGGAAGGAGCCTGAGCTGGTGTGGGAGGTAGAGAGATACCAACTAGATATAATCGTTAGATATAGTTGTTTGTGCGTATGCGCCAAACACCAGTTTAGAGTATCTGTCCTTCTTGGAGGCCTTGGAGGGGGTGCTGGAAGGTGCCCCTTCTGGGGACTCCATCATTCTGCTGGGGGACTTTAATGCACACGTAGGTAATGACAGTGAAACCTGGAAAGGTGTGATTGGGAGGAATGGCCTGCCTGATCATAATCCGAGCAGTGATCTGTTATTGGACTTATGTACTAATCACAGTTTGTCCATAACAAACACCATGTTCGAGCATAAGGGGGTTCATAAGTGCACCTGGCACCAGAGCACCCAAGGCCGTAGTTAGATGATCAATTTTGTAATCATGTCATCCGGTCTGCGTCCATATGTTTTGGACATTCGGGCGAAGAAATGAGCTGAGCTGTCAACTGATCACCACCTGGTGGTGAGTTGGGTTCGATGGTGGTGGAAGATGCCGGATAGACCTGGTAGACCCAAACGTATAGTGAGGGAGTGCTGGGAAAGTCTGGTGGAGGCCCCTGTCCAAGAGATCTTCAACTCGCACCTTCGGCAAGTTTATCTTCTCTCCCGAGGGAATCAGGGGACATGGAGCCTGAATGGGCCATGTTCTAGGACTCCATTGCTGAGGTGGCAGTGCGGATCTGTAGCCATAAGGTTGTTGGTGCCAGTCGTAGTAGCAATCCCCGAACCCAATGGTGGACACCAGCGGTAAAGGGAGCTGTCAGGCTGAAGAAGGAGCCCTTCAAGGCTTAGTTAGTTTGCGGGACTCTGGAAGCAGTGAACAGGTACCGGCAGGGCTGGAAGGCTGGCGATATAGTCAGGCATTGGAAGGAATATTTAGAGGATCTCCTAAATCCCACTGATATGCCTTCCTTGGAAGAAGTAGAGCTGGAAGACTCAGAGGAGGACTTGCCCATCTCTGGGGCTGAGGTCACTGAAGTGGATGAGATTCACCCTGAGTTCTTGAAAGCTCTTAATGTTGTTGGGCTGTCCTGGCTGACATGTCTCTTCAACATTGTGTGGACGTCGCGTACAGTGCCTTTGGATTGGTAGACTAAGGTGGTGGTCCCAATCTTTAAGAAAGGGGACCGGAGGATGTGTTCCAACTGTAGGGGAATCACACTCCTCAGCCCCCCTGGGAAGGTCTATTCCGGGGTATTGGAGAGGAGGGTCCGTCCATTAGTCGAACCTCGGATCCAGGAGGAACCATGTGGATTCCGTCCTGGTCATGGAACACTGGACCATCTCTTCACCCTCACAAGGATACTGGAGAGCTCATGCCAGTTTGCCCAACCAGTCTACATGTGTTTTGTGGACTTGGAAAAGGCATACGACTGTGTCTCTTGGGGAGTCCTGTGGGGTGTTCCAGGAGTATGGGATACGGGGTCCGTTGTTGCGGGCAATCAGGTCACTGTCCAAATGGAGCAAAAGTTTGGTTGGCATTGCCAACAGTAAATCAGACTAATTCCCTGTAGGTGTTGGACTCTGCCAGGGCTGCCCTTTGTCACCGATTCCGTTCACAAATTTTATGGACAAAATTTCTATTCATAGCCAAGGGGCGGAGGGGGTGCATTTGGGGGGCCTCAGGATCACATCATTGCTTTTTTGCAGATGATGTAGTCCTGTTGGCGTTATCGGGGTGCGACCTGTAGCATGCACTGGGGCCTTTTGCAGCTCAGTGTGAGGCAGCAGGGATGAAGATTAGCACCTCCAAATCTGAGGCCATGTTTCTCGACTGGAAAAGGGTGGATTGCCCTCTCCTGGTGGGGGATGAGTTACTGCCTCAAGTGGAGGAGTTCAAGTATCTCGGGGTCTTGTTCTCGAGTGAAGGAAAAAGGGAGTGAGAGATTGACAGACGGATCTGTTCTGTTTTGGTGGAGAGGGAGCTGAGCCAGAAGGCGAAGCTCTTAATTTACTGGTCGATCTACATTCCTACCCTCAGCTATGGTTATGAGCTCTGTGTGGTGACTGAAAGAATGAGATTGCGGATACAAGCAGCCAAAATGAGCTTCCTCCACAGGGTGGCTCAGCTCAGCCTTAGAGATATGGTGAGGAGCACAGACATTCGGTAGGGGCTCAAAGGCCGCTGTTCCTCTGCATCAAAAGTAGCCAGTTGAGGTGGTTCGGGCATCAATCTAGGATGCCTCCTGGATGGATCCCTAGGGAGGTGTTTCGGCATGTCCAACCGGAAGGAGGCCCCAGGGCAGACCTAGAGATTATGTCTCTCGGCTGGCCTGGGAACGCCTTGGTATTCCCCCGGTGGAGCTGGAGGAGGTGGCTGGTGAGAGGGAGGTCTGGGCATCCCTGCTTAAATTGCTGCCCCCACGACCCGACCCCAGATAAGCGTCAGAAAATGGATGGATGGATGGGTTTTGCAATGTTTTCGCTTATTTACAGTAGCCTACCGATACTTGTGTACTCTTTCCTATCTTTTTTAAATCTCACAGTCTGGTTTCTACTTCCTTATCATGTGGAGTCATGTTGCATTAGACACAACCTAGGCAAAAACTGTAAGAAAATTGTAAGACCCGTGATGTCTGCAGGCTATTTTAATTATTTAGTTATTTTATAGTTTATAACCTAGTTCATGGAAAAATTGTTTCAAAATCACAGGTGTATTCAGTTTTGTTGCACAGTTCAAAAGTGTAATCAGTTCTATTGCATTGGATTCATACATTGAGGTCCTTATTGCCCATTAAGCTAGTGATTTGCTGATGTGATGTGCTGGTGTTTCCTGCGAGAACCAAACTGGTTTGTAGCACACAAACTATCAAAGTATAGGTATCACCAAAATAATAATTAGAATAAAGTAATCTAAAGGAAATACTTCACAAGTTAAATAATCAAATAAATCTCCAAACAGATTAACCCCCGACAAATACTTGGAACCAAAAAGTAAATTTAGGTAAGAAATTATTTCTTCTGCACCTGTGTTTTGTGGTTCCTGTGGAATGTACAGTGTAGACTGTCCTTCAAACATTCCAGATAGTATCATATGCCAGAAGTGTTCAGTCATAGTAGAGTTGGAGGACAGGATTTGCATATTGGAGGAGCACATTGGTGCCTTAGAGGAGATTAAGCAGATTGAGGGATTCTTAGATATGACTCGTTCGTAGCCCATAGCCATCTTAGATCTGGCCGCAGTCCTTCCTGCCTCCACCAGCAGCCAGCACACAAGAGGCATGGGTCACAGTTAGATGTGGTCCCAAGAGCTGTAAGCAGAGAACTCCTACACACCAGCCAGCTGTTTCACTTAGCAATAGGTTCTCTGCTCTCAGCAGCTCATCTCTTGAGGTGGAAAATGTGCTCACAACTGGGGACTCAATAGTTAACGACAGTAGAATTTCTAACAATCGAAAAGAAGCAGTTTCTCTAAAACGCCTCCCCAGGGCCAGACTTTCTGACATTGAGACAAAATTGGACTCCCTCTCCAGCAATGAAGTCTCCACCTTGGTTGTTCAAGCTGGAACTAATGATATAAAGTCCCGACAATCCAAAGTAATAAAGAGGAGCTTCATTTCTTTGTGTGCAAAAGCTAAAACAATATGCCGGAATCTAATTGTCTCTAGTCCCTTACCAATTCTCTATAGAGGGGATGTAACCTATAGTATGCTACTGTCCCTAAACCACTGGTTACAGCCTTGGTGTGCCTCCCAAAACATAGCCTTTATTGATAATTGGGACCTTTTTGGAAATGGCCTGGCTTCTGTAAACAGGACGGTCTTCATCCTAATTGGAGGATCATTTATGTTATCCCAAAACATGGCAAAAAATGCATCTGCCTGACCGACAGCAGCACTCAGGCCTCAGTCTTACGATCTTATATTGAAGGCTGTTTATGCTCCTGCCTTTAGCTCATGTTTGACCATAATCCAGGTGCTCCAAAACATGGCATCACCTAAATCTAACAACTATTTAGACACAGAGTTGAGTGAGCTTAGAAAGAATATAGTAACTTTTATTAGACTAAGCACTGAAACTCTCTTAAGTTGTAAGTGAAATAACAATGGCAACTGATGCTGACAATGTGACTGTATTAATGCTTTTGGACCTTAGTGCATCCTTGACATAGTTGACCATTTTACTCTATTACAGACTTAAAATTTGATGTTGGGTTTTGAGGTATGGTGCAACATGTCCGGATGGTTCCCGGGGAGGGCACCATCTGAGCTGGAGACCTGGCTCGATCCCATGGACAGGTGACATTGTGGATGTCACTTACGAGCTTTAACTTCAATCTGCACCTTACACATGCTGGCATGGAGAACTGACTCATTGATGGATGTTGGCTTTCCCCTTCATCACAGTTTACACCTTGCTTTTTGCAAGCAAGCCCACTCTTTCTTTTTTCAATAATGTTAGCATGCCCTGGGGGGTTGAGCGACCAGTTGACCTTGCAACTCCCCCAAGTTTTTTTTTCTCCCTACTTGAGAGTTTTTGGTTCCTCTCCTCCATTATCATCTTTCCTTTACCCTGCGTTTGTATTATTCTGTCTTAACCCCTACATCCACTTTGGGGTCCTGTATGACCCCAATGGGGTAAAATGGGGTGCAGAAATGTGAAAAAACGAGCTATCAA
>JAAGVU020000002.1:16993848-17005869 GCA_011763525.2 Mormyrus iriodes
CTCTGTAGGTTGATAATTTTCATTTCCATCAAACGATGTGGCATCCTTTCCTTCCTGACACATTACCCAGTCCATATTAGTACAGCTATCCAGCATGATTTTTTTTTCCCATTGAGATCTGATGTGTTTTTAAAGTGTTCCTTTAACTTTTTTGAGCCATGTATATTAAAATGCAAAACTCCAAATAAATGGCCTATTAAACATTTAAATTCTCAAATGTGGATTTTTTACACAATGACAGCTGTGCCTAAGACATCATTAAAGGCCTGGATCTTGGTCTTATATCCAGGATACTCGCAAACCCAGACACTCAGACTCCTTTCTTTCTCAGTCTCTAGAGAGCCTAGGTCAGAGTCTCCATTGATTCCACGAAGATCACAGCATCATCAGCAAAGTCATAATCCGTAAATCTTTCCTCACCAATGGATGCCCCAGAGCTGCTGGACCTCACGACCCTGCCCAACACCCAGTCTATGCAAGCACTGAACAGAGTAGGTGTAGGTGGAAGAATACACCCCTGACAAACCCCAGAATCCACAGGGAACAACGCAAAGGTTCTGCCTCCACTCTGCACAGCACTCCCAGTACCACTGTACAGGCCAGCTATGACATCAAGAAACTCCAGGGGGATCCCTAGAAGTATCAGTATGTCCCACCTTGCAGCTTGATTGACTGTTGAACGCATTATGAAAATTGACAAAGGCTGCAAAAAACATTTGCCGATATTGGTGTTTGCACTCAATGAGAACCCTGGAATGAGTACCAAGATGCAGTCAAGGGTAGACTTCTTAGGCGCAAAACCAGACTGTTCCTGTTGCTCATAGGCGAGCAAGTGATCACGGATCCTGGTGAGGATGACCCTAGCAAGGACCTTACCCGGCACTAACAGCAGTGTTATCCCCCTGAAGTTGCCACAATCCAGGCGATCACCCTTCCCCCTTGTCAGATAGGGACAAAATTTCCCATTTTCCAGTCAGTTGGGATGACACGTATCTCCCAAATGGAAGCAAAGATTTGCTTGCAACTTGAGGAGGACAGCCTCAGCACTGACCTGGAGAAGTTCACTCCGGATACCACAAATCCCTGCAGCCTTCCCTACCCTTAGCTGGTTCACCAACTATGTAATGTCAGTGAGATCGAGTGATTCACAACTAATCGGAGGAGCTTTCATTCCTCTGTAAGCAGGACATGGGTTGCCAGACCATAGGTGGTGTGTCACTTGCTTACTCATTCCTCAAATAAACGTCTCCTTATCTGCCCTCAGAGCACTCGTAGCCATCCTTCTCAGTTCCTGGTACAGACCAGAGTTGCCATCAAGCCATGCGTTGTGACTCCTGTCAATATCCAAGGTACCCTGTACACCTCTTTTTGGAAACACACGCAACACCAACACAACCGTCAGGAACCTTCAGGGTCTTATCATGGAATGTCTCTCACATCACATTAGGATCAGCAGTTGTACCCAATTTTGCAAGTTCCTCACACAAACTGCATGCAAACACATTAAAACAATATGATCTTGGAGTCTGACCAGGTCCAGCCAGAAATGTGGGGACTGACACAAGCATAGCCAGTCCTGTCAGTACCAGTGGTTGTACTGAAATCACCCATGACCAGAGGAGTGTCACCTCGTGGGCATCCATCAGCCACCGACTGAAGATGCAAATAAAATGTCTCCCTCACCAGCATATTACTCACCGCGGTTGGAGCATACACTGAGACAACAGAGTTTCATATCTGAGTCTCATAATATGCTCATTGGAAGGGCTGACATCAGACACTGTCGGGAGGACCTGATCCATCTCAGCAACAGGTACTCTCTGAGTATGGCAGCCAAAATAGGTGCACCAACCTACAGAGATCTGGCCACTCCCTGGTCTCTGTACCTCAGAGAGTGCCACCACTGAAATGCAGAGTTTACGAAGCTCCCCTGACAGCAGGGGGAGATGGGCATGCCTGAGAGACCGAATGTTCCACGTGCCTGCTCAAATGGGCTACTTCAAATTAGGTCCTGAGTGCTGCAGTGCAGTGGGTGATATTTCAGCACCACACCAATTTCGATCACCAAAAGGCCTGACCCCACTAGATCCCCGATGGTTTCGGTTCTTCTGGGGATGGGGCTTTAATCCATCCCCTTCATGTTGCATGCAGCCTTCTTGTAGGCATCTGCAGCAGAGCTAATCCTGCAGAGAGCAGAAAAGTGTACTATCTGCTTTCTCTGAGTTTTTTTTTCCTTTTAAAAAGGCTGGAGTGTCAATCAGACCCCCAACCCCCAAATTTTTTCCCGCAAGTTGTAGGGCCCCTTGCAAGACCAGATGCAGTTTAATGTTATACCGGTACTAAAGAAAAAGGCCATTTTTTTTTTTACTTAAATTACTGCTATTATTGATAAGAACAGATCTTAGACTGTAAAATATGTCTAAGCATGGAGTAGGAAGGGTCATGTTAGGGTGGGCATAATAAATGGGGAAAAAAAGCTATAACGGCACATGGAGATGGGACACAGAGGAACAGGTGTTTTGCCAACAGGGTTCAAAGGCACTGGGGATGCACAGGTTCAGAAAGACAGAGGAGAAACTGGGATTTAAGGCTAAAGGGAATGAGAGTCAGAACATGCATAAGGACTAGAGCAGGCTACTGGGGTGTGAAAAGCAGAACACATCAATTTATACCATATATGACTGTCACATGTCTCTCTTTGGAGCCACCCTTCAGCAGGGTTTCAGTGCAAAGCAGCGCAGTTCTCACTGGAGTCAGCTGCCCCACGATTGTAGATGTGTCAGACATGGGACCCAACCTGCCCCATCTAACAGCACCCTACTTCCCCCCAGCAGAGGGCACCGAGTCTGTTTGTGGATTTCACGATCCCGCTTCATCATGTCTCATTATGCCTCATCTCATGGCTTTGAATGTGAGCCTGCCCTACTGCTGAAGCAGGAACTGTCAAAGGCCCTGTATGCCTTTGCCTTTCAGTCTGATACACAATCCAAACACGGCATCTCACAGCATGAATCACAAACAGTCACCTGGAGCTTACAGAACCCAGAAACTATAGTCTAATACCTGTAAATAACCCAGGAACAGAGTTTATGCACTTATACATGCTATTACAAACTGAAAACAAACAATGGCCTCTCTTCTTTTATTAAAAGTTAAATTATAATATCACTGCAACTCACTGCTAGATGATGAAGACCAAGCTTATGTCTGTGCAATAACATGGCATTCAAAATCATCAACTGAGGTCAGTGTGAACTAGATCTGACTTGAAACAGCACATTATACATCTATAGGCTGCCAAGCTACCATAGGTCACATGAAAATATGTGAATTTTATCAATATCAATTTCAGTTAATAATCATGCATTTTAATATGAATATTTATGAACTATGAAAAATTAACATTTATATTTAGAGGTGGCACCAATTCAATACCCAAGGCCAGATGTACGTTAGAGTGCACAACATACACAGCACCTTGGTCGGTCCACAGAGAGCAAACACTGTGCCCTATATTTTAATGTCAGATGTACTAAACCTGCAGCTGATCGCGTAATCAGAGCAAGCCACTGCCCTCACTTGGCCAGTCCGCAGATATCGCACGCTGACCCTTAATGTCAGATATACACTGAAAAAAATTTATTGAAATTTAAATGTTGAATCGACTTAAAATATTTGAAGCAATTGATCGCACTATTTGCAGTTACGTCAATGTAAATATTTTATTCAGTTTAGCCTGTAAAAAATAGGTTCAACCATAAACATAAGAAAGTTATGTTTGAATGAGCAAACTAACAATTTTCAACTATTTGAATGAGAATAAACACGTCGAACAACAGTTTTGTTTATTTTTTTCAACTGTTCACCATTCAAGGGACGTGAAGCACTGAAAAAAATAAAACGAAGCTGTTGTTCATTCAAAATGTTTCTTCAGTGTTAATGATTTGGAAAATAAAAATCTAACTAATCTGTTAATTGTAATATAATTTGCATATTCAACGTCAATGGACCAGTTTAAGTAACTGGAATCGGATGGATGTGTGGAGAAGTCAGGTGGTATCTTTCTTAACAGCTGCTCTCAGTGTTGCTTTGTTTTCTATAGCAGTGGTGTGTGATTCCCTCTAGTGGCTGCACGTTTTCTTCCAAAATGTCTTCATACAGATCATTTAACTGCACGTGTGTCAGGACATCTGTTGTTCAGATGGTCATGTTACATAGCATATGACTATAAGCATATTTAAAATTTTATAAGCTGAAATGTATTATTGTCTGATAACAGATTCACACATACAAAGTTGCACATGCACAGTACACTTACAGACTGACCTCTGCACATAAACATACTGACACACACATGCAAGGACACACATATAATACACACACACACATACATACACTCAACCCCCAGCCATAGAATGTTTCTCAGATATGGTTGGAAGTCTCTCACCTTCTCAGAGGCATCATCGCCTTCCCACTGCCTTTTTACATCACTCTCTTTAAAGACCTGCTAGGTTTTGTGTTTTTGTCTGGGATGATCCCCATTGGCAGGTGACCAAATACACTATATGGACAAAAGTATTGGGACACCTGGCCATTACAACTAGAGGACCTTTTATGACATTCCATTCTAAATCCACGGGCCTCAATATGGAGTTGGTCCCCCCTTTGCAGCTATAACAGCTGCCACTCTTCTGGGAAGATTTCAGAGGGTCTGTGGGAATTTTTGCCCAGTCACCCAGAAGAACATTTGTGAGGTCAGACACTGATGTTAGATGTGAAGGGCTGGCTTGCAATCTCTGTTCTAGTTCATCCCAAAGGTATTTGATGGAGTTGTGGTCAGGGCTCTGTGCGGGCCAGTCAAGTTCCTGCACACCAAACTCACCCAACCATGTCTTTAAGGACCTTGCTTGTGCACTGGGGCACGGTCATGCTGGAACAGAAAAGGGCCTTCCCCAAACTGTTCCCACAAAGTTGGAGGTAAAAAAAAATGTCCATAATGTCTTGGCATGCTGAAGCATTAAGAGCTCCCTTCACTGGAACTAAGGGGCCTAGCCCAGTGCCTGATAAAGATCCCCATACCATTATCTCTCTTCCACCAAACTTTACAGTTGGCGCATTGCAGTCAGGCAGGTAATGTCCTCCTGGCATCTGTCAAACCAAGACTCGTCCATCAGAGAGAGAAGAGAGACAGATTTTTCACTCCACAGAACACCTTCTCACTGCTCCAGAGTCCAGTGACAGGGTGCTTTCCATAACCCCATCTGACACTTGACATTGCGCTTGGTGATGTGAGGCTTGCATGCTTCCATTCCATAAAGCTCCCAGCACACAGTTTATGTGCTGAGGTTGATGCCAGAGGAAGTTTGACACTCTGCAGTTTTAAAGTAATGTGGTCAGATAATGGTCCTTTATTTAAGTGGTGTGTCCCAATACTTTTGTCCATATAGTGTATGTATTTGTGTGTCACTCCTATTCTAATAGTGCCATTACATGATTCTCAGTGATGTGCAGGTCTTCTGTTTCACTTACCTGTTTGTTTACCTGTCACTTCCATGGGTCTCTAATAGTGATATAGACCAGGTCCCCTTAATGGCACCATATTTGTCTGAATCAGAGCAACTAAAAGCAAGCTATAAAAGTTACTCCTGTCTCCCATCTTTGCCTCTCCCCTCCCTTTCGGTCTCCCCTCTTTGCCTCTCCTTGCCTCTCCCCTCCCCTCCTGTCTCCCCTCTTTGTCTCTCCCCTACTGTCTCCTCTCTTCACCTCTCTGCTCTCCTCCTCTAGATTTATTGAAAATGTGTTTATAAGGAAAGGATAGAAATTGTTCTCATACGATACAATGCAAATCGTCTTTGTGATTTATGAATTTTCACCTTCTGAATTTTATTTCAATGATAACAATCATTAAAAATTGAATAAAATAAAAAAGAGCTTTCCTCACACTATGGAAATGGGTTACAAAACTTCAGACTAATCCCTTTAAATGTTTTGCATAATTATGCAAACTGCAGTATATCCTTTATATTGTGTAGACTAATACAACATACATTAACTATTTTAAACTAGTTAAGCAAGAAATATAAAGTGAGATGTGATTTGAGCTCATGAATTTGATGAGCTATACATCATAATCATGTCATGTACTACAGACAGGAAGCAGGGAGATAGCTGGCTGTAAAAGAGAAGAGAGGGATGGAAAAAGTAGAGGAATAAACTGGTCAGAGATAATTAAATCAGAGAAGGAAAAGTGGCAAGAAAGAAAGATGGGATAGGAGAGGGAAAATGACTACTGACAGTGGACATAAAAGACAGGTCACTGGGTAACAGTAACCAAACAGGGAAGATACTGTAAGCAGACAGACTGTGTGAAAGTAAGGAAGATATAAAAATGCATAGAATTCACTTACTGAGATTACAGTCTATCCTGATACAATCTGGCAGGAGAGAGAGCGAGATGGTGAGACAAACGAAACAGGAAGGTGGAAAGTTAAAAGAAAAAAATGGCATTTTATATCCTTCATGGTACATTCTGCAGACAACCAAGCTTCTGGCTGAGCCCACCATCTGGGGACAGACTTCGAGGCAAACCACCTTCCCCCACCCATCACAAAGGCCACAAAGTGACCCTGTCCGTCTTTTTAGGACCCTGTTAGTCAACTTACTGTGAGCATAAACTCACAGCTAAAGTACTTTGGAAGCCAAGGAGTTGAATATCAGTTAGTTTGGGGTTTTCAAAAGCTACTAAAGGACATCAACCTGAACTGCTTTGTATTCTATAATCAGATGTAAAAATAAAGTGAAGGCCATATAAATGAGACAGATAATGTTCCAATGCTTTGCTGCTGATGTCCTGCTCTGGAGACTGCAGGGCTTGCCTTCTGTGATCCTTTGAGAATGGGGACCTGAAGGCATAGGGTGAAGGGGGTCTGCACATCCCAGCCACAAAAGACAACCTGAGAGGGCCTTATCAACCTGCTACACCAACCTGCAACACCTGCAATGGATCAGATTATGGTTTCCTGTAATTCTCACCTGTAGACTTATGTACCATTCCCTTGGAAGTCTGAGCGTGGGGGTAACTTGAGTGTTTTTTTATTCTATCTTCTCCATTGTACCTTGATTCTAGAACATTACTATGGTAACACCTGGTTTGTTGTCCGATTAGTATGTGACACACATGGAAGCTTCATATATGCATTAATGTTGAAACATGAATATCTGGTAGATATATTTATCTTTATATTTATCCCGCATACATGAAGAATCTTATCAAATATCCTCGTTCTATAGATTTTTTCTTTTATTTGGAAATGATGACTAAAACATGTTAAAGTTTTCCTAATGTATCTGTTTGCTTATACAGTAAGACATGAATGATAAGAGCAAAGGATGTCAGTAAAAGTCATTCAGCAAAGTGGTCCAAGAGATCAAGCGAGATACCAGCTCTCCGGTAGCGCACCTTAATGCAAGCTCGGGGGTATAATGCTGGCTGTGGCTGGGATAGAGCTCAAGCTGTCAACCGCATCAGAACAGTGGACACAAACAGCCAGGGTGCAGTTTCATTGACCAAACGAAGTAGGCGCCACAGTGTACTGCTGACCTCTGACGCTGAAGGTCAAAGATGTTCAGGAATTAACTACAAGAGAGCCCTGCCAAATGCCCTGGGCCTGGGTGAGGATGTTGCGGGGCCTACACACATATGTGCTCCACGTGTGAACTTGTGTCTCTGGCTGTTTGATCCGAGGGCTGCAGACATACAGGCCATTGAAGGGGTGAGGTGAGGAATGAGTCAGAGAAAGAGTGTGAAAGAGAGAAAGAAAAGAACATGCCCCGCTTGAGAAAGGAGTGAAAGGATAGCTAAGCTTCTGTCCTCTCACAACACCAGTATCTGACCGCCCACAATAAGGCTCAGGACATGCCCAGTTTCTTCCGGCCCCTCTTTTTGCAACACGAATGATGGGACATGAAGGGGCAGCAGCCACTGATCACATCACATGCACCTCATCACTCAGCCTCCAATCCGTTTCAAGCACCTGATCTCTGACACCTGTTTAACCCCCTGACCCACCCAAACCCCACAGCATGACACGTGAGTCTGGCATCCAGGAAGAACAGGTTTCATGTCCCAGGAAAGGTACAGGGGGCACCGGTCAGGCACATGCTAATGATTTCCGACTGGGGGGATGACCCAGAAGACTAAGGAACCATAGAAGGGGGAGTCTCACCTAAGTTGATGGTAAGCTTGACCCTCCCACTGTCCAGTTCCAGCCGCAGAATGTCAGTGGACTCCTTAGAGGTAGTGGTCATGAGCAGGCCGTAGGCTCTCTGGGACATGAAGCGTAGGGTGACATCCTCGGCCTCTGTGTGCATGCTGACTGGCATGACGATCTTCAGGTACATGCTGCCGTCATAGCTCAACACGGCAGCCTCTGCGATGGCGAGAGTGAGTTATCCTCCACTAACTGCACACTGCAATGTTACTCTTACTATTCTACAGCATGGAGCCCTTGAAATTCTACTTCGACAATAAGAAGTGTAGCATGTTTAGAAGGCACAGTAATAACACACAGGATACTATAGGTAGCATCACTCATAAATATTTTATATATACTGTAAAATGATGTTTAACTCTAACGTAATGCCCACATTACCTCTTCAAAATGCAGAACAAGCTAAGCAGCTTTTTGTGAATGATAAAGGTTAACTATGAACGGAGTGTTTACACAGCGCAATTGTTTCTTGGTGTTTTTAACTACATGGTGTGCAGTTGTGATGGATGGCAATTCATTCAGCCTAACCCCCTGCATAATAAGTGTATGGATGGATTAATGACAATGACAATCAAATAACCATCCATTACAGTACTCCCTGCAGTACTATGCAGCCACAACAGATGGCAGAAGAGCATAAGATAAACCATAATGACGACATGCAGTATTTCGTTTTTAACGCATGCTTGAATTATTTAATTAAAAAGAGAAAAGGAGAAATCCCACGCACCCTGAGGCACTCTAGTCACATCTGCACAGACATGTTCTCACCTCCTGATGAAAGTGCATATGGGAATACACCACCACACCAAATCCCATACTACTACAGAGTATGAGATTCCTTACAAAAAAACTATAGGGGAGTCTATAGATTCTATCATGCTGCAAAACCAAAAGGTTATGCCCTTGCGTTACTTCATTCCATCACTGCTGCCGGGTGCCCCCAGTTTTGGTATCATCACTCTTGCTGTCGCCCTCACCCGTCTCACAGTTGGGGCCCAGGAAGCCGGTGCCCGTACAGTCACAGATGTAGCGGTTCCAGCCCTCTCTGCACAGGCCACCGTTGGTGCAGGGTAACGCGCTGCACTTCCTGTGTGGCTCGCGGCTGCAGAAGCTGCTCACACCCGGCGCGCTCTGGATCTCTGCCTGCCGGCGCATATCCTGACTCTTGCCGTCAATGAAGAGGTCGCGCATGCAGCCAACAAAGCCGTAGTTGAGAGCTGCCGACCAGATCTCTGGCGGCAGCACAAGGCCGGTGCGTGTTTCTGGCAGGCCCCCCAGGAACATGTGGCTGTCTAGGTCCAAGATCTCGCTGCCCTCATTGCAGCTGAAGGGAGTAGTTCGACTGTTCACAGAGATGGAGCCTGAAGCAGAAAGGCAGCAGCCCTCAGGTCTGTGATGCCTTTACCATTGTGCCATTACCTTTGTTCAGAGAAGCATGCAGTATTTATAAATGTTTTAGTAAGGACCGTCTGTTCGTAAAATTGTGCAGATCTTACACATACTCAGGACCAAGCGTAGTGTGCATGTAAATAATAAGAAGCATGATATATGAATGCCATTTGCACAAAACACATTTTAATTGAATAAAATACTGCATAAATATGTGAATTATAAATTACAAGATATTACATCCTTCTGTCAAATTAGCTACTAGATTGATGACTATTAAACAACACAGGTGTCTTGTTTTGTTTCTCAGTAAACACATCATGCAGGTCTGTACCAAATGGAGTGTGTTTTCCAAAAAAAAAGAAAATACAGGAGTGGAATATACTCCTTCATCTGCTTGGTTAAGTTTCTTTTGATTTGTGGTAACTTCTTCTGTGAGAACTGGATCGCTTCACCAGCATGCAGGTTCCTGAGCATGTGGAGTGTTGGGCGTCTCACATGAAGTTTCTGCATGGCGAGTGGAATCTCCCTGCTCCTCTTAATAAATACAATACTGAAAAATGTATGCAATGTGCTCATCGGAAACAGAGAGTTGCGAAGAACCAAAACCCCCTCCCGTTGTGGATGTACTTTTTCGGTGAGCAGCTATGTGTTTCTTTTCATCAAATTTCAAATAAAACCATTTCAGTCTTATTTCTTGAACAGTTTGCTCCACAGAAGGCACTGAATTAACGACATTATCACCACTTTCCAAGCAATTCCTTTGCCTGAAACAGTGACACCACTACACATGCTAGAGAGTAATATTTCTTTTCTTTTCTTAACTCCTGTTAAAAGTACCTCACTATCTCCACTTATTTTAAGCTTTTTTTTCTTTCTTTTTTCGCTTTTGACATTTTGACAGATCCTGGGCACGTGTGGCAGCACGTCCTTATATGGTGATATTTGCGGCAGTGATGGGTGTGGATTATGGTAATGAACTGCCAACATGCACGCGGCTGACAATTTACGATTGATTGGTATTTTTATGAACCCATGCAAGGTATTAAGAAAAAATCAAGGTTTTACTCATGGTTTGTGAATGTGGTGTGAGATTTTTGTAAAATCATCTTTTATGCGCAAATGTGTTCGTTAATTTATGAACTTTTCATGGATGAGACCCACTATGTGTGGAGACATACATTTAGAAATCAGCTTAGAAGTGAAAGTTACAAAGTAAGGCAAATATAATGAACTGAATAATAATTAGACAGACAGAGAGAGGGGGCATCAGCAGTGACAGGGGCACAGAGAAAGACTGAGAAAATAATGCCTTACCCTTGCGGCCCTCCCTCTGGAAGTCCACGTGGCACCACTCTCCATCACTGACCTTCTTATTGCTGGTCTTGATCTTGATGCTCCCAGACCCCATGTCCATGAGCAAGTAGAGGTAGCCATCCAGCAGCTCAATAGCCAGGTAATCGGTCTTCTGCTCCCGACCCAGGCGTTGCTGCTTTGGGTTTGGGGGCCGGCCATGGCTAAAAAGCAGCAGACCGTTGGGCTCTATGGTGCGGAAGTCGAAAGAGATGGAGCCCGTCTTCTTGGTGTTCCATTTAGGCAGGGCAATGTAAGACTCAGGCGTCTCAAAGGTGACGGGGTCCAGGGCAGCCACATCTTCACAGCGGAATAGCAGATCTCCATGCACGCTAATCTTGGAGTCGCGTTCAATGGCCAAGCGGGACAGCTCCAGCTTGAAGTCATTGTTCTTATACACCACCTGCAGGAGAATGACACAGTGTCAGAGGCTGGCTTTCTTCCTTTTAAGCATGGTGCTACCCTCTGTAGGGGTGTTGCTAGGATTATAATACATCTGGGGCCTCATTTATCAAACTTTGAGTACACTGATGTACACACACATATTTGTAATTTCCCTTTGATAAATCAGAATTTTATTGTAAATGTGCAAGATCCGGCCTAGTTACCATCCAAAAATAACCATAAGTGGTCAATGCAAATGAGCTGCAGGCTCATATACAATGCATATCAAGCCTTTCTGATTTCAAAATTCATCAATAGCGACTGTAAATAACATAGAATAGGAATTTTACAGAGTGTAAGGTAGAGGTGAGATAAAATGTTTTATTTTGTGGCATAATATTTATCACAAAGAAAAGATATAGATGTACATTTTCCAGCTGTTTATCAAACATGTATATATTGTACAGCTCTTTCTAGCACTATTGCACTATTTTGCACACTGCATTTTGGTTTCTGCATACTTGTACTTTGTGCAATGATGATAAAGTTGAAAAATAGTCTGTTGAATGGCAACACATCGCCACAGCAATACATTTCATAAGCTCTACAAAACACCCCAAAA
>JAAGVU020000002.1:17005969-17016390 GCA_011763525.2 Mormyrus iriodes
TTCATGTGGGCTTGTTCTTTTCATATTAAGACACATTAATACCAACTAGTTTTAAGAATAGTGGAATGTTACACTTTCTTTCTTCCTCTGTTTGTGGCGCCCCCTGGATGGATGGCACCCTTAGCATTTGCCTACAGTGCCTATGCCACGGGCCGGCCCTGTGATTAAAGCACACATTTCCGCAATGTATACCAATGTTTAGTACTGATGTGAAAAATCCATTGACATTTTTGGAAAGAAAATTACTACAAAACAAATGCTTAGCCATTATGACACAACAGACCCTTTGCTGAAGCTACTTACTTTGACTTTATATGGAAATTACTCTAATGATATTAATTGCAATATATCTTTAAAGGACATATGAAAAGCTGTCCTGCAGTGATGCTAAAAATAAAGCAGGTGGTCTTCAAATCAATAGCAGGCAGCAACAGCAACGACACCTCACTTGCTTCTGTATGGTAAATATAGGAAATGTCGAATACTGGACATTAGTACAACAATTGAAACATCAAAGAAAGCTTGGCTTAAATTGTGCAGCAATAATTACAGCTGTTTCCACCATCTCCTTCTGATTCTGCCCCCATTGGGGCCGCAGCTCTTTGCAGCTTGATTCCCCTTGGATAAGCTACAGGGTCCATCTACCTGCCTCCCATATTCAGATGCTTCAGCCCACCTTTAAGAGCTATTACTGGCTTAATTACAGTTATTACAGATTCCCCGATCCATTGAAGTGCAGGAGAGAAAAAAGCCCCCCTCCTGTCCTGTTTCCCTGAGAGGGGGCTGTCTATTTAAGTAACGCAATGGCCAGTGACTGACGGATGCATCGATGTGAACTCCTGAAATGATGTTAATTTTTCCTGAAGGTTAAAGCAGCATGCAGAAATAGGCAGGGTTGGGAAGCATTGTAAGCATTAAGATATGACTACAAAACTGGCAAATGGAATTGAAAACACAAAAATAATACTGTAATGATCTGGAAACAATTAACCAAAATGAATGAATGAAATAATTATAAGGGGCATTGTTTGAATAAGATATACACACAAAAGGGATCAAAAAGTATACATGAGACAATCCAAAGTGAGACTTTTAAGAACGTAAATCAAATTATATAATTTTGTTAAGACTTTGACAGCAAGATTAGGAAATAAGGATAAAATCACCTGCTTTCAGTAACAGCACTATTCAATTCTGACCATTTACATTCCAGTAATGCACCACAGCGCCCCAGTGAGAAAAAGATTATATCAACGGTTATAATTGTATCATATTCTTTTTTATTGTATTTCATTTTTAAGGTGGCTTACTGTCATGCTGTCTCCATTAACCCCACCCTTTCTCTGTCTGGCCAGCAGATGTCACTGCAGTTCCCTTTTCTTAGCATCTACCCTAGCTGTTTCCAATCCCTCATTATGTGTTTATCGTTATGAACACACATGTTTATATGTTTATATGTGCCCCTCCATCCTGTGTTTCCTAGTCCTGGCATTGTAATTTGTCTTTAGTCCATGCTCCTGTAGGTCCTTGTAAGGTACCTTGGTACGTTTCTCTATTGCGCTATTAATAAAGTTCAATTCAGGGGAGTATTCCTCGCACTACAATTGTCTAAGGGTTTTTTTCTCCTCTTTATTCCCGCAGACCTGACATTATGCTAGGACTTGACACGTATTCTGACGGCCTGTACCCTCAGCGTTCTTTCCGATGCTCCATGCATGTTGCAGACTGCGTTCCCCACATGGTGGGACTGGAGAATCCTCAGACTGCCCCTGACCATCGCGTCTTCCAAGGCAGTGGGACTAATCACGTCGTGAATCCTCGCCGCGAACTTATTTGCACTCTTCGAGGTAAACCAGGAGTTGGCCACAATCATGACCGCATGGGCATCACATGAGGCCATCACCGTGCTCCATCAGGTCGACCAGAAGCAGGTAATCCTGTCCCCGACCACAGATCCCCAGGAAGTGGACAGAATCCTGGAGGATCTGGCTGAAGTCCAGCGACTGAGGAAAAGGATCTTCCTGACTCCAGAGACCGCTGAGCCTTCTTGGTCCTCCGATGGTTCTCCGTCATCTACCCAAACAGAATCCGTGCTGGGCTCTGAGGAAATCTGCCTCCTGCTGCCTGCTCCTACTCAGCTTGATGCCTTGCTATTGTGGGATTTTGCCCACAACAGTCCCTGAACCAGTCGTCGCTCCACCCACTGACTCTCATACCAAATTCAAATACCAAAGAAAAGGAGGGCTGGGGTTCAGAGCCAGCCAGCATCTGGCTCGCCATCGACTACTCTCGCAACCAGTCAGCTGCTCAGCATGCTTTGTCCCCATAGTACAAAGCAGCTCTGCCCACCACTTCCCCACAGCATGAAACAGCTTCGCCTGCTGCCACCCTGCAACTTGAAGCTGCTCTGCCCACCGCTTCTCTGAGGCATTCAGCTGCCCAGTCTGCCACTGTTCAACCCGTCAGCAACCTGTAGCTTGCTAATGTTCAGCCAGGCCCAGTAGAGTCCGTGCCATCAGTGCCCAGCCCCAGAGAGACCATGATGCCAGCACTTGGCCCAGGAATGACTACACCGCCAGCACCTGGCCCAGAAGAGGTCTGAAGCCCCAGAAATCACTCCCTTCTCCTGCAGTCCTGCCAGCATCCTCCTCATCTCCTGCTGTTCCGCCGGTGCCCTCCTCATCTCCTGGCATCATGCCCTCCTCATTTCCAGTCATCTCGCCAAAGCCCCCTGTCTCTCCCGTAATCTCTTACGCCCCCTCTCTTGCCTGCAGTCACTCCAGGGCGTTCATCACCAGCCATCCCACCAGTGTCTCCCGAAGTTCTGCCAATGCCTTTCTCTCCTGCCATTTCACTGGCCACCTGGGGTGCTTCTCTTTTACTTCTTCCCCATTACCTCAGGAACACAATGCCTCCACAGCCTTCTCTGCACCTGAACCCCAGGCCACTCCACTAGTCCTGGACCACCAAGTTCTCTCAGTGGGAAGTGGGCTGGAAGGCCCTGCCCAAGGATCTTGAATGAGCATCTCGGTAGGCCTGTTGCCTCTGGTCTCTGCTCCTGTTTCCAAGGCTCCAGGCACTCGGCAGCTCCGGGTTCAGCTCTTGGGAAGGCCAAGAGGTCTGCCCATTTCCCGGAGGAGCCTTCAAAGTCACAACCTCCACTCATACTATCAGGATGCCCAGCAGTCCTGTGCCACTTGTCTCTCCAGCCTGTTCCCTGTACCCTTTGGAGACCAAGACCCTAAGTCATCTCGACCCTCTTTCCTGGCCAGGCCAGCCATGACCGCTGCTCCCCTCTCGACCAGCTCTCTGAGGTGCTCCCCAACCACTCTCAACATCCCAGCATCACAGCCATATTCCAGCCCAAAGACCTGTTTGTCTCCCCTGGGGGGAATCCCTTTGTCTGTCCTGTTGGTTTTCCAGTCCTACCCCCTGTGTTCCTCTGGTTTTCGACCCTGTTCTAGTGTCATTTGTTCCATCTGTCCCCCTGTTTCCCCTCTCGATCCTAACCAGGTCCTTGTTTTTCCTAGTTCCCTGATTGTGCCAATGTGCCAACCCATCCTAAGTCTGTCTGGCCAGCAGAGGTCACTGCTGTGCCCTTTTGTTGGCATTTACAAAACTACACCTAGAAGAGAACTATAAATATTGCTTCAAAACCAACTAAAATTAAATAAAAACAAACGTGAAATACTTTTGTATTTGACAAATATATTTTTAAATACTGTTTAGCTAAAGTAATGACTTGTTTATGTTTGGGCCTATTGCACGATCCACCTGAACTATACGGTGCTACGTCCCGCTACTTTTCCTCTGGCCAATGAGAAATCAAGGTTTTCTTACGTCACTGAGCAGAGCCTCGACATTATTTCAGTTTTCCAGTGTTGTGTGGCCTAGCACACAGCTCCTGTATATGGTGTTCAAGGCCAGTCCCTATGACGAAAATTACATCACGCGTGCTGTGGTGTTGCAGCCTGAAGCATGAACCAGCCTAAATACTTCTGTGGTCAACCCTTCACAATGTACACCTGTTCTCCGATGTGTAATTGAAAATAAGGAGGAAGAATTTTAAATTTATGTACATATCTCAGGAAAATACTTTTAACAAAATCTGTATTTCACATATTTAATAAAGAATGGTGCCATTATTTAACATTTTTTTAAATGTATGTAGCAACCTTGCGCTCAAAATCTTTTCAATTGTCTTGTTTGAATGTATGTTCAATAGTTCAATAAAGTTTACAAAAAAATTGCAAATGGACAGAACGAGAGGGAGAAGGAAAGAACAATATTCCAATATAGAGACATGATGCAACTGGTCAACATATCCTTGATGGTGCCGCTGTAGAACATGGGTAAGATGGGGACAACAGCCTGGCTCAGGGAAATGTTAAAGATGTCTATGATAACATATTCTCTGAGCACAGCCAGGTTTGTTTTCTGGTCACGCAGCTTTTGTGGGTTTACTCTCTGCCTGACAAGTAGATGTCACTGCTGTGCCCTTTCGTTGGTGTCAAAGTTCTTCTCACATCAGCAGTGGATAAACACAGTACCTGTTCTTCAGAAGGTGGGATGGTTTTCCTTGCAGGCATGTCATTCAAGTCATCAAATTGTGCGTAGAGAAGTTCAGCACATCTAGAAGGGAGGCATCACTGCTGTGTTGTGGTCTTATAGCCTGTGATGACCTTTGCCTGCCTTTGCCATCTAAAGGACTGCCTTGTCACCTGATCTAAACGCAGATTCACAGGCCTTCAACAGTGCACATACTTCAGATGTCATCCATACTTTCGGAATGGAATGTGCGGCGACGGTCTTGGAAACAGTCAAATCATCTATGCACTTGTTGATGTGACCGATGATGTATACTCCTCCAAGCTGATCAGATGACCATAGGTGGTGGCCATTTTAAATGTGTCTCCATCTGTGTTGTCACAGTGTCTTAATGTTGGGCCAGCGCCTTCAGGCTAGATCCTGATCTGTTTTTGGACTGGTTTGGACCTTCTGAACAATGGTCCTTATGCTGCGAAAACTATAATATAAATATAGACATAGAGATCAGAAAAACCAAGTTGGGGGCAGGGTGCAGTTTTGTAAGTGTTGTGGGTTTTTGTGAAGACCTGGTCCAGTTTGTTCTCCCCTCTTCTTGGAAAGTTTATGTGCTGGTAGAATTTGGGGAGATATTTCTTTAGGTTTGCATGATAAAAGTCACCTTCAACGATGAAAAAATCATCCGGATGTGCTGTTTTCAGCTAACGGATGGTCCCATAAAACACACACAGAGCCTCCTTAGTGTAAACATACAATGATCACAGCGGTAAACTCATGCGAAAGGTAAAAAGACTTCAAGGATAAACACTCCGCCATCGCTGAGCATTGGCTTCTGATTACTGCAGCATGTCTGCTACATTCTTTATTGACATAGACAGACAAACCTCCTCTGAAGGTCTTTCCGGATGATGAAACAACTCTGTCCATTCAGAAGGCAGCTAGTCCATCTAGCCAGGAGTGGGTAGTCTTTTCTGGAAAGGGCCAGTGTGTATGTAATTATTTGGGATAACCTTTAAGTCAGCTGTTCAAACCCAGGTGTGAGAACTCTTCAGCCAATCAGTCCTCTAATTAGTAATCTAATTAGAGAGTTGCAGCGAAAACCCGGATACACAATGGCCCTTTCTGGATAAGATTGCCCACTCCTGTTCTAGTTGAATGGCCGCATTGGGGTTGTTATTACGAAGCCTGAGGATAATCAAGAAAAACAGCTTGTCGGAGAAGCTGCTGGTATCCTTCTACTGCTCCTCCATCAAGAATGTGCTGGCATACTGTATCTCAGCATGGTATGCCGGCTGTTCAGCAGCAGACAGGAAAGCTCTTCAGAGAGTTATCAGTGTGGCACAGAACATTATCGGCTACCCTCTACCCTCACTGGGGGACATTTTCAGCTCTAGCTGCATCAGAAGAGCCACCAGTATCAGTAAGGACTCTTCACATCCTGGTCACTACCTCATCTGAGCCTCATCTCCTGAGATTAGCTAAACCACAGTGGTGTCATCTGCAAATTGAATTATGGCATCTGTGGGATAAGTGGAAACACAGTCATGTGGCAGAGGCACTACAGGTCGATTCACACACAAACCGCTAGATGTAAAACGTTTATTTTTAAGAGCTATACGCGCTCCACAACCCACTTGCCCCTATTATTCTAATCTGTGTCTCTGACAATGCAGTCTATATAATATCCTGAAGTGCAATATTTACTGTATAGTTCAGACCTCAAGCAGCTATACATAAATTCATTATATAATATACCCACATGTCCCATTTAAGCAGCTATTTTTTATTTAATTGTAAGACTTTCTTATATTGATTGCGTATTGTTGTAGCACTTTTCAATATCACTGTATGTTGTGCAATGACAATAAAGATTGTTCTATTCTATTCTATTCTGTTCTATTCTATGCTATTATCCTATCTACAGAGCGGTAATTAGAAAAAGAAGGCACGGCCGTGAAAAAAGTTTAATTCATCAAGCATGAAAAGGGGATTATGCTTGTAAATGATTTTGGTAACAAGGAAAACATGCAACATGGATTTTTAAATTTGCCTTGTGAAGCTAATTGAATTCCACAGAAATACTTATATTTTGAAAATGAAAGCATTGTGGGGTAGCCTACTATGCCCATATTTGGTCATCCTCACGAACATGAGAATTTTTTGGAAAAAAAATGTTAAAATGAAACACAAATCAGTTTTAAAATCAAATAACACAAAACTAGATAAAATGTTTTCAAAACTTTCAACTTTATTTCATGTAACCCATAATAAACAATGAATTTGTGTAAAAAGATGTATGTTTTGTGCTCAATTCTTTCAGTAGTTTTGCCATTTTTTTCCACAACTCCTGCTCTGGATTTGATGAAATTCTGTTGTTTATCACAGATATAAATCATGATCTCCCTGGAAACATGTGATGCATTCACTGTCCATCAGTTTAAATACATCCATATGAAGGTGGAATATGCTTCGTCATCTCTGTCTTTCAACTCTTCTCCATCTAGCCCATTCTTACAGGAGTGCAAGCACAGGCACTGTGGCATAGGAATGCGAGGACACACTTCTTCCAATGAACCTATATTTTATAAATTTTAACTGAAATAATTATTTTTTAATTGACCAATCTTTTAACCTAAGTGATTCGCCTACTGGGCATGACAATAAGGCAGATGTTACTTGAATCTAGCCTAATGGTAATGAACCCTCTGATATCACTGAAACTCCACTCACATCTTTTAGACATCCCATGAAGTTGTTGCTGACTGGAGAGCCAGGCAGGTCTGCAGTGTTGGGACTCCCTCCAATGTAGAAGAAATCATCAGAGCCCAGCATGGTGTAGTCCTCCTGGGTATACCCTGTGGTGGTCAAGATCCCATCCACTGATATAGTGACCTGAGGAAGCCAATATCGAAAAAGAGAGCAGAATTTGGAGAGAAAAAAAGAAGAGCACGGATTAACACTCTGAAAAGCAGCTTTAGCTATCCCCTACTGAGGTCTTATCTGAAATACTCCTGAAAGAGTCTAACTCAGGGAATTCATTCATGAGTGCAGTTTGCAGGTTTAGCCACCAGGAGGGCGCTGTTTAATTCAGAGATACTGTAAACATAATATACCACGTAACGTGTGTATTAGTAGATTTTTTGAGAATATTTACAGTTGCATCAGCAGAATATATATTAAGATAATATTTGCATATATTATTATTGGCATATATTTTCCTAAATTATTTGAAATAGACAGTTACTGATGGATATTTATATTTTTAGTGGATTATGGCTGCAGTTATTCCCTTTAAATGCATTAGTATTTTTTTTTTGCATTGGGATTTTGAAAACAATATATGTAGTGGAGTACCTTTTATACTTTATAAACTTTTATATTTAAAAAATAATGCATCTGGCCTTGTGTATTATCACATATGGGCATCTTTATGCTTATGTTAAATGATGGAGTTAGGCTGGTTAAGAGTTAAGAAAGAAGTATAGAAATGTACCACTGCAAAATATTATAAACGTTATGATCATTTTCCGCTCAAAATCTGCAACATTCAATATTAATTACATTTTTAAAAATATGTTCAATATAAAATGATACAGTTAAGCCATTTTTCTTTTGAAAAATTACTGACTTTTCAAGGAACTCTGCTCATTACCCAAGAAGCGATGGCAGAAAGATTGAAAACTATAATACTGGCGCAGAAATGTAACCATTTTTCTTTTCATTGAATTTTTCCTTTGTGCTTTCAAATCTATCAAACAATAGGTATCAACTCAATGTAACTATCAAATACAATGGAAGACACATTCATTGTAAGTACTGACACAAACTTGTTTTATAATTTTAAAAGTGGTGATAAGCACTACAGTTCTCTGGGTGTCTGTGACTCCAATCATATTGTGCCCAAAATGAGACAGAAGAAGCATTTTCATTACACTTCACATATTCATTATACCCAGGACAAGGTTTTGTGGAGCTGGATTAGAACAAAAGATATCAAATACAGCAGGGATAAATAAGAGTCAAATATAAGTAATAAGTAATAAATAATAAAGTAGCGGCTTCGGTAGAGATGCATATCTAGATTTCGGTTTGTTACAGAAATTTGACTTCTGAATGTTCTGAATTAGGTTTATTCATTCAGAAAATGTTAACTTTGCCATCGTTTAATTTTTGCTATGCCACTTTACGAATTTACTGGAAATGTTTTCTAAATAATTACAAATTTGAAAGTCAGGTTCAATTATTTTGTATTATTTTTATGACTACAACAACGCCATCATGGAGAACAGAGAAAAGCTATCGGAAGTTTTGTCTGATGAGCATGTGGATGTGTTTTAAAGGGCTGCAGCTAAAGGTATATCCCGGTACAGGGGCCAAATGTCCTGGTAACTGCACCCTTGAGAAACTGCCCTGGTGACTCTACTCTGTACTTTCCCCTTAACAGGGCAACACATTTTTATGTCTGGTGCTGCTAATTATCCAGGGAGACGTAGGACATATTGCAGCGGGGAAGGTGGTGGTGGTTGTGCTGGGGGTGGGGGGGGTGGTATCATAGCTCCAGGTGTTCAGGTGGTGGGAGAGAGGCACGTGTCTTCTGTATGGCCAGTGCAAGGTCCTGGCAGTGTGCTGCAGGAGCAGATATGTGTGGATGTATCTGGGCCCAAGGACTCGTCACGCCTGCGGGAAGACGTTACATTCTCTCTATCATTGTAGTGGAACTTTGGCACAGCTGGTACTGGATTAGCAAGTGTGTTAGACAAAAACATCATAATATTAATTATCCTAAATTTAAAGACAAGCCTGAAACCAACTAAATCAGATCTACAGCTTGCTGACATTCTCCTGGCACAATGTGCCCTAGATGACTGGGTATTTCACAAATGATTAATAAACTAACTCTGCCAGCCACAGTCCACCTGAGAGAATTCCATCACTGGATAAGAGGATTAGCGCTCATTTTGGCCCGATATGTGTATGCTGCTCTGATTGGGAACCATTTCTCTGGCATCCCACATGATCCAGGAGCCAAGTGAGCAGCCTCACAAAACTCAACAGCAGAGGCTTCAGGACGCGCTCCAAAATGGTGCCTGCATTCAATGAAAGCCCACGGCCGAGGCCCACGTCACAGGATACCTGATACATATACAGAGCATAGAATGCAGCCAGCAAGCCCATCACATATGAAAACAACACTTCACAGATCCACAGGCCATATGTGGAAATAAAGAAAAAGGTGTACAAAACAATATATGGTGTTAATTATTTGCCTCCTGGATAAAGGTGGCTGCACACTTCAAACGAAATCGATGGGATCGACAGTGTTTTAGCAGTACAATGTCGTATGTATGAAGGACAAAATAACGATAATAAATGATCAAATAATAATAATAATAATAATATTAATAATAAATAATAATAATATTATGATAAAGAAAATATCATGTATAATAATAAGTAGTTCTTATTTATTTATTTCCAAATTTATTCATTGATTAATTCATTTCCAGATGCATTTCAACCTCATTAACATGCAGATGAAGAAACCAATAAATACCTCAAATCTGGAAGTAAATAAATAAATAAATGCATACATACATAAATACGTCTTTGAAGTGAATAAATCGGTAAATCTTGTTTATTCATTCATTTATTCTACAGATTCATGAATTTACTGATGTATCTATTTTCACCAGCTATTTATTTGTATGTATATTTATTCATGCCAGACATGTATTTATTTGTTCGTTTATTGTTAAGCCACATTTCATCCTCCACATATATGAGCGATGATCACTGCTGTGATGTTTCCGCCCTGTAGAGGAAAACTTTTTCAGGCACCCATCACAATATGTGTTTTTTTTTTTGCTCTCTGTATG
>JAAGVU020000002.1:17025769-17044188 GCA_011763525.2 Mormyrus iriodes
AGCACTGTGTTAATATGCAGCTCCTGTATCAGTGTGGATAATTTCAGCAGGGTGCTAATATGCAGCTCCTGTATCGGTGTGGATCATTTCAGCAGTGTGCTAATATGCAGCTCCTGTATCGGCGTGAATCGTTTACGTACTGCTGGAATATTAGTTTCAGTTTTAACACAATTAGCAGGTTTATGTTTTCTGCCGTACTGTGTTTTTGTGTCCTGGTCTGGTCTGGTATCTATGTATGACTCTGGCTTCATCGTTTTCTTGGTCTTTGGATTGTGATTTTTGTTTGGTTTGTGTCCCTGCACTCGTGCAGTTACCTCTGTACGGTGTTCATTTGGATTAAGATTAGGATTATGGTTTGGATTCACTTTGCTCACTGCTACCTAATTTTTGACCCCTTTTCTTGGACCACAAATCTGGAGATGAAGTCATTTTACTGACCCTGCACTGTATAAACAGCATTTGAGGTGGATAGGTGGGTATGTTTTTGACTCCTTCTCTTGGACCACAGGTCTGCAGTTGAAGTTATTATACTGACCCTGCACTGTATAAACAGCACAGAAGGTGCATAGGTGGGTATATTTTACTAGGTTTAGATATTTATTTTTATGCAAAGATAAAAGTAACACAAATGGGCATAATTAAGCTCCTTACATAATAATGCATTACCTTGAATGTGATCCAAAAAGGCTGGCACTTCAGCACCCAGCTGCCTTTATTCTGCCTGTCCAGCTTTGCCAGGGGACTTGCCTTCTGTCTTTGTACTGTGGTGCTTCCCTCTCATTTCCCTCCTTTTATTTCATCCATTTAGCAACAGCAGCACTTTTCTGCTGCCATCATGAACTGAGCTGTACCCAACTCTTACCGCAAACTGACGGTTTTCCATTGCAGCATATGTGAGCTGTTTCCCACCCATACCCGTGCTGATACGGCCCTGCTAGCGTGACGAGACCGAGCTGGCTGTACCACCACTATCTGATTGGTCAAAATGCAAGAAATACCAGTGATCTGCATCGATATGCATGGATTATCTGAAGGAAAAAAGCATATATTGTATTTATTATTCATCATTAATAGCATTGTACATCATGATGTATTGATGCATTCCCAATAACTCAAAACTTGAAAATTTTTCCTGTTTGAAAAAGTACTACAGAACAGTA
Organism: Mormyrus iriodes; assembly: GCA_011763525.2. NCBI lineage: Eukaryota > Metazoa > Chordata > Actinopteri > Osteoglossiformes > Mormyridae > Mormyrus > Mormyrus iriodes. The sequence continues at coordinate 17,026,930 of JAAGVU020000002.1, forward strand.
ATACTGCAAATTTACACAAGCAGATGCAGCCAAGCCGAAGTCCACTAGCATTTTATGCTAACATCATCTAACACAGTAATTCTCAGAGACGTGCTAGCAGAATTTAGCACATAGTAAATCATGATCAATCGCACAAAGTGTGAACAGAAAATTAACATCGCTTCAGTTTTACGTCACTGTTGTTCTTCAAATCCGGCAATGCCTTTACTGAGCCAATTCTGCTGCATTGAAAAACCAAAGTAAGCTGGAACCGTGCTGTAACTAGACTCTCTTTGCAGTACAGATTGGGTACAGCTTGGTTCCTGTATGCCAGTAGAAAAGCACCATTATTTTACTGTTGATGTTACAGAGGGACATGGTAAAGGAGGGAAAAGAAGGATGATCCATGGAGAGGCTCATTATGAAACAGAGTCTATTAACCAAAACAGAACACAAAAGGGGAAAAACACAAATGAAAGGGACCACAAGGGGGCAAGAACAAAACAGAAAAAATAAGAACTAACTAAAAGAACCACCAAGCAACACACTAGGGAGCAGAGTAAAACTGGGAGCAAGACTAGGAAACAACCACGACTACAAACACTTAGTAGCAACTACAATGACTGACTGAGGAATGTAACAAAGGCAGGCACTTAATGCATTGATAACTAGAACTAACAAGGGGAAGGTGTGGGCTGTAAAGAACTAGGGCCAACGAGGCGCAAGTGAGGTAAATTAATGAATACAGCAGCTTGAAACACCAAGGGAACTAAAATAAGGAAAACTGAACATTATACAACCAAGGAGCAAACACAAGGGCCTGTAACTGGAATATGCACATAATAAACCAAGAGAACATAAAAATATTAAACACAGAAAAAATACAACCAGTCAGGGCTACCCTCTGGCCAGCCTTGAACCCACAACAAAAGGGAATCTGGATGATAGCTGACCGCTTAGCCAGTTAAGCCTCACAGCAGCCTGCGTAATAGGGAAATACACTAGGTAGTGAGGGGCTACAAGACAGAGGAGATGGTGAGCGACACCTGCTGGCTAAATGGGGACAAGACACATGGCACAGGGTCAGACAAGCACTGATCCTGACAGTCGTATCTTTATTTTGCATGACATGCAGCCAGGCAGCGAGAAATATATGATGTCACTACCACTGGAAGCTCGAGCTGTTTCAGTAGCGTTGAAATCACACTTTTCTCCTTGGTCTTCAGCTTTTGGCAGCGTCACAGCTGTGGCCATTGTAGGTGAGTGTGAAGCAGCAGCATGCTAGCCAGCAGCCCTGTTTAACAGTTGACCTTTAGCAGGAGCAGTTCATAAGCCCTGAGCCGGGTCCATCCAGTAAGCAATGATTCCATTTTGGAACCGCTTGCAGAATTCCATTCAGAGTTGCTGATTGGATGGCAGATATAGTGCTCCACTTTTAAATTATTTCACAGGTGTTACTTGGTACCAAGTAAATGAGTTTTGCAGGCTGGATTCTAATTTGTAATGTAAATCATAGAGAAGTATAACATCTGTTATTGCCAGATACTTATCACACATTTCAATCTTTCACGTCCCTCTGCTCTCTGAGGCAGTTAGGTGCTAACAGGCCTGGAGGACGTGTGAGAAGGAAAACTGAGGCCCCTTTTGAAATGCTGCACAGGAAGGGGTTGGGGGGGCACTTGCTTTATGTGATACTGACATAACTGATCTGTTTCATACCTGACATTCCTGATTTGCTGCCCCCTTCTTGACTCTTCTATGCCACTGGAAGTAAGTCAGACTGGAAGAAGGATGCAGGCTCTGGTCAATCTGTCTTTGCTTTCTGATGTATCATGACACACCATAGAAAAAAGGATTCATCACAAGCTTCCATGCTCACTATGACCCCGATCATCTCTGTTCATCCTTTCTTTCTGTGGAGAGAAAACCAGATACAGTCTCCTGGTGGTAAGCAGTGAATTAGCCCCCACTAGTATTGCCAATTCAGCATATCATGCTGGAGTAAGGGAGTGTCAAACTGCTAAAATGGCTCATTTCTGAGTGATACTCTCTGTCTGCAAGACTAGGGATTATCCAGGCATGCAATACCAAGGGCAACCAACCATGCTCACGATTACCCTTCTTCCCAGCCCTTATAACTTCTTTCAGGGAAAAGATACTTGATCAGTCAGTATACTTCGTGATGAATGTAATGAGCCATTGATTGAAATAAGCCATCATTCACAGTTGATTCAGTCATGGTCCATAGCTTTGCTGGGAACAACCAACATTGCTTCAGGCTTGCGGCAGTCTGCTTCTTTTCTCTGAGGGCTTGTGCAGATGAGCAAATGAAATATATTATACTCTGTGTTGAAACTTTGCCGGCCTTTGTCGGGAATTTTGAGTGATAAGAGGCAGGATCTTAGAATCTCTGAAGTAAACCTTTGAAACTTAGAAAGGATGCTGTTGGAACAGTAGCAATGTACCATGAACAATGTACTTAATGGACAGCCCCATTAACTGCTCAACCTGTCTAACAGTTATTCCCACACCCCCAACCTTTACAATTTGTAGAAGTACTGGACGGATTAACTGGAAATGTGAACATTAACAAATGTGTTCCCAGTTGTGACACATTACTCTAAAACTCTACTTGTTAATTTACTGCACATTTCACTTACGTGCCAATTTGCATAATCTTTCCCCACCAATTAGATGCTTTAACTAAATTTAGCACAAAAAGTAAGGGAATTTGTGTTTGGCCGATTACTTCTTTGTAGTAACAATGCTTCTTGGCAATAAATCCTGTACTGTTGGGAAGCCTGTTTATTTCCCTTTTAAAAGGTGCCACATTTGTAAGGAAAATGCATTTGTGGGCTGAGCAGCAGAGTTGAGTATGAGGGTTACTCCCATGAAAAATTTGCCAAATTTTCTTTGCTAATGCCAAACAGCTGATTCTCCTATTGACTTTTGTTTGGTATCATTTAGTGAATTAGATGATTGAAGTATGAAGAAACAAGACATATTGGCAATTTAACAATTTAGTCATTTAACAAACAGGAGCCTCAGTAGCGTGTGGAAGAAACATATGCAGCCACAACAGCCTGGCACCTCCTCCTCATGCTGGTCAGCGGCTTGGTCACACACTGCTGTGGGTTGGCATCCCATTCTTCACCCCGCATTTGTCCCAAGTCAGCCAGTGTGGTTGTGTTGGTCACTCTGGCATGAACAGCATGCCCAAGCTGATCCCACAAGTGTTCAATGGGGTTGAGGTCAGGACTGCAGGCAGGCCATTCCACCCTCTCCACTCCCTAATTCTGGAGGTAGTCTCTGATAGACCCTGCTCTATGGGGGTGAGCGTTGTCATCTTGGAGGATAGAATTTGGTCCCAGACTGTGGAGATATGGGAATGCCACTGGTTACAGAATCTCGATATCTCACTGCATTGAGATTGCCTCCAATGATGACAAGCCTTGTTTTTCCAGTGAGGGAGACGATGCCCCACACCATCACACTGCCTCCACCAGAAGCTGTTACCCTATCAGTGCAGCAATCAGCATAGCGTTCTCCGTGTCTTCTCTACACTTGAACCCTATGATCCAACTGCCATAGGCAAAATCAGGACTCATAGCTGAACATAACGTTCCTCCACATGTTCAGGTTCCAGCACATAGAAGATTTGATAAGTTTTTCATGGGAGTAACCCACGTACTGAACTCTGCTGCTCAGCCCACAAATGCATTTTCCTGACAAATGTGGCACCATGTAAAAGGGAAATAAACAGGCTTCCCAACAGTACAGGATTTATTGCCAAGAAGCATTATTACTACAAAGAAATAATCGACCAAACACAAATTTCCTTACTTTTTGTGCTAAGTCTATATTCTTTTCAAATAAAATTATTTAAAGCATAAGCTTTGGTATTGCAAAAACTGTAAGTTCACTAAGTCTTGCTATACTATCTTAATAGCAATATTCTTAACGATCTTCCTTGCAATGACAAGAAAACAGAAACACACAAGAAAAGCCTCTCTCTTGTCGGGGTCCCTCCCTTCTATCACACGGACAGTAAGCCATTGGAGAGTGCCTCCCACTGGCTTGCTTTTTGCCAAAGAAAATGGTAGGAAGCTGAGGTATTCATCACTCAGAAGCTAAGTCCATTCTTAAGCAAAAGAAAGGTTGTTATAAATGTATGAGGCGTGGCTCAATGGGATAAAACTGTGTCGGTGATCAGAAGGTCATAAGCTCAGATCGCAGGGTCATCAGCGTTATGTCACAGTTGGGTCCTTCAGCAAGGCCTTTAACCACAATTGCTCCTGGGACCTGTTGACTATACATATATAATGTAGGTTCTGTATCAACACAATTATGGGAAAATTTCAATCAGTTCAATTAGTACTGTAATTTGAGAAGTGTGCTAAGGTCACCACAGGAGCAACCACCAGCAATACAAAACATGAATGACACAAATGTCATATTATTGATCTGTTGTTTTTGTAAAATGTCACACTAAAACACACTTAACGATGTCTTTCATTTGTATTGTTCTGTGTGGTGAAATCATAATAAATTATTTAATTGTTCTTATACATTATAATGCAGTTTTTGTTAAATCCAACATGAATTCATGAAACACACTGTGCCCTAAATGCTCATCCCAGTTTTTTTTTTACTAGATAATAATCTTATTATTTGCTCTGCTTTAAAAAATAAATTCATCACAAAGAATTTTCAATGAATCAGTTGTATTTAGTGTAACTGCCAAAGAGTAATTTGGCAGAAACATGAAGAATATGGATATATTACATCATTCCACAGATATTCAAATGATATGACGGGAGGCACTAAAATATATATTTGTGTGTGTTATAATCTGAAATTTTAGCAAAGAAGTAATTCATTTTCCAGCTCTGCCTTTACCGTGAAGTCATAAAAACTCCCTTTGAGGCAAACATCTGTCCTGATGTCTCTGCATACAGATCAAGTAACTTAGCAGACCCTAACAGACAGGGGGGACTCAGAGCTGTCCAACTTGGAGTGCCACCATCAGAGTGTAAGACAACTACAAATACAGCATGTACAATGCATACAATGTATAGTTTAAAACAAAGGGGTCGATAGTCTGATGCACGTAAGTGAAAAAAGCACATAGCTTCACTCTTTTTAACTTAAGAGCATTCTGGCATTCACTGAAGTCTGGGCTTTACATATGCTTAAGCTAGATATGCACATTGGACATAGAAATCCCAAAATATGGGCATGTTGCATGTAAATGACCCCCACACGCGTTTTGTCACTTACTCAAGTGCCAACATTATTACAGTTTGGCCTGAGAGTGCTGTCTTTTAACTTCAGGACTGTTTCCAACTCACAGATTGGAATATATTTGCAGGGCAGAGCACACAAGAGAACTCAAAAGTTAGAGGAATACACAACCACAGTTACAGACTACATCAATTACTGTGCAGACACTGTCACCAGCAGTTTTGTGTGTTTACAAACCATAATCCATGGATGACATGAGAACCATGTAACCTTCTTAAAACTCAGGATGCAGCTTACAGAACAGGAGATGCAGGAGCATACAGCACAGCCAGTTCAGACATAAAGAAGGGCATCAAGGCCACTAAGCTAAAACATAAACAACAGATTGAAACTCACTTCAACAACTTAACCAGTCCTTAACATGTCTGTGAAGGAATTAAGGCCATTACAGACTATAAAGTGACAACATTTCTCTCTGAGAAATACTGTGCCACTTTAACCAAGAAACTGAATATCTTCTATTTTGTTTTGATAGGGACAACAGTGATCAAGTGATGCAGACCCTCCTTTTAACAGAGGACACACCCATCCTCAGCCCTCAAGAAGTCAAACACTGCCTCCGAACCATCAACCCTAAGAAAGCAGCCAGACCATATGGCAAGATGGGCCATGTCCTCAAAGAGTGTGTGGATCAGCTCACAGAGGTCTTCACAAACATCCGTAACCTTCTCCTTGACCTCATCTTGTGTCCCTGCCTGCTTTAAAACATCTACAATAATTCCAGTTCTTAAACAATCAGCTGCCACAAGTCAAGAACTATCACAGACCCATGGCACTCATTTCCTTACCAGCCAGATGTCTGGGGAGGCTGGTAATGAGGCACATCAGAAGCATCATGTCAGCCTCAGCATCAGTTTGCCTAGAGAGAAAACAGATCAACAGAAGACGCAATAGCCATATTGGCCCCTACAATATAATATATACATGACCACAAACACACACACACATACACACACACACTAATTTCATCTCACTAGTTCCTCAAGCGTCTGGGTGAATACGAGAGGGTCCCCCCTTTTTCATCAATCTTGGTTCATCCGTGGTCCCTTTATCACATAAATGGCTAAACAACTCAGAATTTGAATTTTGTCATTTGCACTATATGCACTACTGCACTTGCACCTGCAGCTTATAATGGAATACTATTTCATTTACTGACTATCTCATTTCCGAGAATCTGTCATGAACATCCTTTGCAGATATAGTGTTTAATTTATTGATATTGTATTACACTGTTGGGAGATGCTACTTTGTCTGATTGTTCTTGTCATGTCAGGCAGGACGAAGGATATCAGAGGAGGTGTGGTTGCAAAATTAAAGGGGGTTTAATTTACTCAACGGAACAAGGACTATAAATAAACTGGATCTCAAAGGATGAAAATGGGAGGAATGCATGAAGGCAGGGAAAAGTCAACACGAGAGTTCAACATCAGTGACTGGCCTAGTGAACACAGGACTGAGAAGCACTTATCTGCAAGACTGGTGATGGAGAAAAAAAGCTGGAGTGATTAACACGAGGGCAGGAACGAGAGGAAAGACAAACACGTAACAGGTGGGGGCCCACGGAGCAGGACTTAGGGCAAGGCCCAGAGGGTCCTACTCCAAGTCTTTGGGCTGAGCATCATCAGGGTCGGCCCAATATAACCTGACGGTGGCAAGGGAGTCGAGCATCAGTGTGGGGGAGCCAGGGAGTCAGGCGTCGGCCAGGCTACAGCTGAGGAGTCAGGCATTGACCTGGCTGCAGGAGGTAGGGGACATTTACATTGAGACATTGACAGGAGATGAAGAGGTCACCTGTGGGACATCAGGAGACAATGCATGTGCCTGCAGGACATCATGAGATTTAGCTGGCTCCAACAGGATGTCAGGAGACTGGGCTGGATCCAGCCAGACATCAGGACACTGGGCTAGAGCCGGCAGGACATCAGGAGACTGAGCTGGAGCCCACAGACATCAAGAGACTGGGCAGGAGCCATCCAGGATATCAAGAGATGAGACAAGGTGAAGACTCCTGGAGGCGAGTGAGGCGCAGGCAGGATACCTGGATCAGGTTCGGGCAGCATGGCTGCCGTGGGGTTAGGTGAGAGCAATGATACTGTTCCTAGGCCAGGAGCCTGGGACTTGGGCAGAGCGGCTCTCTTGGGGCTAGGAGCCTGGAACACAAGTGGAACGGCCCTCACTGGGCTAGAAGTCTGAAGCCCAGACAGAGTGGCCGTCTCTAGGCCGGGAACCTGGAGCGTGGGCACAACAGACCTCTCTGAGCCAGAAGCCTGGCATAGGGCCTCCTGGGACACAACAGAGGTGAAGATGGACTCTGGACTGGGCACTTGAGGAGTAGTGGAGGCCTCACCTGGGGTGGGTGTTGGCTGAACTGACGATCTCTGGTGCAGGTTCAGCCTGCTACCTTTGCTTCTGCTTCCTACGGCTGGAGAGCTTCAGGGAGCCAGCAAGCAAATCTGTGGTGAGCTGAGTGGCTGAGTGGCCTCACGCAGCAGAGAGCCAGCATGCCGGGAGGCCTGTGGGCAGAAGCAGTGGGCCGGACGGTTTCAGGAGGCGAGAGGTGGCAGTTTCGCTCTTGATGATTCCCCGCACATCAGTCAGCATGCACAGGACCTTCACTGCCAATTGAGGATCCATCACTGGGGTGAGTTGCACAAGCACCCTTTCTACCGACCAGAAGAGGACCTGGGCCTTGGAGATCCTCCAGTCCATGGTATTAGTCCTCAGCCTCAGGGTGGTGTCTAGGAGGGGAAAAAAAGTTCTCCACTTGAAGCTGAGACAGCTCCCGTGACCCTGGCAATCCCTTCGACCCCTGAATCTGAGGCATTCGGGTATCTGGTCTGCAGGACAGAGCGAGGTGTGAAAGATGGAGCAGAAGTGGAGACTGTTCAGATTGTTTGGCAGTCCAGGCATTCTGTCGTGTGCTGGGGAGATTAACACGAGGGCAGGAACGAGAGGTAAGACAAATGAATAACAGGCATGGCTTGTTAGGGCCATGCCAGGGAGGACACAGTAGGGCCAGATGGACATGATGGGAAGGATGTGACAGTTCTATACAAATATAATTATATATTCTATATAAAATATAGGCACATATAAAAAGTGGAGATAAAAGTTAGAAGAAAATATGACAAAATATTTAAAGTGCAGGTTGCAGTCATATCTTATTTTAGTCTTTAATTGGTGTGTTAATGATCCCAGCGGCCTGGTGTTAGATGCTTCTCGTCAGCCTCTCAGTCTCAGCCATAAGGCTCTGGAGGCGACTTTTTGTTCTGGCGATTCACTCAGCATTGTTTCACTGTTTCACTCTTTGCAGGGCTCTGTTGCCAAAGCAAACTATACATGAGGAAAATAGTATGGTTAGACTGCTCATTTTTTCAATTCAGCCTAAGACAGGGCTGGTCAGTTTATACTGGTGACGTAGGCAGCCACCTGGGGCTCCAGCATCTGAGGAGGCACTGACTTGCCAGTCAATTTCACTTGGCTTTTGCGTAGAGGACGGCGGAGGCGATGGTTGCCTAGGGTGCCGCATCGGCTAGGACCAGCCCTGGCCTAAGAGAATGAGAACAGAGCTGCCAATGCACATTATTCCTCTCCTTATACTGATAACAGCAACATTGTATAAAATTTTTCAGCTTCAGCTTCAACCTTTTTTGCAGGTTCTTGCAGCCTGCAAAAAAAACCCAATGTTTTTCCTAATGCATTAGTGCTTCATTTTGATGAAGACAAAACTTTGTATTGAGGTTTTTGTTTCAACTGAGTACTTAATTCGATCTCATTTGCCTGCAAATTGAATGAACATAATGATTAAGATAAGGAGTTAGATGAAGATTTAATATCTTACTATTGTGTTGAACTGAATTTATACTGGCTATGAATCAGAGGTGTTGTGTTCATAGAAATGGGGGGGGGGGCGCATTCATATATAGCATGTGGAATTTTTTATTTCACATAATTGCATGACTGAGAGTACATCTTATCATCATCACTAGCTATTGATTTTTTTTCTGTATTCACAGTGTTTTAATAAATTCAGAGCAACATTGGGTTTTTTGCACCTCCCCACCTGGACTGTGACATCATACTATCCAGGTATTCTTGCCCCTGAACAACTATATCATAGTAACAAAAAAAAAATCTAAACCTAAGCTCAACATTAACTTATAATAATAAATAGGAGTGGCACAGTGCTTAGCACTGTTGCCTCAAACCTCTCTGGTGTGGCTCTGTCTGTGGAGTTTGCATGTTCTCTCCTTGTCGCTGTGGGATTTCCTCTGGGTACTCCAGTTTCCCCACACAGTCCAAAAACATGTTAAGGTGAATTGGAATTGCCAGATTGTCCATAGGTTGGTTGTATGTGTGTGTTGTGTGTCATGTATATATTACATCTTGGGGACCAGATGTCCCCACAATGGATAAAAACCTGTTATTTTGATGTTGTAGGGACCACAGAAAATGGATTGATAAAATAAACAGAAGATTTTATGAGCATACACACACACGTAATACTTTAAAAGCTTTCACCATTCCAGCAGAAGTCGTTGTTTTTTCTAAGGTTAAGTAAGGCCAGTTAATTAATGGTGCTGTTGGAAACAAAACCCAGCACAAGGATCCAATCCCAGAAATGCTCTAAAACCGTATTTCTTAACTGCATATGCTAGCAAAGCTAATTTATTATCGACTACAGTATCTGTAAGTTTAAAATTATTAAGCCACTTCTACAGCAGTGATTTTCAGTATATGGAAATTTATTTTATTTTATTTTGCATGCAAAACAAATTCTACCCACAAACTTTTATAGTTCTGGAGTAAAATTGTATGAAAATTACTTTGATAAATAATTGTATATACTGCACAACATATGCAAAATAGCACACTTCAGATTTCATGTGCAATGTTGATGATTTGAAGGGAGTTCCTATGGGTACACTGAAGAAGAGTCCTCTTATCTACAATTATTTGTCATGGAGAGATTATCCAGCCACATTGATATGTTGATATGCTGTAGTTTATGATTCAACCTTGAGTGACAAAAAACGATTACCATTTAGGCCTCCCTTGGACTGCCAATCATAGCCGTAGCTGCAACGTTATCAAAAAAACCTGCTAATAGCTTTGATCTGGCTATCTTCAGACAGTCATGTGTGGCATTGTGGGTTCAGACTCTGTGTCTCTGATCTTTATGTGACTGGCAGAGCGATGTCACTGGTGAGCCCTTGAGCAAGGCCCTTAATCCCAGTTTCTCCTGGCACACTGATCCTCATTCGTACCACACTTTGGACAAAAGTTAATATGTGGTGGTATACATTTTATATCTAAAAAATACAATAAAACTAGTGTCTTCTCTCTTTCACCAAAGCATTAATCCTTGATTATCAGGAATCTGTGACTTGCAGGTGTTTCAACAGATCACTGAACACACATACACGTTGCTCATTGTAAAGCTGCCTGATTCCTACTAAAATACATTTTCACTTGATACTTCTAGTCCTTCGCCAGTTCACTGGCTACCTATCACATAGCACACTGATTTATAGTGATTTCTGTCACATTTATGTTCCTGCACTGAAGTGAAGTCCTGCTTCTGTAACTGATACAGTCAAGCTATACTCTCCATCAAAAATGCTTCAGTAACTTCTGATGAATTTGAATTCATATAAGCAATGCTAAATGCAATATACATTTTTGACATTTGTAAAATATTGATGTTTCAGAGACAACTAAAAACCTGTTTATTTTAATTAGGTATAGCAGAGGTATGAAAAGTTATAATGCTGAATTCCCCGACTACTCTTTATTACCAGGTTAAGAGCACCGGGTGGACGGTAGGGTAGGGCAGCCTAGAGTGAATCTCAGACAAATCATTACATTCTGATTCTTTTTCCACAGAATATGGCACATTGAACTATATATAATGAGAGGACAGTCAAGCTGCAATTCCACCATGATGCAAATAACCGTGTCGGTTGCAGCTCCCATAAGAAGCTGAGGAGTCCATGAGGCAGCCTCTTACAGGAGGTAAAAACGCAGCATACTAAGGTTCATGCTGACTATTCTACAGCTTCACTGGCTGCCACCTCTCCACACTTGGGAGTTCTGGTTCCTCATTATCTTCTGGCTTACTTTCTTTTTCCTTACTTTCTCTATTTCATGCACCGTTTTGTATAAATGTTGTAGCAAGTGATTGCCACACACTCAAGTGTCGCCTCTGGCTTGTTCTCTGGGAGCATTTCCTAAGATGTCATTTTCCAAAGATTTTAGACAATAGCTTTACACAATATTGGTACAATGTGTCATCCTAGAAACAAATTCACTTGCCTAGTACAAAAATATTTGAATGTTTGAAGCTTGCTTATGAAGATAAAATTGTCTCTTCCAGATATATTGAGATTGTGATTATTCATAAAAATAGATTGTTTGCACCCTGGAAGTTGGAGTTCATGTTTAATAGTACTACATTTAAGGATTTCACTGTGTAAGAAATGTAACTGCTAATATAACACATGTTCAAGTAGAGGCAAAGAAAAGTGGTTTGTGTGACATGGTGCCACTAGACGAGGGGAACCTTTCAGATTGTACTATGTGAAGGTAGCAGTAAGCTTCACTGATATGTAAATGAATGCTAGTGAGTTTCTGCCTATTGGTTATCAGGAGAAAATGCTCAGGGCCGACAATACTGGGAATGAATCCATGGTCTTAAACTGTTGTAATCTTTCAAAACTGTACACAAAGACACACATATAAGCACTTATGAGTGCCAAACCAGATACAGTTACACTATACAGATGCAATGGGCAAAGGTCTGCAGACTTTCCTTCACATTGATTAAACCCGTCCTGATAGGTCACTTGCTTACTAGCCATCTGTGAAACACCATCGGTACCTGTAGCCCACCTCTACATACACACTGCCCAACTGTCTGAAAACAATGTCTTCAGTTATTTGGCATAATATTAAATTAAACCAAGAAGTCTGATTTGTATTATATCATGACAGTTTCCTTTACAACTGAAATTAATTCCAGCTCTGCCACAGTTTAAAGATAACAAGATTTATGGAAGCACAAAGACAGCTTCAGGGATTAAATGATATTCAGCTATTTCTTTATGCTGTGGTTTGCCTTTGATCACATAGATCAAATAAAAGCTATCTCAGTTGTATAAAACAGAAGTCATTTTTTCCTGGGCTAATGAAACATGGCATAGTTGATGACATAGACACAGCGCAAGGCACCTTCTTACTCCTGGTGGTGTTTATGTGAACACTTAAAACCAATTTAAAGAAGTCTTCTACCAAATAATCTGATTTTCATACTTCTAAGTCTAATGTAATTGTTAAACCATTTTCAAAAAATAGCTTTGTTCCACTCAGAGTATGATCATTTAAGCCTTTGAAAGGTTCTCAGTGGCAAAGGTGATCTTTTGTCTTTTTTTGTCTTTTATCACTTCCAGTCTGTTCCACAGAGGCCTATGGTATGAAGCGAAGTTATTGTGGTTAAACACTGTAGCATTTTATATTTCATGTTCTGGTCTCTAGTGCACACTGCAGTCTCTGAGCCCTGCAGGACATGTGTGGAGACATTAACAGGTACACTGAACAACACCCAGTCTGGGTTCTGGAGCTTGACATGAAACAGGACCGTGCTCTCAACATGACGTGATGCTCTGCTCTTGCCTCTGAGGCACAGTATCAAAACCTGCAAAATGGTATGGAGAGTTTTAACTCCCTCTCGTTGAAATTATTTCACCTTTTATACTTTAAAACATGGACAAAGACCCATTAAAGGGATATTGCTTTAACGAATCAGTTTCACACACATGTGGATACCTTTATATTTTATTGCTACGTCAATCTCAGACCACAGGCGTGCCACAGATTAGTGTAAGCTGGGTGTTTTTGGTGCAGCTGCCATGTCATGTGATGGATTGTGATGATTGATCTTCATGAGTGCCCCACAACCTTCTCACTCTGCTTTTAGTTTTGCTTTGTCAAATGATGAAACAGCTTCTTCAGACTGAGCTGCCTGACTTACCTTTATGGTGAACTTACCTTTTCTCATTTCCATCATTGTATTTGGTAGTTTCTGTTGTTTTTTTGTGTTTGAAACTTCTCCAGGACCTGAGATTGAAGGAAGGGACCTCCTTTTTAGACACCCAGATACACATCTTACAGAACAGGCTTACTGCAGCAAGCAGTCCTCTCATTTATACCTCAGCTCTCTGCTCCATGCCACAACACTGATTAATATGAAATGTAGTGAGCACCACCTCAACTGATCTCTACGCACATTGCAAGCTGATATAAATGGCACTATGTCAGAAGCTGTTCTACTTTCATGTATAGCTGGTCTCAAGCCCCTGGCTCCTCCTGACTCTCACTTATCAGATGGAAACAGAAAACAAAGCTACAGTGTAGGGCTGAAATCCTCTAGTAGTTGGCTGGCAATAGGATCACTGTCAGAGTCACAAGAATCAGCAGTGAGAATTATAAATGCAAACTGAAATAAGAGACACCATGGTCATCCAGAAATTGTAGGTTTATCCCTCCCAGACGTCAAGAAAGTTCCATAGTTTGTTATTGCTCTTTTCCTGATTTGTCTAGATTATCAGGAAAGGGATTTTAAGGAAATGATAGGAGTGTGAGAGTGTGTGTGTGTGTGTGTACGTGTGTATGTATGTGTGTGTCTTTTATGAGAATGTTAAAAGGGATATCTTACTATGTTAAGAGTGTTAAGGAATTTGTTTGAGGGGTGAGCAGAAAAGGTTAGTATTTTACTGAGAAGGGGAGAGTCAGACACAAAAATGGTTGTTAGTACAGTCACAACAAAGGTTTCATTCAAACATTATTAGTATTAGTAACATTTTGTTTTAGTAAATTTAGTATAGCAATAGAATTAGTAAACAAATAACACAGGATTACAGAAATTTCTCTGCAATTTGATTTGTAGACCCAATCAAATTTGACTATATATTTAAAACACCTTTAAGGTTTTTACTTATAAAACAGAAAGAAAATGATCCATTCAAGCTGATTGAATTAGCAGGATCCATGCACATAAGAATTAGGGTGGATGATTAAAATGACAGAAGTTCAACTGAGTGAAATGAAGAAAACAAAGCAAGTCCGAGTAGAGGGATGTGAACAGAAGAAGCAGTCGTGTAGGAAAGGCAACAAAATACATATCAAACTAGATTATAAAGCAGCCACGAAACAGGAAGCATGCAGAGAGAAAAGGTGACATTCACAGCATTATAGCACACACAGGCTCTGACGTGCAGATATCAGCAAAGCCGTGCAGTTAGGCAGCAGCAGGAAGCAAAACCCAAATGAGATTAAACCCATGGTATCACAGAGGATAAAATGTGTCAAATTAAAAGGTTTCCAGACATGGAGATATTAGGGTCAGGGGATGGGGCCAGGCTTTAATTTTAAAGAATCAATGAAGGAGTACTTTTTTTATGGACGGCATGCACTGTACAGTTTAATATATGCCATTGCACAGTCTGCACAGTGTTACACCAGTGTGCACAGAGTGGCTGCCACTGAGATATACACTCTATGCTAAAGAAGCAGTGATTATTCAAATGATTAGACCCACATTTTTATGCGGTAGACATTATACCCAATAGTGCGCAGCATAAGTGGACATTAAACTCATCTACAGAATCACAGGCTCTGTCTCAGCTAATAAGATTTTATTGACGTAATAAAAACACTCTTCTAATTAAACTTTATTTTCAAAGCCCCTTCATAAACAGGATACCCCCCCCCCCCAAGAAAATAATGAGATTAGATTACAAAATACTGTTTACTGTCAATCTCCCTGAAATATTCTGTGAACATTTTCATAGATTGGACCATTTGACTCCCCGATCAATTTAAAATAAAAACCTTCGCCCCTTCAGGTTTAAGTAGGATGAAATGTGAGTTGATAATTTGGTTCGTAAAATCGTAAACATACATCTATAATAAAAATGTAGAATGTTATAGGTGTGGCCAAGAATTTTTTTTCGTCCACCGTAAAATTTGGTAATTTATCATACATAAATGTATACTTATAAAACAAATGTATACACAAAATGTATAACAAAAATGTTGAGGATTTGATTTGTATAAAAATAAATTTTGTTAAATTAAATGCATTTTGATATGTGGGTTCAAAATTCATCAAGTGTGTTACTATTAGTATTAATGAAGACAATAGATTGTACATGTTTGCAGTGGTATTCCTGGCATGGAGCAGCACGTGGGACACTGTAACTGCTCGTATCTTTTTCTCTATGTCCAGTGGCAGGCAGCAGGAGTCAGAGCCCATTCACCAAGTCATCATTGAACGCATAAATATCCTGCCTTACAGTGAGATTGTATCTCACATGGAAAAATGTTACATAGTTTTCTGATAACAGTGAACCTATTTACCTAAGTTAATGGAAACACAGAATGGTTATGGAATGAACTCATCATTAAACAGTGATAGCTGGACATGCCTCAGAATCCTGGCTAAGCCACGAGTCCTGTGGTTCTCCAAGAGACTGTTGTTATTGTTAATAGGGCAGGATTTGAAACTTGCATTTTGTTTTGAAACTCTGAAACTTATTTGTATTTTATTGGGCTTTTTTACATGTCTGAATTGACAATGGATGAAATGTGACTCCTGTAGTTAATTATTAGATAATCAATAAGTATTAACAGTGGTGGCCTGTTAGTTATAACTGGCCTTAATTACTTAGATATACATAGTCTTTATTCTTGAGCAGGGAAAACTAAACTTTGCAGAATCTTTCTTATACACACCTTTTCGGAACTCATATGGAAAGCATTTTTTGATGAACTCATTCCGTTTTGACTTGCCCATTCCAACAGCCTGCTACTGGAATCAGAATAAAGTATATCTAATGTTTATGGCAATTAAAATGTAATGAAAATCACCATGGAGTTATCAATTTCTCATTCATGCTATAAAATTATATCTATATGTGAAGATGCATAAAAAGAGAAAAAAAAAATCAGTTGAACTTTTTCTCATGGTTGTTATAATTTAGGTTATACTGATTTGTGCAAGTGCAGTGGTGCAATCTGAGATGATGGAGGGTGCTGGATTGGGGAGCTATAAAACAGAAAATAATGAAAAAAGGGAATTGAAAAACTGGCTCTATACCTTGAAACTGAAGTTTGTATATTTTAGTAAAAGCAAACTGAAGAGGAGATAAAGGAAAACCCAGGGCAAACCAAAGTATAAGACAATTAGAATGATATCTACCATATAATGCAGTTTGTTTACCATAGCGTGTCCAATGCCTGCGTGCTTGGGGAGGAAACAGAGGAGGAAAAGGAAAAGAAACAATGACAAACCGTGAACTGAAGAGAGGAGAGATACTGCAGTCTGAGGAGAGGCGATACGGAACAGGCACATCATCCTGATAGTAATGAAAATAACCAAGTAATAAACGTAACTTAAAAAGAGTAATAAAAAACAGATACTCATATAAACACTTATCATTAAACTTAAGGGTTTTAATCTTTTTCCAAACAAATATGCGAAAATAAAATATGAAATACAACAACATATACCATAATAAAATAATTTGATCAGAAAAGACAATTTTGTTAGTAAGTAGGAAATCAACAGATGACTCACATCCCATGAAAGAGACAATGTTAGTGTGTGTGTGTGTGTGTGTGTGTATCTATACACACATACATACACATTTTATATATATATATACACACACACACACACACACACACACACATTTAAAAAAATAATAATAATTTTAGAATTCTGAATAATAAGAAATGGCAAAATATCTGAAGAGTCCTGTTAGTAGAAAGACATAAGAGTTACAAATTAACTTCCACTGAGAAGGGTTAGGGCAATTCCTGCTGTGGGGGGGGGGGGGGGTTGGGGATGGGGCATGAGCAGTAATCAGGCGGAGAATAGGGATGGGTGGGGGGTGAGGGAGCTTTCTGGGAAGA
>JAAGVU020000002.1:17058869-17072455 GCA_011763525.2 Mormyrus iriodes
ACCTCTCGTACCAGGCTAGGCCTTATCGCAGGGCTTTTAGGGCTCTGGCCATAAAACCTCGGAATGTTAGCCCTAGCTTGTGAGTGTGTGATCCTACAAAACCATTTATACATTGAATTCACAGAAAATGTGCTGTTTAGTGATATGTATCATTATTGTGATATGAGATTTTGGTCATATTGCAAAGCCCTATATGCGTGTTATTAAATTAATTTTACCAGTTAATGGCCACAGGATGCAGATTCTAACACTTTTGTCATTTTATTATCAACATGCTGTTCAGAATTCAGCAATAAATTAGTCTGATCACCTCATGCCATTTCCAGAGTCACTGCTTTAATAAAAGTTTCTAAGAGCTGACAGGATTCAAAACCTCTGATGCCTGCTTCCTGCTTCAAGTCGCTGGGCTTTACTTTGACAAGAAAAGCTATGAATTCTCAGTATTATCTGTACCATCACTACCTTTCCCTGTTTAATCTTATTAAAAAACAGCAATGTGATTGTAAAATGGAACACAGCTCTAAGTAGAAATTTCAAAAGTATAAATATTTACTGTAAGATGTAGTAGCGTAAAAGTCAAAAGTGTCCATGACTAAATCTACTTAAGTAAAGTACAGACATGTGAAAAATATACTTAAGTACAGTAACAAAGTAATTATGCTTTGTTACTTTCCACCACTGGTCATTTTCTGCTGATAGCTCTCTCTAAAGATTTTTATTTTTTTCCCAAATGTCAAGAAGCTTTGTAAAGCTTAGTGGACAATGACACAAAGAAGCTGTTGTCTCCATGGTATGTACTAATAATGAGGCTAGTCAATAGTCTGAGATGCCCCTATTCAAATGAGGGCACTTTCAATATCATTATTAGCCGTTGGATCAAACATGCTTAGCTGGTTCCCTTATTGTTGAGGGAGGATAATTGAGAGGTTATTTTATTTTCACTCTCTTATTTAACTTTCACCTTTTTTAGGTTATGTTCTGCCAATGTCTGTTTAGAATACAGTTTGCACAGCAGGAAAAAAATCCAACATATCAACTTGCTAAATAGTGTATTAAAACTGATAAGAACCCTAAAAGAAACCGTACTCTATCCTGATTCAATATGTGAGAAACTAATAAATCATAGATAAGTATTAACTAAGGGTGGCATGGTGGTGTGGTGGTTAGCACTATTGCCTCACACCTCTGGGACCAGGGTTTAAGTCTCTGCCCGGGTTCTATGTGTGTGGAGTTTGCATGTTCTCCCCATGTTGTTGTGGGGTTTCCCTCCACAGTCCAAACACATGCTGAGGCTGATTAGCATTGCCAAATTGCTCATAGGTATGTATTGGTGTGTGAAAGTGCCCTGTGATGGGTTGGCACCCCATCCTAGGTTGTTCCCTGCCTTGCACCTACAGCCTCTGGACCCCTGTGACACCAAATGGGATAAGTGATTACAGAAGATGGATGGAAGTATTTGCTAAATGCTCAGGGGATTGGGTATGGAACTCTGTGCCAATGCTAGCTGAGGTAGGTAGGAAGCATAGCTAAACTGAGGATGAGAGCACAGATATATGATAATAAATGAGTACATTTCATGCCTGTGTCACCAGGGACTTAATTAATATTCCTTACTTGTTGTTCATTTTTTGTCAGTGTCAGCACCCATCTGGTCCTGTCCCTCATGTCTCTTCCCCATTTTGGCCAGCAAGTGTCGCTGGCCATCCCGCCTTCTCACTCCCCTGTCTAACCCTTGTGTATTTCACCACTCATTGCACTGCCGCATGGCTTAGGGGGTTGAGTGTGCAGTACAGAGGCTATAACCCTTCTTTTCAGTGGTTCAATTCCAGCCTTTTGTGTTTTGTCATCGGTTTTTCTGTTCCCCGTTGTTTATTAAAGTATCCCAGTGTAGTTCTCAGTCCTTGATTACCCTGTTCATATCCTTGTTTTTGGTTTTGCTTGTGTTTAGTCAGCCTAGTGTAGTGAGCCTTTTTATGTTCCCTTGTTTCTAGCGTTCTGTTTGCTAGTTAATTGTAACCTGTTAACACGTGTTCCTTTTTTATTGGTTGTTTTCCTTATTAGTTATACCTGCTCCTTGTTTGCCCCAGTTTTCTATGTGTATTTAAATGTCTGCCCTGCTCTGTTATCTAGTAGGTCATTGTGGTTCATGGTTGTAAGTTGGGGCATGGTGTCTCTCTGTGTCTCTCTGTGTCTCTCTGTGTCTGCTCCCTAGTTGTGTTGAGGTTTCTTTTAAGTAGTCTCTGTGTTTTCCTGTTTTTGTTTTGATCCCTTGTGGTCCTGTTTTCATCAGTTTCACCAGTGTGATTTAATATCCTAAATAAACCGTACTGTTTCTTGTGAGCTGTAAGTGGATTGCCACCCTTCTTTCCTGTCAGTGCCATGTGGTGCTGCCATGACAACATTTGTTATGTTCAGTGTGGTGAAAGACTAAACAAGAGTGCAGTTTATCAGATTTTCATTGTTATATCTTTGTTAATAGTCCTGGTTTTGGTTTTACATTGGGTTCTCCAGTTATCCACCCTTGAGGCCTTTCTCCTTGAGTACTGGTACAGTATAATGGTGTGGATGAGGGAATGGTTTTGTAACAAATGCTTCCACATATCGGTTTTCTGTAACAGCTTATCCCGTTCGGGGTCATGGGGAGTCTGGAGGCTATGGTTGCAAGGCAGGGAACGACCCAGGATGGGGCACCAACTCATCGCAGGGCACACTCACACACCATTCAAACGCATGCATACCTATGGGCAATTTGGCAACTCCAATCAGCCTCAGCATGTTTTTGGACTGTGGGGGGAAACTGGAGTACCTGGAGGAAACCCCACAATGACATGGGGAGAACATGCAAACTCCTCACACATGGAACCCAGGCACGTTGTTGACCCTGCTCCCAGAAGTGTGAGGCGACAGTGCTAACCACTGTGCTGCCCTTAAATGCTTCCAGTAGAATGGCTATAACATTAATAGCTTTCCTTTTTCTGTACATCTGTAATGTATTCTTGAAATGTATCTAAAAGATGGCTTTTTTTTCAATGTTAACCACATAGTCTACTATAAATACACCTTCAATACTGTCACCAGGGTGCAGGTAGAAAGTGTAAAACACAAAATTCCTATCTCTGCCTCATTTTCTGAAAGCAGAAGGGCAACCCCCCTGAGAGTAACAGGCACCACGGTGGCAGCATTGTTAACTTCTGTCATAATTCTTATTGGATTTCATATAAATCAACATGAACAAACTCACTTTAGAAGAATGAAAAGCAAGCAGGAAAAAGGTTATACTGAACAGAGCTGTCCTTGGGAAGGCTGTGCAGCCCTCTGAGCCCCAGCTGGTCTTGGATTTGCAGTGTAATCAGCTTCAGTGCCGCAGCACTGCAGGGCTGCGACTGCGCTTGCAGTGAGGAGGCATATCCAGAGGCAGCATTCGCCTCACTTCATAGCCGCAGAAACCATACAGTCTCTGCTTTAAAGCATACACACCCTCACAATGACCCATGTCTAACTGAGACATTGAGTGGACAAATGTACCTAACATTTGAGAAAAAAAAAAAAATTAAATTGGATACATTTTGCAATGAATAACATGATTTAGAAAAAGCTCCACCATATTTTACATTAGAACCAACTTCTTTCCAAAATCATGATCTTGTTAGCTAACCTGAAAAGTTTTCGGTGCAAAAGCTTATATATAAACACATAGGGAGTAAGTATATACCGCTATTCAATTGTTTTAATATAGGATTTTATAAGTTTTTTTTCCCTGATTCTTGACCATTACATGTCTCCATATTGCCCATTGTTATTGTTTTTTTCATCACCATTAGTATTTAAATATGTGTTATTTTGATAGTCCAGTCAAAAAGTATTCATCCATTGAATAATTATACTATACTAATATTAGGAGATGCATTTTTATGACTGTGGTATTATTTTAGATAATTCATCATTAGCCATACTACATAGCAATAGCCCAAATGTGTGTAAATCCACACAATTGATCATAAGACTTGGCAAATATATACAAAACTAATATATTACAATATTATCTGTGAAAGTTTAATTGTGCTGAAAAGCAACTAAATATGTAGTTTCCATAATAATAACCTATGTTTACAAGTTACAGTACAATGTGGGAAGCAAAAGTACTTGTTTCCTTTTATGGTAGCAACCATTTATTTTTAATAAAGATGATTATAAAAAATGTAGGTGCTAATAATATTATATAGATTTTACATTTTAATAGAATACTGTTATTTGTAGTGGTTTGAAAATCAACAAAGAGTGAACACTGTATATTGTGGCACATTGAATATTTACATTACACCAGACAAATTCTCACCCTAAAGTCATTTTCTCTTGTGCAACATCTCAATGGTATTACCAATAATCAGTGCATTTCTCTGGAATTCATCTCAAATGTCAAAACCAATCAAAGTGTCTTTTCATGAACTTGAAATTAATTGCCAGGAGTTAACTTAGTCCCCGTGGTAGTGATAGAATGCCATATGCATTCAGCACTAATTACCCAATATATGTCACTCATTACCATTTTAAAATGCAAATGCTGTCTCTTGGTTCATCACTGCACTAGCTGTGCATATTACTGAGACCTGCAGGGGAACCTTTCTCTGTGTTACAATTCTGATTCAAGCAGAGCTTGATCACTATCGATTAAACTAATGCTTGCATAATCTACCGATTAATTTGACGATTAATCAAATAATCATTTATATATAATATCTAACCATTTTCTGTAACCACTTATCCTCTTCTGGGTTGCAGGGGGTCCAGAGCCTATCTTGGAGGTTATAGGCACAAGGCAGGGAACACCCCAGGATGGGGCACCAACCCACCGCAGTGCACACTCACACACCATTCACACACACACATGCATACCTACGGGCAATTTAATAACAACAATTAACCTCAGCATGTTTTGGACTGTGGGGGGAAACCAGAGTACCTGCAGGAAATCCCACGACAACATGGGGAGAACATGTGAACTCCACACACTTGGAGCCATGGCGGAAACATTAACCTTGGTCCCAGAGGTGTGAGGCAACAGTGCTAACTACTGCACCACCGTGCTGCCCCATGTAATATAATATAATATAATATAATATAATATAATATAATATAAATTGCAATTGGTAAGGGACAGGAACCAACCCTGGGTGGGGCACCAATCAATTGCAAAGTGTGCACTCATTCACTCACATATACGGTCAATTTAGGCTCTCAAATTCAATTAAATTGCATTTTTTTAAACAGTGACAGGAAACTACAGGATCCAGCACAAACACACATACACGTAGGGTGAACTCTACACAAAGTGGTGGCGTGTGGCTACAGCGCTTCCCACTGTGCCGCCCTCTGAGCTAGGCTTGCACAGTGTGTGATGTTAATATCAACAACACATGTCATGCATGTGCAATTGTCACATTGTCTTAGATCGTTACCTGGGTTGTGTCCATAAATAAGTTATACAGAGACATTTTTACTGTCACAGGAAACAAAACTTAGCAAGCTTTGCAATTTTAATGATGGTTCCTATTCAACATTATCCAGTAACAGTATGAAGTTCACCGCTGCTGCACGAGCTCTGCATGTGCTTTCTGAGCCAATCATAATCTCGTCCTTGCTGTTTGACTCACTCATAGGCAGTCTGGCATGTTTGTGAGAAATTTAACAAAAATGAGTGAGGAGGAGAAAAATTAACAAGAACTGAAGCAAAAAGACATTTGTCTTTCACTCTATGGAAATATTTTAGATTACACAGAGACAATATTGAGCAAAAGGAAGTGCTTTGTTGGAACTGAGACAATCAGCCTTTCAGATATTGTTATTGCTAGTGCTTCTCTTACCTAGTTTACATTATTCCTCAGCGACTGACAGTACTTTATTTCCATCAAATCACATAAACCTGTTTCTGCTCCTCTCACTCAGAGTGTACCTCAGGGATCAGTTTTAGGTCCCACCGTCTTCACCATCTATATGCTCCCATTAGGTCAAATCGTGGTTTCAGTATCCATTGCTATGCTGATGATACAAAATTATACGTAAGTGCTGACACAGGTACATCCATGCCACTATCTTCACTAACTGACTGCCTCTGCAATATCAAACTCTTTGACTTACAACTTTGTACAACTTAATTCTGATAAAACTGAAATTCTTCTGGTTGGTACTAAATCACTCCTCTCTACTTTGCCTAAGAGACAAATTAATGTTAATGGGGTCCTGGAAGACCCGTCAAATGCAGTCCGTAACTTGGGCGTAATTTTGATCAGTTTCTAACCTTTCAGCCACATGTTAGCTCTCTAATACAGACTGCATTTTTGCTACTCCTCAACATCGCTCTCCTCTGTCCATCCCTCGTGTTACTGATACTGAAACACTAATCCATGCCTTCGTCACTACCCACCTTGACTACTGTAATGCATCGCTCTCTGGCCTCCCGTCCAAACTTCTCAACAAACTCTAGAATGTTCAGAACTCTGCCACCAGTTTACTTATACATACGAGAAAATCCACCCACATCACTCCTGTTCTTCATGATTCGTGGTTGCCTGTCACTTACAGAATCAAATATAAAATTTTACTAATCACCTACAGACTTGCCCTTCTATATCTGTCTGACCTTTTTCTTCCTTTCACTCCAGCCCATACAATAAGATCATTGGGCTACAACCTTCTTACTGTACCTATTCTTTATGGGTGGCAGACAGGGTATTCTGTGTGACAACACCTACACTCTAGAATGCACTTCCTCAAAGTCTGCGAGAGGTAAAGTCTGTTAACATCTTCAACCTCCAACTGAAAATTCATTTATATCAGGAGTACCATAATGTGTCTACTAGTATGCAACATTCTCATTATCATCGTTTTGCTGTTGTTGCTGTATGTGCACTGCTTTATTGTATTGTGTTTGCATTGTAAAGCATTCTTGAGTGTGAGAAAGACGTAATATAAATACTGCTGTATGTCTGTTGGGACAACTCCTGGCAACACCACCAACTGAGCTGACACACTCTACTGGTTGATAAATTCTATTTGGCTATAGTTAATTTTCCACTCCTAAATATCACAAAGACTTATTGCAATGAAATCCTGTAATGCGAACTTTTTCCAATATTGTTCACCCCTATTCACAATACACACAAACACACAATGCATTCATAAAGAAAAATTAATATTATATGGTTATTATGTACAATATGATGTAAGATGATGCAGCTAAGTCAGGGTGCTAACCTTCTTTTTAGCAGAGATTTAAGTTAAAATAATTTTAGTCAAAGTGATGAGGAAGACTGGCTAGGCTACTCCGAGAGGCTAAATGACACATATCTATGGTTAACCTGACGTTATTGGGTGAGTCCATCAAACCTGAATGTCTTCGTTAAGAAGTATTTGTATTGCAGTGGTGATATTTAAGTTCTACTTTGAAACATTGATAAACGACTGTATTTTTATTTATTTTAATATAAAGTGCTTCCACACAGCTCAAAATTTTGCTCTTTATTTGGACCCCCATCCACTATGTGCTGTCTTTCTTACGCCATATTGCCGAGTCACTGAGAAGGCAAATTTTAATTTATGAATTTTAAATATCAAGTAATCAAGTAATTATGACAGCTATAGATAAAATTTTATCCTTTCAAGAAAGACTCTGCAGGGACTTTTGGTTGGTGTTGTGTTCTCAGTGCTCTAAATCCCTCTTTGTGTTACAGTTAATCCTAACCTTTGTACAATCCTCAAAAAAGTGGAAAAATTAGACTCTGTCACAAATGGGTGACTCAAAGAACCAATCCATGCTTTTTTCTGTTAATGCATGATTACTTTCAGGGGCACTGGCAAAGGCAGTGGCTATATGCTTAGTTTACAAGTAAATTTAAATGATTAATAGTGATACATAAAGCTTCAATCTGTTCATTTAACTGAGCAACTTCTTTCTTTGTATCTCAGGGACAAGTCATGGAAAACATTATTTCAATATTTGACATTGGATTCAAGACATATATTTAACAGAGCATATTGCTAAAACAAATGGCTAATATTCTGCTTTAAGACATAAACATTGTAATCCAATGGCAGCAGCCTCATCAATCTGTGTTGACTGATTAAGTAGTATTACATACAATTCATTTTACCAAAGCAATTCCATATAACTCAGACTAATTTAAAATGAAAAAGAAACAGATCTGTGGTGACAGCCGTACGTATTCATTGCCGTGTTACCACATTAATCGTGTGAGCCACTTGGAATGGTTGTTGAATTCAGATCACTGAAATCGTGCCTGGGGTATGGATGTGCATGCAAATGTAAATCTGCAATCCATGGGGAAATGAGGAAGAGTGTGAAAGCAAAGGACACTAAAAATACACGTTAAGCTTCCAGTGGGTGTCCAGCTTCAAAAACAATTTGTTATGACCTTTCTTGGTCATATTTAGTTTTGATTTTATAAATGTTCCACATTCCCATATGGTTGTTGCTGCTTCCTTGCCTGTGCAGAACTGAGGTGCCAGACTCCCAGTGTTGTTAAAGAAGTTTTCAACTTCATTTTCCGCACCTTTTTGGAGGTGTTTGAGCTTCTCTCATAGTTTTTTTTTTTTTTGTGGCATTATATATGTGTAGCTATTCTGGGTATTTCAGAAGGAATACTGCCTCACGGTGTTCTTAGTTTTCGTAAAGAATAAGTAAAAAGGTCCTCAGTGCTACTTCCATGTTGTTCCAGTGTGTGAGGCCCCATGAGGATGCAGCTCTCCAGACGATGAGTAGAGCAAGTGAGATGTCCTGAGTCTCTCCTTTTCAGGCAGCACTCATCTCAAAACTTTGCTTTCCATGTCCAGCAGGTGCACTCCTATCTGCCTTGTCACCTCTCACATGCATATAGTCATTTTTTTCATTTATTTCTTGATCTCGTCTGTCCATTAAGCCCTAATGTGATTTATGCATATTGAATCTTTGGGTCTCTTGGGTAATGGCAGAAGTCAATTATTGACACGCTTACAAGTGATATATGCTTTTAAACATATACTGAGAAAGACAGCAAGGATGTAATCAAGGTCTTATTTGGTTACATTTTAACCATAAGAATCATTTAATGGATGTTTTCCAATTTCTGAGCACATCTGAAGTCATCAAAACAACAGTAACAAAATAATGGACAAAAATCTTGTCTAGAATCCTGTTTCAAAATGGAAAGAAGCCCCATCAGAGATTCAGAAGCAGCCCCATTGTTAAAAGAATACTGAGGATGAGTATGAGGCTTCTGGTGTGGCTCTGAAGCGCATGCGCCACACCATCAAGCACGTGGCTGGGCAGCTGCATGTCCCATACTGTCTGACACTCTAGGCCGAGTCATTGAATATATCTTTGCATCAGAACTTCGGAATTCTGCTTCCTAAATGCACAACAGCCCTACTTGTATGTTTCAGAAAATGAAGTGGAATATAGGATGAGAAGAATATGGTGAATTTATGTAAATATCAGCATAAAGAATTGTTACAACGCATTATGTAATAACTTGACAAAGTGTCAAAGAAGGTATCCATTGTGGTTGTTGATTACATAATGCACAGTATTATATTTTCAACATTAAAAAGTGCAACTCCTGCATTTTGTAATAACCGCTGTAATATGTAGTAATTACGAAATGTAGGGAAATGTATTACACATTGCTTTCAAGCTGTATGTTACAAAATACGGCAGATTATTACAAAATGCAGATGCTGTTACGTAATGAAGTGCAAATTTGTTGTTCATTTTGTCGAGTTATTACGTAATGCGGTATTATTACATAATGTGTTGTAACAAGAACCTAGCAAAACCCAAAAAAACACTATTCTGCTCAAAATAAAAGAAAAACACAAATACATTCAAAAATAAAATCTGTAGGTCGATGTAGGGGCAAGCTCTTTCGTTGGTTTTCTTACAGAATGGTGATATCTCCTCCAGTGTTTTTTTGTGTGTCGGACAGGGCTGGCTGTTTGTAGACAGCAATTTTTGGTTTGCCCTTTTTAAAATGGAAGTGGTTTAATCAGAGATGGCAGCTGAATAGTTATTTGAAGGAAATGGACCCATCTCGCCAGGAGCGAGGAACATACATCAAATTATTTTTTAATTAAAACGTATCATCAGTGAGCTTTATTAGCTCTATTCAGTCCCACACTTCAGTGATGTGCTGAACTAAGACCAGCTCATCATATTCTGTCAGCATTTTTAGCAGTTTGTGGCAGGGGGGTCATTAATGAATATTTCCACAATCTCCAGGCTCACGACAACAGACCACAAGATGAGATAAGTAATGTATTAATGGGTGGCTTAAATGCTGAACAAAACCATTTTCAAACCAACTACAATGCTGGCCCTAATGACCATAGAGGTCACTTGGATGTATAGCCACAAAGAAATAATACCACAGCTAGTTTTCAGGTGTTAAATAACGTTGTTCTGCTTGCTATACTTATGAATTTTCACATTTTCCATAACGGTCTAGTTTCATAGTATCAGTACTGCAAAGCCTTGTGGTGTTTTCTGTATTTGGCTGCTTAAAATGTTATAACACAGCTTGAATTATTCTGGTCTTCACCAGTGCCCAAGCTTATTGATCTCAGGGATCTGCTGGAGAACAGGGGGTGCTAGTGGTAAGATTTGTTCAAAGGTGGGGAGTGAGAATATATGAAATTTACAAACTAGAGGAGGCCATTCGGCCCATCAAGCTTGTTTGGGGAGAATTCGACTAATAGCTTAAAGTTGCTAAAATCTTAACTAGCTCTGACTTAAAGGAACCCAAAGTTTTTAACTTGTACTACACTAACAGGAAGACTATTCCATACTCTAACTACATGGTGTGTAATGAAGTGCTTTCTCAAATCCAGTCTAAAATGTTCTCTCACTAATTTCCACCTATGGCCACAAGTTCTTGTATTTGAACTAATATTGAAGTATATTGAACTATTTGGTTGAACAGCATCCAGACCTGTTAGAATCATATATACCTGGATCATGTCCCCTGTTAGTCTCCTTTGCTCAAGGCTGAACAGATTCAGCTCAACTAACCTCTCCTCATAAGACATTCCTCTAACACCAGTCATCATACTTGTAGCACTGCGTTGAACCCTTTCTAAGGCCGCAATGTCCATTTTAAGGAAAGGTGACCAAACCTGCATGCAATATTCAAGGTGGGGTCTTACCAAGGAATTGTATAGTCTTAGCATCACCTCCCTTGACTTAAACTCCATACACCTAGAGATGTAATCCAGCATCCTATTGGCCTTTTCAATTGCTTCCCCACACTGGCGAGAGTGGGACATGGAAGCATCAACATACACACCAAGGTCTTTCTCATAATCAGCTACATTTATTTCAGTAGAACCCATAAAATATCTGTAGTTTATATTTCTGTTCCCTGCATGGATTACCTTACATTTGTCTATATTAAATTTCATTTGCCAGGTATCAGCCCAGCTAATTAAGTCAAGATCCTGCTGTAGCCTCTGTGTCGTTAGTTCGGTATCTGCTACACCACCCATCTTGGTGTCATCTGCAAATTTAACCAGTTTACTGAATGTATTGGTGTCAATATCATTACTGTATATTAGGAATAATAGTGGTCCCAAAATTTAACCCTGCGGTACCCCACTATGAACACAGACTCACTGTAACATTGTGCTTCTAATAACTATCTGCTGCTTCCTGTCTGTTAACCAGTTTTCAATCCAAGCTGCTACAGTACCTAAAATCTCTGCTGCTCTGAGCTTAAGCAGGAGCCGTTTGTAGGGGACAATGTCAAAGACCTTCTGGAAATCTAAGTAGATCACATCGTAGGCCTTTTTGTGGTAGATTTCTCTTGTAGCTTCCTCAAAGAACTCAAGTAGAGCTTCTTGCCTGCACTTCTGCTAAATAGCTGAATGACTTTGATCATTTTTATTTTTCTGTGCACAGATTTACTAGACATTATAATCACAAGGGTATTTGTACAACCCCGTTTTCCATAAAAGTTGGGGCACCGTGTAAAATGTAAATAAAAACAGAACGCAATGATATACAAATCATATAAACCCACATTTAACTGAAAATAGAACAAAGACAACATATTAGATATTGAAACAGAAATATTATTGTTCTATGACAAATATATGCTCAATATAAATTTGATGACAGCAACATGTTTCAAAAAAGTTGGGACAGCGGCATGTTTACCAGAGTGTTGCATCACCTCTTCTTTTAACAACACTCTGTTAACGTTTGGGAACTGAGGAGACCAGTTGCTGGAGTTTTGAGAGTGAAATATTGTCGCATTCTTGCCTGATATAGGATTTCAACTGCTCAACAGTTCAGGGTCTCCTTTGTCATATTTTTCATTTCATGATGTGACAAATGTTTTCAATGGGTGACAGTTCTGGACTGCAGGCAGTTCCAGTCTAGCACCCGGGCTCCTCTACTATGGAGCCATGCCGTTCTAATACGCACAGAATGCGTTTTGGCATTGTCATGCTGAAATATTAAAGGACTTTGTCTGAAAAAAACGTCTTGATGGCAGTATATGTTGCTCCAAACCTGTATATATTGTTTAGTATTAATGGTGCCTTCCCAGATGTGCAAGCTACCCAAGCCATGGGCACTAATGCACCCCTATACCATCCCGGATGCTGACTTCTGAACTATCTGCTGATAACAAGCTGGATGGTCCCTCTTCTCTTTAGCCCAGAGGACGCAGCATCCATTGTTTCCAAAAATAATTAGAAATTTTGATTCATCAGACCACAGGACAGTATTCCATTGTGCCTCAGCCCATCTTAAATGAGCTCGGGTCCTGAGAAGTCAACAGCATTTATGGACCATGTTTAGATATGGTTTCTTCTTTGCATGATACCATTAAATCCTGCATTTGTGGGTGCAGCGATGAACTGTGTTCATAGACAGTGGTTTTCGGAAGTGTTCCTGAGTCAATGCAGTGACTTCCACTATAGAATCGTGTCTGTTTTTAATGCAGTGCCGCCTGAGGACCTGAAGATCATGGCTATCAGACTGGTTTTCAGCCTTGTCTCTTCTGTACAGAGATTTGGATTCTCTGAATATTTTAATGATATTATGTACCCTACTTATGTTCCCAAATTCTTTGCAATATTACATTGAGGAACATTATTTTTAAATTTAGATGGCAATTTCGGCACCCAGGATAAATCTGTTCCAAAGACGTTAAAAACTTCCAGTGTCGATACGGAGTTTGCGAAATGTTTCGAAACATCAGTCACATGACTGCCGTCTCATCATTCCAGGCAAGGGAAAAAATGTACGAAAAACACCGGAAAATTTCAGTGCGTGTTGGGTGAAGTTGTTGGTTGTAGTTCGCCAAATATTATTAATTGAAATCCAATTGAATTACTGAAACATGTTAGTAGTTAGTGTGATTTAGGTATAGGTATAGTGTGGTACATATAGTAGGTGTAATATCAAGGTTTTGGTTAGATTCACTTAGAAACATACATTGCAAAGATAGATTACACATACACATACACTCACCTAAAGGATTATTAGGAACACCTGTTCAATTTCTCATTAATGCAATTATCTAATCAACCAA
>JAAGVU020000002.1:17096427-17110990 GCA_011763525.2 Mormyrus iriodes
CAGCATGATTTTTTTTCCCATTGAGATCTGATGTGTTTTTAAAGTGTTCCTTTAATTTTTTTGAGCAGTGTATATATGAGGTATGTTCCCAGCAGTCTGACATCTCTTAAGACTGCATTTCAGCCCTGAACCCTCAAACTTAATCCTGATTGCATTGAAGAGATCTGTTAACCTCTCGGATTATTAACCACACTAGCACTTTATAATGCAGTACAAAGCATCTTTAATGCATATACCTAACATTATAATGCATTATAAAGGTATTTATAGTGCATTATATATAAGAGCTTCAGAAAGCATTTGTAATGCATAATGCACATGGCTACAATGTCTACAATGTGATGGCTTTTTATTAATATTTATAGCCATGTATATAATGCTTTATAAATGCATTATTAGTTATGAATATGTTTATAAACTACTAAAAATATGGCCTTAAGAAAAGTGTTACCGATATTTGTTTAGCTATCCAAAAGTAAGTTTCAGGAAGGACAGAAGCCCCTTGTCCTTGTCAGTATCATAAACCTTGTACTGCTGTTTACTACTCTTCTGCTAAACTAGCAACTTAATTAGAAACATGCATAGTTGGTGTCATGTCCAGCCCCGCCCTACTAGTCTGCTCCCAGTGTTTCCCTTGGGCGGGGCTGCTAATCAGCCACGCCTGCAGCTTGTTGATGTTACCTCATGTTCCTGCCCCCTTGTTAACCAGCCACGGGTGCCCCTTGTTCATTCCTATGTATTTCTAGTGTATAAGAGTTCCCTAGGTCTGTGCTCCCTTGGCTGGTCATTGTAGCCTGTCTGTTTTTCCAGTGTGGTCCTTCCACAATAAACCTCACGGTTATATTTTGAGTCATGTGTGGATTGCCTGCCTGCCTGCCTGATGCCTTGCTGTCAGCCCCACTGTCATGACAGAATGACCGGACCAAAATCCTGACCCAGCAACAATTCTCCGGCTCCTCCTGTTACAGAGCTGGACCCAGCCATCCTGAGGTTAATCCTAAAGAATATGCACCTGACTGATCCAGCTGTTTAATGGCCGGAGGCCTTCCTGATGGGTAATCCCTCCGTGAAGGTTCCTACCTTTTGTGAGGGGAGAGCCAGTGTCTGAGTTCGTCCAATACCAACAGTCTGTGCTGAGAGTGGACAATGATGAGCAGGGCTCATCATTGTGTACAGAGGGTGCTGTTGGCGACCACAGCCCTTGCCCGGTAGTTCTTTACCATCTGGGGGTTGTTTGGGGAAGTTTGGACAAACGGGACAGTCCCGAATATTTTAAATTTTTTTGTTCTGGATTCCCCTGATGTTCGGGCAAGGCTCGACGTGCAGGCCCGTGACTTCGCGGCGATAACCCCCCCCCCCCCGTGTCCCTGCTGCAGGAGATTGCTACCCTCCTGGAGAGGGGGTGACAGATTGTCGCCGCCCGGAAAAGGGTAGCCGCTGCTGCGACTCTGCCTAACCCTCCTCTCGGAGGGGTGGACCCTATCCTGTCGGCGGGTGCAGAGGGTCCTGTCAAGCCGCGCTCGTCCTGCACTCGCTCTCAACACCACAGGTCCTTGAAGGGGGGGCTCCTCGACTCCTACTCCGGTGGAGGTCAGGGTCCCGACGGCTCCAGCCTGCCTGCAGCCGTCGCCACCTAGTCAGCTCCTGCAGCTGCCACCTCAGCGGCTCCTGCCCGCTCGTCTGTCCGCTTGTCCACGGTCGTCTCCTCCCAGGCAGTTCCTGTCTGCCCGCCTGAGGCCGTCGCCCAGATGGCTCTGGCCGGTTCCCCCATCAGTTTGCCTGCTGCCATTGCCTCCCAGACGGCTCCTGCCTGCCCGCTCACCTGTGGCCTTCACCGCCACGTCAGTTCCTGCCCACTCACCTGTAGCCATTGTTGCCCGGAAGGCTCCTGAGGCCGTCGCCCCAATGTGCCCTGCCCAGGGGAACCTGTCGCTACTGCAGCAACCTCCGAGCCCTGCCCAGGGGATACATTTGCTGCCATCGCAGCTGCCTCAGTCTCTTCCCGTCTTGTCCTTTGCCCTGGTTTGTGCCCCTGTGGTCCCCACTGGTGTATCAGTCCCTGTCCTGGGGGCGTCTCCTTGTGTCTGTTCCATCTGTCCTTCCTATGGTCCCTTGTCCTATGTCTATTTGTCCCTTGATGTAGGTAATGTTTGGTCTAGTTCCCTATGTGGTATGCCCCAGTTTGGTTCTGTTCCTGCTGTCTCTCTAGTCATTTCCATATACAGAACTCTGTCTGAGGTCAAGTCAATTTTATTTGTATAGTGCATTTTCACAACATTATATTGTCTCAAAGCATTTTATATATAATCCGTCCAAAGTCCCCAGTGAGCAAGCTAGACGCGACAATGGCAAGGAAAAACTCCCTAGAAGGAAGAAACCTTGGGAGGAACCAGACTTAAAGGGGGAGCCCAACCTCCAGGGGCAGGCAGAGGAGGTCAAATTATATTGTCACAGAGCAGAGGGCAGGCAGGTGATAAACTGAATTCTAAATTAATAAATGACTGTGAACATTGTGAACCCTGTCAGCATACACCCTAATTGGAGGATGCTGAACAGACAATATTAGAAAATTAAAAAAAAATCTTTAGAAATATATACTGTGCCCTTCTCAAGTACCATATGAATGAACTAACTAACAATGTACCAATGACAGAGAGAACACAAGTTTTATTCTATACACTTCTGGGTTATGTTGTATCCAATAGGATGTTAGGCAACTGGATACTATGTGAACATCATACACACAATACACATATCTATACTGTACCTGTACTTTAGTGATTGGCTAAGCAATGCTTCGAGTATCATTTGCTAAATTTTTTGGCCCCACTAAATGCTGCTCTCTCTTCTAAAATGGGTTCAAAGCAATCCCCAAAGCAAACCAGCCATGTAGTGGCATCAAATTCAAGCACCACATGGTGTTTGCAAAAAAACTGCAAATTCATACGCTTGATCCCTTGAGCACAATCATTTCACAAGTAGTTGACAAATCTGTTTCAATATTTTCGGACATGCTGTAAGGATGAAGTTTTGGACCTGATCAAATTTTGAGACAAATCGCTCTAAAATTGAAGCAACACCACATAGTAATGGCAAAGAATAGGGTAGCCTGAGATACTTGATCTTGTCATCATGATAACTCAAAAAGTATTTTCCAGATCTTTTCCAAACAGACACATTGTATGCATCAGGATTTGGGCCTATTCAAATTTTGAGACAAATTTGCACCAAAATTGAGGCAACAGCTCTTAGCGTCTGAAAAAGAAGTAACTTGGAACACGATAACGCTTTTTGATATTACTCTAATCTTTTTGATCTTTGACAGATCTCATTACCACTTCACAAAAGCAGTATATAGATGAAAATATACACTTTATAATCTTCATAAAACAGTCTCAAAATTGAAACTACAGCAAGAGAGGTCAGCTGAGGGTGAAATTGGAGGCTTGCAGCCACCGTCTTGTGAACACAGTCATCTGTTTTCTGAATGTATTTATTTTTCCTGTTGCCAGCCCCCATCTACTTGGCAAAATTCGTCGGAAGCTCATCCATTGGAAACACAATCTTAAGGACATCCCACAGCTTGCTCTCTTCCTTTAAGTCTATATCTGAGCATACAGTTGTGAAAATGACAGTTAAAATGAGACCCACTTCTTGACTCTATTCCCATATAACTTCTTAAGAAAAGTCTCCCTGCTATCTGCCCTGTTACAAGAATTGTCAATGGTTCCGTAACAAGGGACTGACTGAATTCGGGGAACTTCTCTCTGACTTAGTTATCTACTTAGAGAATATTGTAATACTTGGAGATTTCAATATACATGTGGACAAAGAGACTGATAGTTTCAGCAAAACTTTCCTGTCCCTCCTGGACTCTGTTGAATGTTACCAACACGTAATGGAACCAACACATGTTCACAATCATACAATAGACTTGATTATCACTCACAGAGTTTATGTTCATCATGTATCTGTCTGTCCATTGAATAAGGCCTTCTCTGACCATTTTCTAATCAGCTTCATAATTGAGCCTCCCTCTTTGACTATGGCAGAGAAGATTATTATGACACGTCACCTAAATGATATAAACTCCTGACAATTTATTAATGCAGTAAGTAATGTGAACTTCATGTCTAGTTCAGATGTCAACAAAGTCACCCATGACTTTAATACAGTAGTTAGTCAGACTTTGATGAAACAGCGTCCTTGAAAAATAAAGTGGTAAAAACCATCAGACAATCCCCATGGTTTAATGATCACACACGCTCTTACAAATAGGAGTGCCACAGATTGGAGCGCAAATGGAAATCTACGGGTTTAGAAGTGTTCGAGTTAGCATAGTCCGACAGCCTGCAACAATACAAGCAAGCCCTTTATAGTTCAATTCAACTCAATTTATTTTTATATAGCGCCTTTCACAACAGAGTCACCCCAAAGTGCTTTAAATAATGTTTGAGAGAATAGGAATAAAATAGGAAAAGGGAAAGACAAAGAATATAACTAAAAAAAGAAGGAAGGCCAGATGACAACAGAGGAGAGGAACCAAAAACTCCCAAGTAAGGAGAGAAAAAACCTCTGGGGGTCCAAGGTCAGCTGGCTGCCCAGCTCCCTTGGGCACGCTAACATTATTGCACAGAAAAGAGTGGGCTTGCTTGCTAAAAGCAAGGTGCAAGCTGTGATTATGGTCATGCCAAAGTCCAACAATGAGTTTGTTCTCCACGCTGGCCTGTGTAGGGTGGCAGACTGGAGGCTGCACCCACGATGTTACAGTTCATAAATCACATCCACGATGCCACCCATCCGTGTGACCAAACCAGGACTCAAGCTCCACATGGACATGTGGAAAGGCAGAGAGCATGAATAATTAATACATGCATTGACACATTAGTGGACAGATTTGAGTCTTTGTAATAGGGTCAAATGGTCAACCATATCAAAGGTTGCACTAAGGTCTAGGAGCATTAACACAGTTGCGCTGCCAGCATAAGTTGCCATTGTTATATCATTTATGACTTTAGTTAAGGCAGTTTCATTGCTGTGTCATAAATGACATAACAATGGCAACTGATGCCGGCAGCAATACTGTGCT
This sequence comes from Mormyrus iriodes, assembly GCA_011763525.2. NCBI lineage: Eukaryota > Metazoa > Chordata > Actinopteri > Osteoglossiformes > Mormyridae > Mormyrus > Mormyrus iriodes. Next base: position 17,101,517 of record JAAGVU020000002.1, read on the forward strand.
AATGCTTCTGGACCTTAGTTCAGCCTTTGATACGGTTGACCATTTCACCCAATTACAAAGGCTCAAATATGAGTTTGGGTTGTGTGGAACGGTGTTCAAGTGGTTTAAATCGTATTTGAATAATCGTTATCAATATGTTCAGGTATCAAAAAATTATACTCCGTCGTCTATGTCATCAGTCAAATATGGAGTGCCACAGGGAACAGTGCTTGGTCCTTTATTGTTTTCTCTTTACATGCTGCCATTAGGTAAAACAATGAGAAAACATAATGTCAATTATCATTCCTATGCCGACGACACCCAAATAGACATTTTGGTTATGGCTAACGACTCTGCACCTATTGTCACTCTAGCTAAGTGCTTCAATGAAGTCAAGACCTGGACAGCTGAAAACTTCTTATTATTAAATGCTCAGAAAACTGACGTTCTGTTGTTTGGTGGCAAGTTCATAGATAGGAATGCTATAATGTCTGCACTCCACTCCAGAGGGCTGAACTTTTCCCCCAGCAACTAGTCTAGGTGTCATCTTAGATACAATCCTCTCATTCAAATCACATGTGGATGCAGTATCGAAGGAATGCTTCCTACAGCTACGCAACATCGCCAAACTACGACGATTTCTTACTATTCAAGACACAGAGAAACTGATACATGCCTTTGTATACAGTAGGTTAGACTACTGTAATCCTCTGTTATCTGGGAGCACACACTGCACATTAAACACCTTGCAGCACATTCAAAATGCTGCAGCTCGAATCATCACCTGGAGCAGGAAGTTTGAACACATAACCCTTGTTCTTGGGTCCCTTCATTGACTTCCTGTTAGGTTCAGGACTGACTTTAAAGTTCTCCTACTTACATATTAGGCACTTAAAGGTCTAGCGCCTGCCTACCTGACAAAGTTACATTAAGTTTACAAGCCACATCGTCCACTCAGATCACAAAATACAGATTTTCTTGTCGTTCCACTTATAAATGCAAAGGGGTCAAGAGAAAGACCAACCTAGTCTCTTTTTACGTGTGTGATTGTGCAGAGTGATGTCATCACGCTGTGTAAGAAGGAAGTTGAGGTTTTCCTGAGCAGGTGAACACAAGGTTGCTGGAAGGGAGGGATCCTCTACCAGTTTGACCCAGACGTGGGTGCATTTGGAGTAATTCCTGACATTTAGGTAACCTGAGGGATTGTGTGCTTGGAAGCCTACGGTTTTACAAGGTTTAGGTTTAAGAAAACCGTGGATGAGCATGGATTGAATTTGGCTGCAGAGCAGCAGGCCGGGTGAATTCAACTAGCAAGATAGTTGGATGACGGTTCGGTGGTTCGGCTAGGGATTAATGTAAGGCAAACCGTGTACGGGGATGTACAGGAACCAAAGGGGTATATTGGGGCGTACGTTATATCATCATTTTAAGGCTAAGATTTGCTATGTGTATGGAAAAGCACGGTACATAAATGTAATGGGTTTAATAGTCATTTATTTTATGACTAAATTGTAACCTTTGTCCAGAACGGATGTTTAATAAGGGTTCTGGGTGGGTTTAATTTGGGTTTCCATCATAGTCCAGACTGTGGACAGTGAAATATTTAAGTTAATAATTAATTGTATGATTTTCAACCAAACGTAAATGAGTTTAGTTTCTTTATTTCATTGTTAGAAATCTTTTTGTTCTTTATACGGACCCTGCACTGAATAGAGGTCCCACATTAAAAGTTTCTTGTTGTTTGTGAGGCAAATTTACCCGGCAACATAAGCAAAGTGACAGTTGGCGGTAAAGCGTTTTGCCTCAGGGCCCATATATTGTGTAATGGTTTATCAAACTATTTTTGCGATGCCGAATCAGTCTCAGTCTTTAAATCTCGACTGAAGACCTATTATTTCAGTTTAGCTTACCCACAAATGAACTTATAACACACTGTAACTATGGCTGCTGGTTCTGCTGTACATGGCATTTTTATCTGCTGTGCTTGTCCATTAATGTGCCAATGCATGTTCTGATCATCGAAATATAACCAAATACTTTTATTTCCATCACCATAATATTGCTAGATTCAGGTCATTTCAGTTACCTCCTAATGCTGAATGATTGGTCCATGCCTTCATAACATTTAGATGGGACTACTGGAGCTCACCTAGCAAAAAGTATATGAAATGACATTGAAAAGTTGGCTTTGTCAGACATACCAACAACATTGAGATTTGGTTGAAAAGTGAAAGATGAAAAGTAATCTTTTTCAGGTCATTGAAAACACCAGTGCCACCAAAGCTTACAGGACAAATCATATTAACATTGCTATCATTATCGTATTATCATTATCATTACTAACAGGCATTAATCACTGTTGCGTGCGTCAGATGTCAAAAGAGGAATGAACGGGATGACTAATGACATCTGCTGGCCAAATGGGGACATTACGAACATGGTAGGGACAGATCCTGACAGTGACATTATTTTTATGACTGCATTAGGGCTATATGTGGGCAGAAACAGGCGCCCATCTTGGGCTAAAGTCAAACAAAATCAGACAGACTAAACAGCCTAATTTTCAGTGACTGTTTTTGGTCTATATAAAGGCCACAACGGTCTGACCAGATTTAGTCTAAAAATAAAAAGTCCAGTCTGGTGCTGGGTAACAACACCCTTTACCCGATCTTCCATTCAAATCCATAAGCAAACTACAATATCTTCAAAATAGTGTTGCCTGTGTCCTCAGACACACTCCTCTTTGTTACCATATCTCTCCTCTACTTGATGACTTTTTTCCACAATTCAATTAATTTATTTTTATATAGTGGCTTTCACAACAGTCACCCTAAGGTGCTTTACATGGGTGTGTTGTGATACATTACAACATCATTAAGACAAAATAATACAAAAACAAGGAAAAGGGAAGACAAAGAAATTAAAGAAAGAAACCAGACAACATCGGAGGAGAGGAACCAAAAACTACCAAGTAGGGAGAAAAATAAACTCTGGGGGTCTAAGGTCAAGTCACTGTCCAACTCCCCTGGGCATGCTGACATTATTGTTTTCCTCAATTGTTTTTCTGTTTCTGATTATTGCCCTGTATGTTGGAAACCTTCGCCTGGGATCATTTGCCTCCTGTGTATTGAACCCCTGCCTGCCTACTGACTTTGCCTTTGCCTCTGTGGATTTCGTACCTTAGCCCTATTAGAAGATTCTTGTGTTCCAGACCCTTAGCCCATTCCTTTTGCTTTGTTGTTTTTTTTTTTTTGCTTTTTTTATGTCAGACTTCTCTTCCTAGATTTTAGCTCTGCTTTTAATACAGTAATTCCACAAACATTAGTACATAAACTGAAGACATTGGGGCAGAGTCCATCATTATGCAATTGGGTATTGGACTTTCTAACAAACAGGAGAAAGACTGTTAGGATCCACAACATCACCTCCTTTTCTATCAACACTGACTCCCGTCAGGGATGTATTCTGAGCCCTTCTTATGTTTATTAAATTCAGTTAACAGAGCATGCCACATACTTCAGTTTTGGTAAATCATGTGATTGTGTTGTGGCAGTACATCTTTCAGTTTAAATTCCTATGTTTATTAAACATAAGGATATGCCAAATTTATGCAGATTACTAATATTTTATATACTTCTAATTTACTTGCAAAATTATGGGTTTAAGTAAACATTCGCATAGTACCGAAAAGCTGGCGTCTGGCCAAATGTTTCACCCATTATCATGTTCTATGAAGGTGTGCTTTGTTTGTAGCATTTTTCCTCCCCCTACTGGCATTTAGGGTAATTCGGTATTTTTTGGTTGATTCCAGCTATTGTTCGGATAGGCCGATTTAGTCGCATGACATTGCTGGGTCATAGTTCAGAGAGTCTGATCAGAAAATGTTTTTTTTGTAGCGTGACATGCGTTTTAGTCGGTAGCTCCTGCTTTGTATCTTTTCTTCTCGCTGTTTGTGCCTTGGAAAAGGATCACTTGTGAGTTGAATTCGTATATATAATCAATTCTACTATTGTTCAGCTGTTCATAAAACGCGCTTGATGTGTTATAATAAAATACTTGGTTTCGTTACACAGAAATGTGGCGGGGGTTAAATTACCAGTGAACGACAACTGTTTCCATTAGCTACGAGTTATATGCAGCTATTTATACAACCTTTGACTATAATATTTGTACACTTATAATTTCATAGCTGTAATTTACATTATTGTGTACATGTTTTCTAAATAGCAATCAGTGATTAGTCCTATGTTTTTCTGTATTTCAGTTTTACAAATTGTTCATGAGAATGAAGACAACAGTAAAGATCATTTAACTTTACTCTAGCTTCTGACTTTCTCGTGAGCTTGTTCGCTGTCTGTCGTTTTGTGTACGGACACACACATTGAGGACAGAAGACCCATCATCTAAAGCCCTGGTGATTATTGCCTACTCAGCATTTAATTGAGAGAACATCGCAATGTAATATCGTACAGCCCTAGCAAACACACAGATGCACCCACACCACACACTATCACATATACACAGACACTCGTATGTATCTGCACACACACTCACATGCACACTCACACACACATACTGTATATCTTCTAAGTATAGACAAAAGAGGCAATATATGTTTAAGATTAATTTTAACTGAAATCTCATTCATTGTTTTGTTGTTGGTTTTTCAGAGAGAAACATAAGAGATACCAAGATTGACAAAGCTTTGGGAGTTTGTAAGAAGATTATCAGTTCATTCTCACACCTTGAAAAGGCTTCAGGAACTCAGAGATGCTCAAGAGGAGCTTGGTCTTCCTCCGCATAAACTGGTGACTGAATAGCCAACACGACTGAGATCAAGGCAGAAAATGACTAAGTGGCTGCTTGAGCAAGAAAAGGCTGTAACACGAGTCTTGGCTGCTGAAAGGTCAACCAGGAATCTGTTGCTTACATGACAAGATATCAGTGTCCTTGATTCTGTCAGTAAGGCACTTGGGCCTCTCCTCTGAGAATCATGTCACAGTGTCATGTTTGAGACCCATTCTTCACCTATTTAACAGTGAGCTACTGCAGGGGAAAGGTGAAGACACAGATCTCACCAAGACCATTAAAAATTCAATAATGGACTACATGAACACCAAATACAACAATCCAGAGGTTGAGGAACTGATTAACATGGCAACATTTCTTGATCCACACTTAGCACTTGAGTCCTTGAGTCAAGAAGAGATCATCAAAGCCACAGTAGTCAGAGAGGTGGAATCCCTTTCTGCCATGCCAGGTGGCTCTGCTACCTCTGAAACATCACCTCAATCTACAGAAAAAGCCCAGGGTGCATGGCAGAAGCAGAAGAATAGTCTTCGAAACTTTTTCAAGAAACCAGCTGCTGAGCTGGCCAGTGTTTCTGACAAATAGAAAACAGGGGCTGAATTAAACAGATACTTGCACGGTCAACTGGCAGATAGTGAGAGCGATCCCCTCACATGGTGGAAGGTACACAAGGTGAATTTCCTGCACGATATAAATGATGATAAAAAATATTACAATTCAACACCAAAACTTTTTGGCCATAAATCTATCACTGCATACAGTCTAGAGAGCCTGACAAACAAAAATATTGCTGTAGACAGAAAGGCACTGAAGCAAGCAGTTAAGTTTGCAAAGAAGATCATCGGCAATAGTCTTCAAATGATCGAAGACATCTACATCAGTGGATGCAGGAATAGGGCTGTATCATGAAGGACTCCTCACACCCTACTAATGGACTGTTTACTCATTGAGTAGCATTTATAAGGTAACAGGAATAAAATACAGCATATTTTGTTTATGTATTTAAACATTTACGGGCCTATGCAAAAAAAAGTTTCCTTAATATCAGTGAAAGTGGGATCCAAACCTTCCACATACCAGGAAACTTCAGTCCATAACCCAAATAGTTTTGTCTAATATCGTCAATCTCAACAGTGAAAGTAACCAGACTATTACTGAAATAACTTTGCAGTATAAATTAAAACCATGCCGCAGGCCTAATAAATAAAATATTATTTTAAGTGGCTAAGAGATCAAGAGGCGGACAGCAAAGTTCAGTTTTTAACTCATTGATGGCACAATCCTTAAAAGGACAGCAGTAAAACAGCAAGCAATAATAAAGAATAAGTCCACTTACACACACAGACAGGGCAACCTTTATGGAGACAAAAGTGGTTACAGACAGTAGAGGCAGAGTGCAACGAGGCACACTCTGAAAACTTTTTTTTCGGTTCAGCAGCTTATAAAAACCCAAAATCTGAAACAGATCAAAATTAATCCAACAAAACGGAGTACATATGAACCTCTACTTTACTCGAAATTCCACCAATGTTCATTTTTGAATGCAGTGGAAATGCGGGCAGGTTCTCAAAAGACACCAAGCGAGAATCAGCCCAGCACCGGCTCCATGTTGGTAGAAATAAGGCATATGTAACAATTTTTAGATACACCTGTAAAGCAGAGTGATACATCTAATGTGAAATGTCTGTGTGCAGTTATACTCTGATTACTGCAGTCACAGAACGCATCTTGTCCAATCAGATTTCTTGGTCAGAACTAACAGTTGTATAATAGTGTTGTGGCCAAAGGTCGCAATGCAGCTTGTGGAGGTCAATGTGCATTTTTTTCCAGAACATTTGTATAACTTGGCATAATTGCACGTTCATAATTTTTTTACTACTACCTGTAAAGAAAAAGAAATATGTAATTACTTTCTTTGTAAATTTAATATTTCAAGAAACTCATTTCAGAAACTCATTTTAGCATTTTTGGGGATTAATGACCTTCAAGGACCCAACATAGATGTTTATTATGTTTATTCTGTCAAGGATGCCATTTGAACCAGCAACCTTCCACTTAGGCTTAATCTGCTGAGCCATATACTGCCCCCTTGGGCTTACAAATAAATAGATGTCCTCAAAATTAGCTGTGCTTCCTCACTGTTCTGGAATATCAAATGCTTTCATTCACCACAATCGCCATGTTTGAAAGGAAGTTCTGAAGTGACAGTTCTCATATTTGTTGGATTGCTGTAACTAACTTCAGTTCATCTCCGAGAGGCTGCCAGAGTAGCCTCCTAACTTCACTATATCCTCTTTTGTGCAGCATTTGTTCACAGCTATGAACAAGGTCTTATGGTTTATGCCTCATGAACCTCATAGAGTATTGCAGCTGTTTGTTCTGTTTTCAGTAGCATGCTCAAAAGCTTTTATGAATGACCTTTAGATGAGCAGAATACCGGAAAATACTGGTGCATCTCTATGAGGGTGTACAGACATACTTTTACGTATGACATGCATTTCCTTTATCTTAATTTGGTATTACCTGGTACAGATTTTCTTTAATTCACCAGGCCATTGAGAGTCTCCAGAGTTAGGAGCTTGTGCAGATGATCCATATACCACTGCTATATGTAATGTTTCACATCCTTGCACAGGGGCCATGCTAATCTTTTCCATATCGTTCTAATTTTAGTTTAAGTGCAGCTAGTATATATGTTTATGTCACTCAGTGTTTCCTTGGCTTTCAAAATACCTTTCTATCAAGCCCAAATTCCATAAGTCAAAGTGCATTATTAAAACACTGTTTGACAAATTTTCATGTTAAATTTAATGATCAAATGATCAACAATGATTCATAACAGCCCCTCATACCCAATTTGTAATTAAAGAGTAATCTTTTAAAGTTTGGTGCATTAGTTATTTTCAGCTCTTTACTCAAGGCAGATACTACTAAACAATGAGAAATATTGGGGATGTGAAAACTGATGAAGGGCAGAGGGAGGCAATGCTGGTCAAAGGCTTATCTCTCAACTGAAAAATGACAATGAAATGGGATGAGGGAGGAGACAAGGAAACGGAGATGAGGACAGAACAAAGACGGCTTATCAGTAAGGTAGAGCAAAAGAGTGGGTGGATGGTAATCAATTCTTAAAAGCTCAGAAATCAGATCCATCATCAAGGGCAAACAGGGCAACTTCTTTTTTATTTTATAAATTAATTTTTCTAAGCTTTAGGACTACTTCATTGATGGTTGAGTGAGATTATTCTAAAGGTCAGAAAAATGGCAGTGAGAAACAAAAACAAATACCTGATGTGGGGGTACACTTCTTTTTCCACAAAATAGGAATCATCTTGTGTTTGAATACTACAGATGCACAGTGGCTATCTCAACTTTTATCAGTAGTTCATGCAATGTTATTGTCCATTGAATGGTCCAAACATGCCTTTTTACCCATTTTCCCTCAACTCATTGAACCTTTGCTCTTTTATATGCTGTTGTATTTCTGACAAATAACAAATATGCTGTGAAGAAATCTTTTGAAAAACAAAGAAGCATTCATAAACACAAACTGTCTATGGGGTCACCCTGAACAAACTGCCCAACATGTACTTCATATCAGCCTGTCAAATGCATTACCCAGACCAGAATGTTCATAGGGATATTTGGATTAAATAAAAATGCTAAAGAGCAAACTGTCAGTAATACTGCAAAGTAAAACTTAAAATTCAAGACTGCTCTGATCATTCATAATAATCATCTGTCCAACTGTAAATGGGATTATCAGTATAAAACTGTAAACTCTGATCAAACTACCAAATGACAACCTCAACAGAGTCACACAGATATAACTGTAAATAGGATTGCTTGGATGAACGTCGGAACAGGGTTACTTGCATCAAACTGTCACTTTCCATGTAAAATCGAAATATCTATATAAACCTGTCAGTAAAGTACATACTCTAAACTGTCAACTGTCATTACAAAGCAGCCAACGCAGCCCCTGGACATTCAAATCCTTGAGCATTTCAAGTAAACTAAAACACTCTAATGAATGAAGAATTCAGACAGAAAAGCTGGATGTTGCTTCAATTGGTGCTGCTTCAATTTAAAAATTTAATCATTTTTAGTTCCTCACCCATACAATGCAGTATGTGTGTGTGTGTGTGTGTGTGTGTGTGTGTGTGTGTGTGTGCGTGCGTGCATTTGTAATTATTGCATTGTGGGGACCAAATAATAGCACTTGTTCACCAGTATTCCTTTTTTTTGTTTTGTGGGCAAGGAATTGGTATACTCTAAGTGAAAGAACCAATGAAATGTTAGTGTAGTGATTCAATTAAGTATCTCTGTGAAGAGTTTGCACCCATCCTGTACATCACCATGTATTAAAATGCTGTGTTACATTTTGTATTTTCGGGACGTATGATCAACACCCCCCACCCCCAGTAAATTTCATCATGATAAACCCAAGGCAAGTAACGTTGCTACCATACAACCCCTAATATTCACGCACTTGACTCCAGATTCTGACTTTGCAACCCCATTTTATTTAACAACCAAAATGTAAATTTGATTAAATTAAAAATTAATTTGAGAGCTTGAAATAGCAAGTACAATAAAAGTCATTCATGTGTACAGTGATCCCTCGTCTATCGCGGGGGTTGCGTTCCAGAACCCCCCGCGAAAGGTGAAAATCCGCGAAGTAAA
>JAAGVU020000002.1:17163896-17176716 GCA_011763525.2 Mormyrus iriodes
ACCCGGGCGCAGATGTGAACCCTGATCCCAGAGGTGTGAGGCAACAGTGCTAACCACTGCACCACCATGCCGCCCCTTGATCAGCTTCACATATATCACAATATTGCACATATCTAAAGTTTAATACTTCGATCAAAATCAACTCTAAAGTTGCCTGAGTCCAGGGTCATGAATCCAGTGGTCTGCTGCAAACACCACTCATACCAGCCCACCAGTCAGATGGCCCAGATTATTGGCCCGAGGGTCGAATTCCCAATGATCAATATCCATGGGCTTTAGACTTTAAAATCTCACACCTCAGATTCCTCCGGGGTGGAGCATAACTGAAAGACTGAAGACCCGCATGAATGCGAAGCCGCACGAAAGGGGGGAGAAGAAACCGCAGAACCACGCAAAGCCGCAAGACATAACCAAGATGCAGAGACCCACTCCAGAACTTGCCCCCTCCCCCCCGAACTCCATCATTCGATCATCTCATAACCTCCACACAAGCTTCCAGAGGCTCCATCCACAACCACGTAAACTCACTGTCATTCATTTTATCATTGAACCTGCCCTCTTCATCTGTTTTATAATTTTGGGTCGTGCTTTTAAGATCAAGGGCTTCTTGTACAGAACACTATTTCCTTTTAAGAGTACCCATTTTAAATTTAGTTATTGTTTTCCCATATTCCATCCTGCTTATTGATTTTATTAATTTTATTCTGTTTTCTTGTGTTTGTTTTATGTTAAGTATAATCGTGTGTTAGTGTTAGAAATAAATGCATGCCTTTTATAAATCTGAAATCTCCATCTGAGTGATTGATTGCCTCATAACCAAGTCACTTCACTGGTGCAAAACTGCTACTAAAAGCTAAAAGTCCCAAGCTTGTCCTAAAGTATCGTAAGAGTCACTCTATGGCCGTGAGCAGAGTGTTGCTATAGCACTGCTACATACCTGGAGAGTTACGTTCACGGGACAAACATCATAACCCAGATCAAGTAGCTATACTCTAATGAATTCCATTCATATCCTGGAACTAAATCTTCCAGTAACTGAACAACTGGGCCTTTTGTAATATTATTTACTGGAGAAACAACCATTCAAGCATGATAATTAATAATAACAATTAATAAATAATAATTATTTTCCCTACATATTAGTGGAGACAAATTAGCAAATTTTTCCTACAGAATATTTGAACACACTTTTCAGCCATGCTCTGTGCTGTGGTGTCCAGCAGCATGAAGATAGGAGACACCAGGAGAGTGAAAAAGGCTCCTCAGGAAGGCAGACTCAGTGCTGAGGATCAACCTTAACCCCTGGAAGAGGGGGTAGAGGAAAGATTGCTGACCAAGTTCATGTCAACAACAAGAAACACTTCTCATCCACCCTAAGATACACTGTTTGGACACAGATGAATGCCTTCAGAGAAAAACTCGGACTCAAAACTTGCTCAAACTTTATGAGCAAAAGCTTACACAGGTCCCGCATCCCTGCAGCAATCCTGGCTTACAGCAGTATCCTAGGCTGAGCCTGCTGGCCATTTTGGTTCTTTTATGGGCAGTATTATATTAGCTTTTCAATTCTTGCATATTACTACCTTTACTATTACTATCTGCATTACTAATTTTCTCAAATATTTGGAGTGTCTGCGAATTTTTACATTTGTCTTATTTCTTCCATCCATACATTTTACTCATTCATTTATATGTACATTTATTTATTTTCATCTGTACATTTATTTATATCATTACATTTTGCGTTATATGTATTTCTCCCTTTATTTTCTGTACCTTTTCCTGGGTCTGCGTCTGTTTTTGTTATCAGAATCTAAGATGCCATAAGATCTGAATATCTCTCTGAAGATCAATAAAGTACAGTCTCATCTCCAATCTCATTTCCACGAACGATCTGAAAGGTCATACACTGTAAATATAGTCAGAGGTTGAGTACTCTGTGAATGTGACTCTTTATACTCGACAGGTTGGTTGAAAGAAAATCTTGCTCTGTAACCTGAAATATCCAGTTCTGGTTATAGTAAAACTTTAATTAAAGCTTAATTCCAGTTGTTCATCTCCAATCACACCTCTCTCTCTCCCCCTCTCCCTACACAGACACACACACACACGCAATGGCTCATTGTTAACATCCATAAATCTGATATCATTGAAATCACAACAGACAGCTGAGATATGGTTAACTTCAGCTTGCATATTATTAGAACAGAGAAGGTATGACTGTAATCTCTGGACTCCTTGGTGGGAGAGAGCTCATCTTCCCCCAGGACAGTAAGGGAGTTAGGGCGGGGGGGGTACAGGAAGATACATCTGTCTCTTTACTTTCTATATGTTAGCACCTAGCAGTCTGAGGGCATAGCTGGAGACCAGGTCAACACACAAGGGAATGGCATACATACACATTTTTTTCAGCAAAAACATATTGACCGCATGCAAACCTGCCATGATTGATGACATTATGATACCTGTGACAATAAGGCTGTTATCATGAATTCATGTGTCACAATGGCAGACAGAATGACACTACCGTAAATTTAAATGCCACACAAACAATTCATCAACTGTAGTCTTACAGCCACTAAGTGTGCAATACATTAAAGTGCACAAAGGGGTAATCATCAACACTGAAAAGCATAAATCATACTAACAAATCACAGACATCACAACCTATTGTGTAAAAACAAAATTTTAAATCATTATAATTATCTTTGGTTCAGTGGGCCTCTTTGCCTGTGATCAGAAGGTCACGGGTTCGAGCCCAGCCTCAGCACATTTGTGGGTCCTTGAGCAAGGCCCTTAACCCCCAGCTCCTTAGGCGCTGCTATGGGTGCCTGCCTTTTCGTGGCCACTTTGCTCTCACCTACAGAGAGCAAGTTGGGGAAGACATAAAGAGAATTTCCCAATGGGGATCAATAAAGTATCAATTATTTTTTTTTCCATTACACTTTTTACACTCAATGCAATAGCATCTTAATGATTGTATATCCTTTCATCTTCTATGACCACGCAGATCACAGTGTGCCTGAAGGCTATATTAGCTAAAAGTATGGGACACCCCTCCAAATCATTCAATTCAGGTGTTCCAATCACTTCCATGGCCACAGGTGTATAAAATCAAGTACTTAGACATGCAGACTGCTTCTACAAACATTTGTGAAAGAATGGGTCGCTCTCAGGAACTCAGTGAATTCAAGCATGGTACCGTGATAGGATGCCATCTGTGCAATAAGACCATTCATTAAGTCCATTAAGTGAAATTTCCTCACTACTAAATATTCCATGGTCAACTGTTTGTTGGTATAATAAAATGGAAGCAATTGGGAACAACAGCAACTCAACCACGAAGTGGTAGGCCACGTAAAATCACAGAGCGGGGACGACACATACAGTGTGCAGAATTCGCCAACTTTCTGCAAAGTCAATGGCTACAGACCTCCAAACTTACAAACACAATAACTACACATACAGATGTGGAGATGAAAATTGAACCTCCAACCTTGGAGGCATGAAGCGGCAGGTATTTTTAAGTGAACTTGTGGTGGTGTGACGGAGTAATCTTTTTCATATTGATATCACTGGAAGATTGCTCCTGAATTAGGTGCATAAGCATAAATTTGTAAGGTATATTAGATTATATGTGTGGCTTTGCAATAGCAAATTGGAGAAGGGAAAATACGGCAAAAATAGCTCTTCAGAGCTGTGAAACAGTATTCACACTATCTGAAATGTGAAATTTAAAGGAAAAACTGAAAAATCTGAATTTATTCTGCCCAAAGCATAGGCTCCATGTATCACCAACCTAGGTGAGGAAAGCAAGACTGACTGCTGGAGAGAAGCACAGAGTACTGCCAACATCTGCTAAGGCAAAGCCACCCATCCATAAGCGGGACCTGAGCTTATACCAACGGGCTGAGAAGAATAATAGAAGCGTGAGACCAATTTTTATTATCAATTTATTCTGTCCAGACCTCTGCAGCACCCCCCTCCCCCACACAGGCACGAACACGAACACACACACACACACACACACACACACACACACACACACACACACAGCTTACTTGCCTCTTAACTGCAATCAAACTGTGTTCTGTCAGCATTCATTCTGCCACCTACAATGCAGTGTAAGCTTCCTGTTAATTTAATTAAACAACACTGAAACAATCAAGGCAGCATATTCTGTCCATCAGATCTGTCTCACCCCATCTGAATCCCACAATCCTAATGTCTTCCTGCCCCTAGTAAAAAAAACAGGCCAGCCACATTTCACTTCACATTGCTAGGCTCCCTGTTCAGCCAACAGTGACTGCAGGTGAGCCATGGGTTGAGCACTAAGCTAGTAGAGAAGTTCACCCTCTCCTCAATGTCCCCAAGGCAGGCGCTCAGCTCCCATGCACATTTGTTTCCCATGTTTTGTTAGCAGAAAAAATTTTCCCATTGCAAACATGCAGCAAAGCTTCCCCAACCTACTGCATTTCAAACTCTGTCACATCCTCTAATATTTTGGTTTTATTGCACTATAGAACCCTCAACCATCTTCGTTGTGGGGCCATGCTTATCCTCAGAAAAATGCTCAGTGTGAAGGTGACTAGCACCACAAACTCGTGAGTATAAAGATATGTTAAAATGGTGCCATTTTGCTTAATACAACCCTATCGTATAAGAAAACTGCCACTTGTTTCAGATAATGATACAAGCATGCTCTCTGTAGTTTTCAGATGCGTTTGAGGGCACTGTGTAGCCAGCATCTGGGAGGTGGTGAGCCCTACATAGTTACAGTCCATTCCTATCCTCCCATAGCACTACACACTTTAGGTCATAGCTTGTGTATCCAATACATTATCAAAAACCCTTTGCAAGTATATGTTTTGTTTTTGCTTTACTTTCTTTTTTTCCAATTCAGTTCAGTTTAATTTGTACAGTACATTTTTCACAACATTACATTGTCTAAACGCTTTGTATTATCCCTGCTCAAAGCCCCCAGTGAACAAGCCAGGGGTGACAGTGGTAAGGAAATACTCCCAAGAAGGAATCATACTCAAAGGGGGAGCCCATCCTCCAGGGGCCGACAGAGAAAGTCAAATGAACAAGACTGGCAAAGTCCTAATTTACACAGTCCAAATTTTAAGATCTGAGTCTCAAAGTTTTGAGTTTTTGAATATTTCCTCCATGTTTTGTTGTATCCAATTATTATTATTGCCTCATTCTGACTCACATCACATCATCCATGACTGCCGGCAAAATCATGACAATGCAAGGGTACAGTTTTATCCCATTGTACTGACAGAGATGACCAGGCAAAGGAGGGGGCACACAGGCAGATCCAGAGAGCCGTCACCTTGCACCTGTCACCACTTTTTCCACTGCTTTGGTGATTCACGTTACATCCACATGCAGCTGAGAACTACATACAGTCTGCACAAGAATTAGTTATCATTATACTGCACGTGTGGAATTTTTTGATTTTGTAAGATTTGCATTTTTCATCTACCCCATATTACGCTTCTTACTTAAGTCTGACCTTATAATTAAAATACAACAGAATTCAACGTCAGTAAAGTATAAATGAAAAATAAGAATGTAATTAATGTTGATTGCATCTGTCCTTTTGAAATTTGATAGTAATTAAAAACAAAAAACACCCTCTAATTTCAAAGCCTAAAGTATTCTTTTTTTGTTTTTATCTCTGATGTGCTCATGTTTAAGTTATTGCCAAGCTGCAAATGACTTTCCAATCTTATGATTAACCAATGTCATTAAATTAAAAAATGTAAATTACTTTAACTTTAAAAGCAAACAAAGCGATTAGCGCTAAAAATATTCTTACAAGAATATGTAGAGCATGAGCACTGAAGTACAACATTATTGTATATAATTCAAATGTTTGATGTTTTTTCACAGGTCACCAAATAAGGTTTATCATTATTTTCACAAAAAAAATCCTATTACATAAACTATATATAATGTCAAAATATCAATTTTTCAATAAGAGATGTTTATTCAATTCTTGGCTAATTAAGTCTAAGTTCATTCTATAATAAATGTAAAGCAAATTACTTCAAAAGACAACAGACTATTCCTGGTCATATGCTGGTTGGCTTTTGCACAGAGTATAACAATGACTGTAATGGTATATTTATGTTATTTATATGCTACATGATAATTAGGATCCATCCCCCCATGTAGTTGGAAAATATATTGTTCTTATATTAATACATCTAAAATCCTCTTCATATGAATATTAGTAAACATATACACACCCACGCACACACAGACAAACACACACATAACATTATTAAATATATGAACTACATGGTTTGTATGGGTACAGCCTCTGACCTGTATGCTCAATCCATTGAGCTACATAGCAGCCCAGGATACAGGGAGACACACTAGGGCTGAAGGCTACAAGACAGCGAGGAGGAAAAAGATGTTTGGTTTTTAAAATAGGTGAACACTGAGCAAGTTCAAACCAGATGATTTATATGGTGCTCTCAAATCTGAGAAATATTCAGATTCAGTAAAGAAAGAAAGAAAAAGGGCAACATATTGCTAAGAGGCCAATTTGGTGTCCATTTATAGTTATGACGAAGATGAAAACCTTGTCATACAAACCACCCCTGGTAAAAAATTTTGTTGAGGGTCAGCAGCTTCCAAGCACATTTTCTTTTAGATTGTTCTTTGTTATCACTTTGGTTTAAATCATTTTAACTCTGAGAAAGGGGAAGAAAAAGAGAGAGGATGACAGTGAGACAGAAAGAAGGAGAGATAGAGAGTAACAGACATGACATAAGCTGATAAAAAAAAACCTGAAATGAGCAATTACTGAAGGTTTTGATAAATGAACGGTGAATTAAATTAACTTACCACAACACTGTGGAATTCTCATATCCGAAGGGTGTTGATTAATTTTCTATAACCGGACATGTATTGCCAGCCTGGTGAATCACAGTAGTAAATCAATACATGATTGTAATCTTTAATTATAACTAATATTACTGAACAGTAACTATAAAAGCAAAGAGTCAGCACTGCTTCAGGCTTAGGGACAGGACCTGTGGTCAGTGATTAAATACAAAAATGATTTACTCATGTAATGCACTTGTAGCTATTGCAGCAGGGCATGGTGCTGCAGGAAATACAGTGATGATCCACTGAGTGACTGAGACAAAGGGGGTTTTTAAGGAAACTGAACACACCGGAGAAGACACAAAATAAAGGAGCCGCAAGGGGTCAAAAAAACAGGAAAAAAACTAACAACAAAAACCATAAAGTAGCATGACTAGGGAACAAAACAAACATAGGGAGCAGGACTAGGAAATCAAGCAAAGCAAACAAACATAACATAACATAATGACTGACTAATGAACAGAGTGAGGGCAGGCATTTAAATACACACAGAACGTAAGAACATAAGAACATAAGAAATGTACAAACAAGAGGAGGCCATTCGGCCCATCAAGCTCGTTTGGGGAGAACTTANNNNTACTCTAACTACACACTGTGTAAAGAAGTGCTTCCTCAAATTTACTTTAAAATGTTCTCCCGCTAATTTCCACTCATAGAAAACTAGGGCAAATAAGGGATAGGTGTAAATAAAAACCAAATTAACCAACTGACGAAGGCGCAGGAAAACAAATAATCAACAACACTAATTAAACACAGAAACTGGGAACCATAGCAAATACAGAAACTAGGAAACACTAAGCAAACACTAAGGGCTAACACTAGGGAAGACTAGGACTATAAGAATACGCAGAACAGTTGAACACGGCAGAAGCGGGGTCAACCTAAAACAGGGAAACACTATAAATAGTAAACATTAGGGAAACAAAAAACCAATAAACACTGAATAACGGGTGAGGCTGGTCTCCATCCGCCCTCAAACTGATGACCAGAGGGTACAACCTCTGAGCTGTATGCTCAATCCATTGAGCTACACAGCAGCCCAGGATACAGGGAGACACACTAGGGCTGAAGGCTACAAGACAGCGAGGAGGAAAACAGATGTTTGGTTTTTAAAATAGGTGAACACTGAACAAGTTAGGTTTTACCCATAATGCACCTGGATGCCAGGAAGTACATAAAGCTAAATCAATAAAACAATGGCTGAATATAGTTTTGCCGAAAACAAATACTGCAGTACACTAAGCCTAGTTCTACTAATAAATGTGCTTTCGGTTCTTGAATGTGTAAGACAGCTATTTGGTAACTGTTGTATACACGGGTTAATTCACTCCAAGCTGTGTATTTTACATTTTCAAATACACTCCACAGAAGGCAACCGATTCTTCACCTCTGCAGCTATACATTAAAGATGTATAGTATATGGCTTGGAGTGCATTGAGCCTTACTTAGAAATCCTTAACATTTATGATTTTTGATATTGATATTTGATGATATCAATAAAAAGAAAACCCAAATATGTCACACTAAAAACATGCATATGTATGCAAGTTTTCTGTAAACATACATAAAGAGTGTTGAACAAATGATAACTGAACAAAACAACTGAATTGCAGTTCCAATTTTTTTAATTGCAGAACCATACATATTCTTGAAAGTCTAGCAGATAAGTAGGAGCAGAGTATTATTTGGACCATGAGCCTAGACACCAGCACAAACAGTACTGCAAACTGAAAAGTTATACAATGAAGGTTAGGTTACTACACCAAACTGACTGACTTGAGTTTTTTGAGGAAATAGCTGAAACACTCAATCAATATATATCTGTATAAATCTGATGAGTCGACAATGACCTTTTCCGAGGAAACATGTACTTTAAACTACATTGTACTTTAACATTTTTCTCTTGAATAACTTTTTAGGGAAAAAAACATGGATTTAAGTCATAACCCTGAATAAAAGGGAGATGGATTCCAGTGTGAAAAGGTGACAGTATTTATGACCTCCCAGGGAGCCAAGCTGTCGGATAGAGCTACATTCTGTTCTGTGCTGACGGGGCACCAGAACCATTTGTGGCACAAACGATCCTTCACAGACATATGGCTACTACCAGCCAAGGCTTATACAGTCTAGGAGCCATGTCCTTCTGAGGTGCCAGAACAAAACCTTAGAATATGATTCATAAAATTCACCAACTGCATTAACAGTTAAGGCCAACGCATTCATGAAAAGTTTTTTATTTTTTTTTACTTAAAAAGTGAACTTGTATCTTATCAGAAACAGCATGACAATATTACATTGATAGCTAATTCCCGACACACCCAGATGCCTGTCAGGAGGCCAAGCAGCCACATCAATAGAACTATCAATCATGCAGACACACCCATATGGCTGTCATCAGGCTATACAGCCACATCCATAGAGCTATCAATCAATCCTGAGACACATCCACATGGCTGTCAGCAGGCCAAGCGGCCACACCCATAGAGCTCTTAATCATATAGACATAGTCACATAGCTATCAACACGTCATGCAGCCACATCCATAGAACTATCAATCATGGAAAGACACCCACATAGCTGTCAGCAGGCCATACAGCCACATCCACTTTACCATCAAGAGATGAAGCTGCTAAATTCACATTTCAGATTCCTTCATCAACACTGAGAAGTTCCACAACTGACATAGACCTTTTGGTAGAAGCTTTGTACCCACATCCCTCCTGCATTGTCAGAATTTCAGGATGCTAGCAGTAGTGATACATACTCATTTTTCATTGGTAGAGCACTGTGGCATACTCTTGGAATTTGGGGGCCTCAAGTGGGTGGCTGCATAGGTGGACAGTCAAAGTTGTAAAATTAAAGCACAGGGAAAATTGATGGCATAGCTGAAACATCTGTATCCTAAGCTCACTTCAACCATAGTACTTTTAGCTTCCCAAACACTAAAGTGACAGTGGCTCCCAAAACCCAGACACTGGTGGCTTGATTGAGCTCTGGCAGCTGTTGGATACAGTTATGTACCTTGAGCAGGTGTCCCCTTATTGTCCTGCTGGAATAACATAGCATATCTGCTCCAGCTGCAGTTCAGGCCTTTTGATTTCCCTCATATAAAGGTAGTACTCCTCCCCTTTCACTTCCAATAGACAACATAGCTGGCTGGCTTTTAAGTCCGAAGCAAAGAAAAAAAGCAATTCTCTTTGAGAATACAGCACCCTCAAAAATAACACTGTAACGGCCCATAAAGACCAAAAAGAAGATTTTTTTAAAAAAATATTCATTAATGATTTAATACTGCACAACACAGAACCTGGTGACACAACATTTTTCCATGCTCTATAACCACCTATCTGATACTGAGCAAAAGTGAGCATAAAACCTGATCCAGAAAGTACAGGACACCCAGACTGGGTTGGGTGTGCACTCAGTGACCCCATGAGGGAAATTAGGAATGAAGAGACATCATCTACATTGTGGGAGATTGTGGGAGAAATAAGAGTACCTACAGGAAATCCATGGAAAACGTCAATTGCATTTAATTAAGTAGTGATACATAAAACAGGGTACTTACTGTACATCCTTCCATAGCACCCCTGTCAAAAGTCTGTGGTTTGAATATCTTCATCTAAGCTGCAGCTTTGTCTAGTCGGTAACGCGGGACAAGTCAGTCATAACAATGATGGAATTTCTTTAACTGACTTCATTCTTTAAAATCAAAAGTTCTTGCTTATTTTAGTTCTTTAAGACTATCTTTTCTTTTTCTGCCAGTCTCTTCATTTGAGATAATGACAGGGATTAGAGTCTGATTTCTTGACACTCATAAATCTAAAGTGTAGGTCTGAGGGAAATCACAGAAAAATGACATGTCAGCTCATGGGTGAATGGGGAGGCTTGTTTCAAAATTTATTTACCTCCCAATCTACAATGTTAAGCTGCTGACTCAAGGAAAAACACACCACGTACACATGTATTCAAATACACATAGCACAAATTCACACATACATACATTTTGATCAATATTAGCATTATTTGTTCCTTTGTCTGATTACACAGTAAGTAAGCGACATGACTTCTAATCAATATGACAATTAATTGAATGTTTTACCTCGATTACAATTAATGAACCATTATTTAGTTTTTTTGCCATCGTATTTCATTGACAAGGCTTGTACTTTTAATATGCTCAACTATTAAAGCTGGGATATTTTTTTCTAATGAAAGACTGTATCTTTAACATTTTAAAATAACTGAAGGAAACACACAGAGATGAACCAGCTATGGTCATTCAGTGAATATTTAGAACCACTGAAATCAAAGCACAAATATTGCTCAAATCAAAGCTTGAAATGAAAACGAAAAAGGTCGCATTTTGGTTTTAATGTAAAAAACAAGTTTCCTTAAAAAGTACAAAATAAATAGTTTGCATTTATTGCAAACAAATCGTTGCTAGTAATCACGTCTGTCTGGGTGAAATTGATCGCTATAAGTGGATGATCGTTATAACCGATTTTTTTCCCTTTTTCTTTATGTCTCAGGCAAAATTACTATCTAACTGACTTTCGTATATTACATGAATATAAGGTAAAAAAATGGACATCGTCGCTATTTACTGAATTTTATTGACTCTCTCAAAATACAGTACAGCCGTTTCAAACGCTTTTCAAATTACAGTACTGCTCAAATTTAATTACTGAACTGAGTATAATTCAAACACGCTATAATATAGTACAGTACTGTACATAAAATATAGCTTATTATAGTTTCACTACTGCATCTCGTTGGCTCGTTTTTGACAGTTTATCACAAGCTTTGATGAGTCCATATTTGTCAGAGAGAAAATGACTTTTTCCCATCATTTTCTGTGCAGAATTAGCCTTAGGTAGCTAGCCAGAAGCAGACGGGTTACCGCAAGGCAAAGTAGGCAAGTTAAAAAAAAAATTACCGCTGTTTTATTTTTTCCATATGTTGTTATGTATAAAAATACCCTAAATGAACGCTGTAAGACAACTACTTGATTACTATAAGCGAATTATTGTACAGGAATGATTCGGTCCATAGCTTTTTGATCCACATAAGCGGTTTCCACTGTATTTTAAACATTGCTAGTGTTGAAACCGATTGGTGGTATTGCCTTTGATAGCTGAAACTGTTTTTTCGCAGTGTTTTCATTTGACCTCTTTTTGTTCGGTGTCGTCTTCACTAAAGCCACAATGTGTCCAAACGACGGACACGGCATTTTTCTTTGGTACAAGTTGCGGCTCTGTGTTTGAGTTCCCCTCCATGTTGCTTTCATGTCGCAGACTGGACGAGGCAGAGTCACATGACAACACACGCGGTAGTATGTTTTTTGGGGGACAGTACATGAACACACACGGGGGAAGTATTAACAGAATTAAAAAAACCGAAGTAACCGACATGAGCCAAATTACGTTGATCAGAGGTTCTGAATATCGGTTTTGATTAATTTTCGATTAATTGCCCAGCCTTATCGCAAAGTTTCTCTCCATACCTAAAATAATGTCCATACACTGATGAACCAGTTTGTTTTAACCCTAGACACAATCAGCTGCTGGTTCAATGCAAAAAAAGTTTTAAAAAAAACCTATAACTCATGTCATGTGACTGTTAACCTAACCTAATCTGTCACCCTAATTACTCCTATCCTTGTTATTATATAGTCATCTTAACCTCAATTTACAACTAAGTATTGCTTCACAAATGTTTAATTTATGAGACACAGATTGTTCAGCTCACTTCATTTTCTCACAAAATGCTGACACTAATAAACATAAATAGAACCCATTAAGAACATAGAAAATTTACAAACTAGAGTAGGCTAAAGTTGTTAAAATCTTATCTAGCTCTGATTTAAAGGAACCCACAGTTTTAACTTGTACTACACTAACAGGAAGAC
>JAAGVU020000002.1:17183562-17194562 GCA_011763525.2 Mormyrus iriodes
AGCAGCACCAGCAGCCATAGTTACGGTGTGTTATAAGTTAAGTTGTGGGTAAGCTAAACTGAAATAATAGGTCTTCAATCGAGATTTTAAGACTGAGACCAATTTGACATCCTGAACATAGCTTGGTAAACTATTCCACAATATAGGGGCCCTGTAGCAGAATGCTTTACCACCAACTTATGTGTGGAATGACAAGGATACCTGCATTTTGCGATCTGAGTGGACGATGCGGCTTGTAAACTTAAAGTAACTGTGTCAGGTAGGCAGGGGCTAGACCTTTAAGTGCCTTATATGTCAGTAGGAGACCTTTGAAGTCAGTCCTGAACCTAACAGGAAGCCAATGCAGGGAACTAAGAACAGGGTATTGCTCGGCGATAAAACAATTTTGATTTTTTATCGATAAAAAAGGAGGACGATAACGATGATTAACGTAGGCTATAAAATTTGATCAAACCTGTTTCCTCTGTTTTAGACTGCACACTGAGACCTACAGCACCGTGGCCTATCACGCAGCACGTAGGCTTGGCTCACCGCCAGCGCAAAAGCCAATCACTGACGACCTTGCAAATTTACCCGTCCCCATTAAAAAGGCAATGTTGTAAACAACAGCAACATGGTCGTGTGTTTGGGAAAGAAGATGCCGGGGAGTGCAGATGCATCGCAAAGTGAAGCAGAGGAGGAGAAAAATGTGTTAATTGCACAGGAGGAGATAATACCGAAAAAAGGGTATACGTTATCCAAAGTATGGAATGGTTCGGCTATCTCCGAACAGACAAAACACAGATAAAGCCAGTTTGCAAAATATACCGCTGACAGATTCCAACAAAGTCTGGTAATACAACAAATCTGTTTCACCACCTCCAAAAATACCATCCAGTCGAGCACGCTGATTGCCAAAAAGAACCCTAATTTTATTATAGATACTGTTATGTTGTTTTGTTCACTTTAGCTATAGTACGTGTTATTTTGAATGCTTGATAATAAATAACCTTTTATAATTTAAGGGAATTTTGTATTTATATAGTTTGTGCTATTCGTTAAAAGTACATCTTATTTGTTAATAATACTGTTTGTTTATTTTAACTTGTTCATTCAGTTTATATTAGGATACATGCTCTTTGGAAACTGGAACAGCATTATAAAACTATAATATCAATAATTATCGATATTGATCAATACAGGTAAAATCATCGTGATATTTTTTTGTCATATCGCCCAGCTCTAAAACAGGGGTTATCTGTTCAAACTTCCTGCTCCTGGTGATGATTTGAGTTGCAGCATTTTGAATACGCTGCAAGGTGTTTAATGTGCACTGTGTGCTCCCGGATAACAGAGCATTGCAGTAGTCTAACCTACTGTATACAAAGGCATGTATCAATTTCTCTGTGTCTTGAACAGTAAGAAATCGCCGTAGTTTGGCAGTGTTGCATAGCTGAAGGAAGCATACTTTTGATATTGCATCCACATGCGATTTGAATGAAGGCCTTGTATCTAAGATGACACCTAGATTACAGGCTGAGTTGCTGAAGGAAAAGTTCAGACCTCTGGAGTGGAGTGCAGACATTATGGCATTCCTATCTATGGACTTGCCACCAATCAACAATGACAGTTTTCTGAGCATTTAATAAGTTTTCAGCCATCCAAGTCTTGACTTCATTGAAGCACTTGGCTAAAGTCACAGTAGGTGTGGAATCGTTAGGCGTGACCATATGTATATTTGGGTGTCGGCATAGGAATGATAGTTAACATTATGTTTTGTCATTGTTTTACCTAATGGCAGCATGTAGAGAGAACAGGAAAGGACTAAGCACTGATCCCTGTGGCACTCCATATTTGACTGATTGCATAGATGGCGGAGTATAATTTTTTGACAATTCATGGTGTTGCTTCCACCACTCAAGACTCTAGGAATGATGTTTTGATGTTAATATGCAGCACCCTTTTTATACCAAATGTTCTGATGAAAATGAAAAGTTCTGCTTGTTCCCCCCAAATAGTTCAGTTTTGGTTTCATCATTCCACAAAACATTTTCCTAGTAGTTCCTAGTATTCAAGTGCTCTTATGCAAACCTCAGGAATGCAGCAATGTTCTCTTGACAGTGGTGGCTTCCTTCTTGGTGTCCTGCAATCAACCCATTTCATCCCCAATGTATTGTGTATTGTTGAATCATGAGCAGAGATGTTAGCCTGCTATAATGACTTTTTCAAGTCGTTCGCTGTCACTCTGGGGTTCTTCTTTACTTCATTGCTGACTTTGCATTGTGCCTTTGGGGTCATTTTGGCGGGGTGCCCACTTCTAGGCAGAGCAGCCACAATTGTCATGCTGGCAGGGATGACGGTGAGGCATGACGCAGGCACGGAAGGCAGCGTTCAGTACAGGGACTTTAAAGCAGGGAACACAGAGGAACAGCATATAACATCAATGACCCGACAATGAAGCACAGGACTGGGGAACTCTTATACAGAGGCACATAAGGGAAGGAACGAGGGGCACCTGTGGCTGGTTAACAAAAGGGCAGGACCACAAGGTAATTACAACAAGCAACAGGTGTGGCTGATTAGCAGCCCCACCTGCGGGAAACAAGGAATACACTGGTAGGGCGGGGCTGGACGTGACAGGACCCCCCCTAAAGGCGCACACTCCGCGTGCGCAATGC
This sequence comes from Mormyrus iriodes, assembly GCA_011763525.2. Taxonomy (NCBI): domain Eukaryota; kingdom Metazoa; phylum Chordata; class Actinopteri; order Osteoglossiformes; family Mormyridae; genus Mormyrus; species Mormyrus iriodes. The sequence goes on from JAAGVU020000002.1 coordinate 17,186,220, forward strand.
GGGCCAAGGACAAGACGGGCACATGAGGTCCGGAGCCGGGGCGAAGACAGGGACGCCAGACCAGGGCGGGACAGCGGACAAAAGACCTGAGGAAGAGGGACCAAAAAAGGGGACACTCGGACAGGAACGAGCACCTGGGCAGGACAAGTGACACCAGACGGAAAACCCAAAGAGACAACAGGGACCGAGGGGAACACCAGGACAGGAACGAACCAGTGGGACCCACAAAACATGACCCAAGACAATGGACGAGATGAACAAGGACCAGGGACCATGTAGGGGACGCACACCAAAAACAGAGGAGAGGACATGACCAACAAAGGATGAAGGAGACCAGGGGGAAACAGATCAAGGGCAGGAAATGGAGACAGGGGAACAAGACCAGGGACAAAACTGGCTGGACGGGAACGTGGAGGACACATCAGCGGGGAGCAGAGAGACCAATGAACGGGGCCAGACAATCCAACAAGGGAGGAATGACAACAGAAAGGGTCAACACCAGGAACCGGGACAGGAACACTAACAGAGGGAACAGGGCCTGGGGACCAGGGAACCACAGAGGGAGGACAGGACACCTGGCCAGGGATGCAGGACCAGGGAGGAAACAGTGAGGGGCCTGAGGAACCTGGGGTGGAGCACAAAAGAGGGACCGAAGGAATCAGGGACGGAGCACAGGCAGGGACCGGAAGAGGAGCATGGGTAGGGACCGGAGGGACCTGGACGGGAGCACAGGGACTGAAGGGATCTGGAACAGAGCATGGGTAGGGACCGGCGAGACACAGAAGGGCTGAGGGACACTGAAGGGCTGACTGACGAAAGGCACACATTGGGGAAGCAGGCGCCATTGCCCAGAAGGAAGGGGCCAGTTGGGAACAGTGCAGAGAGCTGAGGTGACTGGAGGGCACGGACGGAGGGGCGACGAGGAGGCTGCACGACACGGTGCGGCCGGAGGGAGACGAGAGGACCAGATGTGGGCTGGAGCGAGGGGATGACAAGTAAACCATGCAACAGGGACTGGAGGAAGGGGGTGATGTGGAGACCTCGGGACTGGAGCGGGAGCCAGGGGACAACATGGAGGCCACAGGGACAGAGTAGGAGCCAGGGGGTGACACAGAGGCAAAGCCTGGGCGAACACAGCCCCACGCATGCCCCCACTTTTCCCTATGGGAAACCAAGCACCTGTCGAAGGCTCGACCAGACTGCCCAGGGCACCCCCCCTCTGGAACCCCTGGGGACCATAGGAGCCAAAGACATGGGCCACTGGTCCCAGGGGTCCCACTTGAAACTCCTTGAGGGGGCCATCCTCCTGGCCAAGCTCCCCCCAACAGGAGAGGAGATCAGGACCCCGGGCGGCCACAGGGGACTCGGCAGCAGGAGAGGCGGCGGCTCGACAGGGTCCTCAGGCAGCAGGAGAGGTTCCCCTGTGCGGGGCTTGGGGGCTGCAGCGGCAGCAGGTTCTGGCAGGGGGCTTTCCAGGAGTGGACTCTGCCCTTCGGAGAATGGGCTCGGCGACAGTCAGGGAGCTCGGCGGAGCCCTTGGCTAGTGGGCTCGACACGGCAGAAACCTCAGCTGAGCCGTGGCTGCGACCACCCCATTTCGGGCAGCGACCAGCTGCCACACCCCTTCCTGGAGCACAGCCATCTCCCAGGGCAGGGAGACAGGAGTCACCGCCGCAAACGCTCGAGCCAGCGTGTGGGCCCTCGCCTGGAGGTCGTGGGTGCCCCAAACCTCAGGGCTGTCCCACAGCAGCCAAAACAGCCCCTGGGGGACATAGAATTGCTAGGGGAAGATAGTGGATCCACGGAGGGGGTCCCCCACAACCCCCTTGGAGTCCCACAAGCCCCACTCATCTTCATCCATCCTCTGCCCCAACTGTAGGCAGCGGACGGGCTCAGAGACTGGCTCCCTCCTCCCAAAGGTAGGGACCCTCATGGAGGGAGCACCAGTTATGGGGCCTGCTGGCCAGCACAGACCTGGATCCGTTACATCATGGTCCACCAGGAGATTCCACTGGCTGGCGGGGTCAGCCTCTCTCAATTCTGCTGCGAATCCAGCGGAGAGGGGATCAAGGGAGAGGACTTCCAGCAACAAGGGCAGCGGGGAGTCCAGAGATTGATTGTGGTGTGGTTAGGTCATTCTGTCATGCTGGCGGGGATGACGGTGAGGCATGACACAGGCACAGAAGGCAGCATTCAGTGCAGGAACTTTATTTACCACAGAGAACCAGCATATAACATCAATGACCCAACAATGAAGCACAGGACTGGGGAACTCTTATTCAGAGGCACATAAGGGAAGGAACGAGGGGCAACTGTGGCTGGTTAACAAAAGGGCAGGAACACAAGGTAATCACAATGAGCAACAGGCGTGGCTGATTAGCAGCCCCGCCTGCGGGAAACACAAGGAATACCCTGGTACGGCGGGGCTGGACGTGACAACAATAGCAAATTGTCTCCATTTATAGACAATTTGCCTAACAGTAGACTGATGAATATCTAAAATCTTTGAGATGACTTTGTAACCCTTTCCAGCTTTATGTAATTTAACAATTCTTGATTGTAGCAATTCAGACAGCTCTTCTGTGCAAGGCATGATTCCCATTTGGATATGCTTTTCAGTTTTTTGTTAATCAAAGTAATTCTAGGCCACACTTCTGAACTCGTTTCATTAAATGGACTTCAGGTGTGCTAAATTCTGACTGCAATGAGCTTTTTATAAAAGCTTAGAGTTTCCAACCTTCAGTTTCACAGTTTGAATGATTTATTCAATATGGTCAATTCTCTGAAATCATTAGTTATAGGAGTCTGTGTTTGTTTGTTATTGTGATTTACATGAAGATACAACCATGTTTTATATAGGAATTAGACATAAATATAGGGAATTCCACACAAACTTTTTACTTTGACTGTACAGGCGATTGCATCGAATGAATAATGTAGTTGGTATGACAGTAGGGTCTGATTGTGTTATGCTGAATATAATCTTTAAAAAAGTTTTTTTCTTATGTATTTTCAGTCATGTATTTGCAATAAACTTGTGATGGATGAGAGATGAACTCATTAATTGTTACCAATTAGGTGCTGCAATTCATGTGACCATTTTTTCTTGGGGTTTAGAGGGGAGCTTTTAAACTGGGTAGATGGGCGAAAGAACGAGGTGTTGACACTTTGGGGTGTAGCTTGACAGTCTCACAGGGGCAATGAAGATATTTAGCACATTGAAGATGTGTTAGTGCTGTATGACAGATGTTTGGAGCAATTCAAACTTGGCCAGTACAATAATGGTAAATAATACAAATATAATCATTTACATTTATTCATTTGGCAGATGCTTTTATCCGAAGCGATTTACAACAAGGGAATGAAAATCCGGCCTTCCCCGTGGCAGGTGATAATTGGCCCATTGAATAAGCAAAGGAGCTAATGATGATAATAATGTGGTAGGTCAGGTCAGGGAGCATGTGCTGATGCAGCGTGTTTGCCACACCCACCACATGATGAAACTCCTTGGGATCTCGGCTGGCAACCCCCCAAGGCAGACACATGGTCCAGTCCCACCCTCCGGAAATGGCCATCCCTCTGCCGCAGCCAGGTGTTATATGGGTGTCTCCTTGGCCTGGTCCAGCCGCTTGGGTCCTCAGCAATGAGGATCCTGAGAGCTGGATCACCTTCAGGGAAATGTGGCACATGTCCATAATGTCGTAACTGACGCTCCCTCACAGTGCAGGTGATGTGCCGCATTCAGGACTCCCCTAGCAACTGCTCGTTCGATACAAAGTCAAACCAGCAGTAGCCGAGGATTCTCCGAAGAGACACAGTACCGAAGGAGTCCAGTCTTTGTCTCAGCTCACTGGATAGCATCCATGTCTCACAGCCATACAGCAAGACAGGGAGCAACAGGACTTTACAGATTTGGACCTTTGTCCTCTTGCAAAGATATTGGGAGCACAAATGTGCACCAATGACCTCATGCTCTCCCAATCTGTCTGCTGACTTCATAGGAAGAGTCACCAGAGACATGAATGTCGCTGCCGAGGTAGGTGATCCTCTCGATGAGGTTGACATTACCCCGCAGACAGACACACTATTGATGGCTGTGCCTATGAAGTCATTAAAGTCCTGGATCTTGGTTTTTATCCAGGACACTTGCAATCCTAGACACTCAAACTCCTTGCTCAGTCTCTCAAGAGCCCCAATCTTAACCTCCATTGACTCCGTGAAGATCACTGCATCATCAGCAAAGTCAAGATCAGTGAATCTTTCTTCACCAACAAATGCCCAACAGCTGTGGGAACCAATGACCCTGCCCAACATCCATTCCATGCAAGCATTGAACAGTGTAGGAGCAAGAACACACTCCTGGTGTACCCCAGAATCAACTGGGAAGAACACAGAGGTTCTTCCTCCACTCTGTACAGCACTCACAGTACCAGTATACAGGCCGACCATGACATCCAGCAACTTCGGGGGGGATCCCATGAAGTCTCAGGATGTCCCACAGGGCAACTCGATCAACTGAGTCAAATGCTTTACGTCTCCGCCCTCTCAAAATCCAGAAGGCAGAGGCGAGTGAAAACTCAGTCTCTCAGCCTGGGTAGTTTGCATCCAGCCAGCTTCCCACACCACCGTGCTGTGGGTCAGCCCACCGACCTCCCAAATCTCGGGCCGGCCTCCCACACCACTTCACCACACTGCGCTGTGGCCCACCAGCTTCCCACACCTCTTCATTGTGTTGCACCATGGCCCATCGGCTTCCCTCACCTCTTCACTGTATCTCGCTGTGGCCCACCGGCTTCCCACACCTCTTCACCAAGCTGCGCCGTGGCCCACCAGCTTCCCACACCTCTTCACCACGCTGTGCCATGGCCCACCGACTTCCCGCACCTCTTCTCTGTGTCACGCCGTGGCCCACCGGTTTCCTGCACCTCTTCACCGCCTCTCGCCACAGCCCACTGGCTTCCCGCACCTCTTCGCTTTGGAGTTGAGTTTAATTAAAAGTATTTGACTTTTGCAATCTTGTGATAATTCATGATCAAATTCGTATTTAGAAGAATTTTTACATTAGTTTGATACCAAATATGACATCGCACCCTAACCTAAAAGTTTACATATTGTACATGTGTTATCTGCGTTAATTATTGGTTATTCGCATGGGTTCACAGTATGTGTTATGTTGTCACTAGATACTGACACTTTAGATAATTCTATTCCAAATTACGAACAGCACATCTTAGTCCTAGGTGGTTTTATTTGTGATCATTAGCCCCCTAAAGTAATGGTTTCAGTTAAACATTTGTAAGTTACAATTTTGTGGTTAAATTGGGATTATTACAATAACTTGATATCTATGTTTAACAACACATATATTGATTCATTCGATATCACAGTGTTTTTCCTTGTGAACAGTTTAACGGAGACGTCCCCGTAATATTTTGAAACATGTTGCATTGTGGGTAGAGTCAAGTATTTCTGACCACTGGTTAGTGACAGAGATTCTGTGGCGGTAGTAGTGGTGGTGAGATAAATGTCTGCAGTAAAGATATATTTCCAATATTTTAGTCTGATATAAATCATTTTTCTTTTAGGATGTAATGTGATCAGAAAATATTATATTTTAGGACGGATGTAGTATACAGCAGATTCTACAATTGAACAGAACAGGATTCATGTAAAAATTGCAAGTTCAGTTTATAACGTCATACATTAGGTCTATGTCTCTTTATATTTCGTTAAAAAACTGAATTACATGTCTATGGCAATAATATTAACTTTAGTTTATGTTATTTGATGTCTGATAATGTTATGTTGATTTGAAGGCAACTATAGTTTGGGCACGAAAAACCATTTCTTTTTAAAAGTTCTCTAATTGTGTTGGTATAACCATTGTGAAATTGTCGAACATCTCCAAAATTAGCTCTACCTATGTTATCTGATGTATGTTATGTAAAATATAGGCAGTTGTTGGATTTATTTTTAGTGTTTAAAATGCTATTCCACTGCAGTTAGTGTGATTTTGAAAGAATCTCAGTGACTGCATATGTTACTCACTGCAGGTCACACAGGAATGCATACAAAGCGAGCTTTCCCTGTGGTTTTCATACATGTGGCAAAAGATTCTCCTTGTACAATGCTTTAAAATTACATTTTTCCAGGACTTCAAGCACAAGCACACAAGCACGTATTAAAATATTTGTTTCTGTTCCTTTAAAATGTGTTTTGGCATATTGTGATAAATTGTCGAAACTTCAGAGAGGTTGTTTCTCATGTGAATTAGCATATGCATGAGGGTCCTCATATACCATGTCCTTTTGATGGGAAATATTGAAAATATTTTAAACTAACATCATCTTTTTCATTCCATATTTCAAGATGCCGCAAAGATTGAAACCTCAAACAAATTAAATCTATCCTTTTACAAAATGTTTGTGGGCAGACTACACAATTATCTGATTTGGACAGTACATTTATGAGCTGCAGTACATCAACACAGGATGAAATGTGTTCTTTGGAATCTACAAGTAGTGCATTTGATTTAAGTGATGCCCTACATGACAAATACACAGTAAATCTCTACCAATCCCTATCAAGGACAGCTTAAGAACTATCTTGGAAGATACGTCTTCATTGCAGCAAATTTTGAACATGATCTTCCAAGAGAAAATGGTGTTCCAGCAGATGTAATTGATGGATGGGCTTTAAATTCCAGTTTGTCCTCATCCCTGGGTTCACACAGTCTAAAATCATGCTACTTCAAGATGCTTTTGAAGTGGCTAGCCCATTAGGTGCAGCTAAGAAGAAACACACAGTTCTAGCTGCGTATTATACATTGGCTAACTTTTATCCTCATAATCGATCCACAGTAGTCCCAATCCAACTGGCAATGCTTTGTTTGGAAAAGGACTGTAAAATGTTTGGCTCTCAGAGAGTTTTTGCTTCACTTCTAAAGGATTTATACGAGTTAGAGAGTATTGGAATTACTGTACGTGCCAAGACCTTTAAAAGGAGTGTGATTTGCATTACAGGGGACAATCTCAGATCGCATTTCATTGGAGGATTTACTGAGAACTTGCCAAGTCAGACTTTTTTGCAGGCATTGTCTAATTACTCGTGGCCAGATCACTCTAAATCCTTTACAATGTGGAGTTGAGAGAACTCCTGACAGTTACAGTCATTCCATTGCATATTTATATGACCACCCTGATGCCACAATGCACCAAGGCATTAAAACTGACTTAAAAACACTAGCTCACTCAGTTTGATGTCTGCCAGCCAGGTCTGCCCCCTTGTCTCTCATGATTTATTCAAGGTTGTTATAGATTATTACCTGGAATTATGCCTACGATTTTTAATAAAAAGGAAAAAATGGTTGACATCAATTGTTCAATCACAGATTGAAGTGTTTTCCTGGAGAAAGTAGCAACAAGTCTAACGCTGTACCTAGTTCAGGGGTAAAACTTGAGGGTCACGCTGCACAGAATTGGTGGCTACTGAGATTTTTGCCCATCATTTTACATGACAGAATCAGAGATGCAGAGAATTCTGTGTGGCTTTTAATTCTTATGCTAAGAAATTTGGTTGAGTGTGTGTATGTGCACCAAAGCTGTTGGAATCACAAATTGCATATATGAAAGTGCTGATAGACTACGTAGAACAAAGGCAGAAGCTTTCCCAGAAGTTGCTCTTCGTTCAAAACACCATTATTTGTTACACTTGTTACCCCGTCCCCTCCCTCAGTAGAGATTTAGCCTCTTAAAGAATGATAACGCAGATTTTAGAAACATGGGTCTTTTTATTAAAAAAATTTCAGAGTTGCGGTGCTGCGGGTTAGTCAATAAAAAAAAAAGAAAAAGGGGACAAGACGAAACAAAACAATATGCCATCGGCGCTAGTCCAGCAACGCCACAGGGAGATGAGACCCAGGAGTTATGGTCTACAAAAAAAGAAACCCACGCGTGGAAATTCAACCAGCCACTAAACACACACTACAAATCATTGCATAACACTACAACCTCCAGACACTCGTGGAAAAAAGAAAACAGACCTACAACCTGCTATTCTTCCCGACGAGCACGGCGCTCCCAGCACCAAGGCAAAACAAGGGGAGAGAAAAAAAAAATGAACAAAGGAAAAAAAAAAAAAAAAAAAAGAACCCTCTAGCCTATGACTTACAATTGCTTCCACTAGCCAGTTCACCAACACAGCCCATATGTGATGTCCAGCCCTTCCAGGTCTGTGTTTCCGGGGCTGGGTAGCAGCCACGCCTGCTCCGTGTTGCTTGGTTACCTCATGTGTTTGCCCTGTGTTAATCACTCACAGGTGCCCCTCGTTCATTCCTCCCTGTGT
>JAAGVU020000002.1:17194662-17211176 GCA_011763525.2 Mormyrus iriodes
CACCTCCGATACACCTGGCCTAACTCCCCTTCCATCTAGTCTCTTGCACGCACAATATATCAACCTTCCTTCTCTCCGTCACATCAGCTAGCTCTCTCCTTTTACTGGTCATACTGCCCACATTCAGAGCTCCTACCCTCACTTCCACTCTTCTACCCTTCCTTCTGTCCTCCTGCCTCCAGACATGCCTTCCCCCTCTTCTTCTTCTCCTTCAGCCAACCGTAGCCCTATTTCCACCAGCACCCGCTGACTGGAGACAGTCGTTGTTAACCTGGGCCTCTAATAAGCCGGTATGGAAATCTGCATTGTTGTCCACATATTAATTTGGCAAAAGTTTTGCACTGGATGCCCTACCTGACGTAACCCTCCCCATTTATCCGGGCTTGGGACCAACACAAAGAAATACACTGGCTTGTGCCTCCCCAGCGGCTAGGTCAGCGCTTCTATCGATGAACAATATCATATTATTTGCTGCCTATTAAAGAGTTATAACTATTGTTTTAGCTATGCTACAGTATGACAGTATTTGAAAAATTCATACTGTTTGGGAAATTAAAACCAGTATACCAGATGAACTGGTATACCTCCCAGCACTACCCTAAATGTACTTTTGTATATTCGGTAGGGGAATAATACTACATTAAAAACTCACTGTTCAGTGCAATTTCAGTATATTAGTGAAAACAAAATGAGTTTTGAATTTATTTAATAAACCTGCAAGCCCAATTAGCAACGGCTGCTATCCAAAGGAAATGAGAACAGATGTGTCTGAATAACAAAACGTAACAGACACTCATTTGTATATTGTAAAAATAGTTATGTAAAATAAATAAAAAACAAACGTATAACAATCATAATGAACTAAATTCTGTGTTCTCTACTACATAGTACAGCAGCATGTCTGCAGTGATAAACACTCTATAGCCTAGTTCTTTTTAGTCTTGTCAGAATTTCCTGGTAAAACGCCTTAAATGCCACAGGGAGACTAAACTGCAGAGGCTGTTTCTGCCTTGCTCCAGGCATACAAGAATACGGATGATGTTGTGTCAAATGAGTTAGCATGTTTGCTTGTGTTTTCAGCAACATATCAGAGTTTGGTATAATGGAGCTAACAGTGTGTCTTTGTCTTTCAACTAATCTCTCGCCAGTGCTGATGTAATTTAGTAGGAAACCAAAATGTTCCCAAACCACCGATAAAAGACATGACTGCCCCTTAGAGTTTGCTAAACGGCATTTCAAGGACTCTGACAAGATGTGGGAAGAAAAAGATTCTCTGGTCTGATGAGAATTGAACTCTTTGGACAGGACAGCAAGTGGTATGTCTGGTGAACAACAGGCACTGCACATCACCTGAATAATACCATCCCTACGGTGAAATATGGTGGTGACAGCATCATGCAATGGGAGAGTTTCTAAGCGGCAGGGAAAGGGAGACTGGTAAAAACACAACCAAATACAGAAACATCCTTGAAGAAAACCTCCTCCAGAGTGCAAGTAAACTGGAGCGACATTTCACCTTTCAACCTGACAATGACCCAAAGCATACAGTCAAAACAACATTGCACTGGCTTCGTGAGAGGTCACTGACTGTCCTTGAGTGGCCCAGCCAGAACCTGAGCTTAAATCCCATTAAACAGTTGTGGAGAGACCTGAAGATGGCAGTCCAAATCATCCAATCTGACTTAGCCGAAGAGGATCTGCCATGAATAATGGGATAAACTGCCAAAATTCAGCAATGCAAAGCCTATACAGACTTATCTGAGAATACTTGCAGCTGTCAGTGCTGTCAAAGGGGCTTCTATGAAGTATTAAAGGGATAGGCTGAATACTTTTGTGACTAAGGGTGACATCCAAGTCTGGCTTTACAAGATTGAAGAATAGTCAAGGACTACTGAGCACTGCTGTACGTCACTCTGGATAAGAGTGTCTGCTAAATGCTGTAAATGTAAATGTAAGGGATTTCATTTTTTGATTTTTAGTAAATTTTCAAAAATCTCTACAAACATGTTTTGACTTTGTCATTATGTATTTCTGAGTGCAGACCGATGGGTAAAAATGGCATTTATATGCATTTAAAAATAAATCCACAACAATAAGGTGCACAAGGATAAGGGTCTTAAAACTTTCTGAATCCACTCCAGGTCAGATTTTTTTAGAAATTCAGAAACTATTGTATGAGAAATTAAATATGTGATCCACAAGGCCTGAGTTTGCAGTCTCTGTCTATCTACACACGACCTATCAAAGCAGAGCAGCAGCAGATGACATACCTGTGTCCTGTACGCTATTAGGGGGCTGGTCCTGAAGGGGGAAGCTGTATGAGCGAGCCTGCAAGGCAGGCGGCGTATCATGGCTGATGCTTCTGGCTCGTTTGCGGCACTCCACTGCCAGGTGGCTGCGGCAGGCTTTGTGACAATTCACACCACACACTGGGGAAAAGAGCAAAGAAAAAGTATAGCATTGGAAAGTATGCATGAGTGCTTGAAAACTAAATAGCACATAATTTTGTGTTGTGTGTTGTTTTTAGCTTTCCTCAAGTTGATTTTGTTCCCATGTACAGGGACTGGAGAGGCTGAATTTTATTTGTTTTTTAAACATGTTACATTTAGTTGGGAAACCTTCAACTGCTGCTTTTACATTAACTTCTGGAGGCATGCCAATGTTCACGACATAACGGTGAAATTGTTTCATACCTTTACACTTGTATCCCTGTTTGTAAAATCCCCATATCTATAAAAAGAGACACGTTAGACACATTGTCAGAGAAGCCACTAAGAAAAAATGTTGCTTTTCCTCAGACCATAGTTCAAGAACAAAAGCAGTTAATAACTTTAATGAAACTTTATACTCACAAAGCCAGCACAGTGCTCACAGTAGGTTGGCTTAACATAGGTAGTCTCCATGAATGTGTGGATGAGGCCCATTTTGCAGTTGAGCAGAGAGCTGGCTTTCATGAAGTAATTCACCATTTCCGCTCTACTGATTCTGCCATCACTAAGAAAAATAGGGGGCAGGAATTATTTCTTGTTTAGTTTATTCTTCTAAATAATTAAAAATATCCTCAAAAGTATTTAGTTGTCATTTATTTGTTTACACATTAAGATGTAAACTGTTCCTGTACTGCACATCAGATGCTGAATTGTTCCTAATCAGAAGGAACTAGAAGAATGTGCCCTGTTGGAGATTATCACTTCTATCTGGCTTCTTTGGGCAATATGTACTTCAGCAGCAAGTTTTTTCTTGTAAACACACAAACGCCCATCTCTGCGATGTCTCTCCTTCGCCAACTCACTGATTCTGGTCAAGTTCACCAAACTTGCTGAGATAGGGAAAGTTGTTCCTTATGATCTCAAATTCCGCCTGGGAAATGTAGCCATCCCCATCCGTGTCGAAATTCTTAAACACTGACTGGCAAAACCAAGACCTTAAAGTTAATTTTTCAGAATGGATAACACGGACAACCAGTGTCTTACGTCAATAAAGATTTTAACTGGATTTCAATTACGATATTCAATGTTAATTAGCCCTTGACTGAAACCGATGTTACCTCCACCATCTTCTCAATGTGCTTAGTGATAATGGCTGGGTCTGCTTTAGGTTTCACTGTTGATGCCCACTCATTAGTCACTGATGGACTGGGGGCCGAAAAATGGCTTGGAGCAGATTCCTGGAAAAAAGCATATCAAACCAAAGGCCTTAGTACAATCATTATTTTTGGGAACCTCAAATACTTTCCATCAAATACCTTGTACTGAAACAGGACATTAAACTTCAAAAGACTCAAAATACAAACTATTCCTTCAAAACTGATAGTGTGCATGATAAAACATCATACTTAGGGGTGTAAATCTCCTTTCTGACAATTTTAAGGTCCAAAGAAGAGCCCTGTTACTGTATCCTTGCACAAAACCCCTGATATAGATCTCACTGTCATTTTCTTCTGAGATCAAATGTTACTGATGCGCATTATACACACACAACCTCCAGTTACCTGGCAAAAAAACCACAAGCACAGGGAGGTGCTCATGAAGTCTGTCCCAAACTTGTAAAACCACTAAAAAAATACTAGAAAACAAACAAAAAGTTGTTGTTTAATGACAATGATGTATTCCCTGGATAGCCCCGTCACCCCTTCTCCCATCAATCACTATTCCCAACCTCTATATCTATCCCATCTACAGTAGGTTTGGGTGGTATCTAATTTTTAATATATTATACAGTTCATCTGGGGGGGTGGGGTTTGCTCAAGATAAATTACAGCAGGGGTGGCCAATCTTATCCGCAAAGGGCCGGTGTGTATGCAGGTTTTTGGGATAACCTTTAGGTCAGCTGTTCAAACCCAGGTGTGAGGACTCTTCAGCCAATCAGCCCTCTAATTATTTATCTAATTAGGGAGTTGCAGCGAAAACCCGCATACACACCAGCCCTTTGCGGATAAGATTGGCCACCCCTGAATTACAGTATATGAAAATCCCGCAGTAGTCTGAAAATATTACCGTGATGCCGCCCTAGCCTACCCTACACACTGTCCCCACTTCTCTTCATTAAAAATTATAAAAATTGTGGGAACTGTCTGAATAAAATCAGGTTCACTAGATCTGCCCCTTGCTTTTTGTGATGACTAAGACTAGGACAAAGTGACTATAAACTTCGTAGGGCTGGGCGGGGAGGTTCATAAATAATAAACATATTACCATCCATGCCTGCCCTACACAGTCTCCCCATCTCTCCAAAAAATCCTAATTAAAATTCTAATTTAAAGCCCAATTTTAATTAAATCCCCTGAATTTTGCCAAGTTCCTCATGATAAATTTAGCTGACTTGCTACTGGACTGTTATCACTATATGCCCCAATTTGATGTGATTTGTCTCAAAATTTGACCAGTTCCATATCTCCACCCATACAATGTGCCTGCAAAGCTTGAGAAAGACTCTTCAAATGATCCAGTTATCGCACTAATGGGATCAAGAGTCAAAACTGCCCTTCCTTTACTAACACTATGCAGCGCTGCTTTGATTTTGGTGCAACATGTCTCAAGAGTTGACCTATTCCTCTTTGTCACCCAGACAATATGCCTGCAAAGTTTTTAAAAATTCATCAAATACTTTTTGAGTTATTGCATTGACAAGTAAGGGGGGGCACGTGGTCCCAAAAGCATATATATTCCCTATCCAGGAAATACAATTATTAGATGATTACAGCTCAATAAGGGCTCTTGTCCCCTGATCTCACCTCTCCCTTTAAAAACCAACATCCACAACACATCTTACACACAATCATAATAATGAACATGTGTAGCTGTATGTAGTTGAATGCATGAAGACTACAAAATAAACAAGTTTGAATGGATCTGTTTGAATACAACGCTTATAAACAAACCAGTACCTGCAATATATGTAAAATGCCATTTTTGAATATGAAAATTTTGAAAGGAGAAGGTAACCTAGCTGGAAAGCAGACTGACCTCAATATCAGCCATGTACCCTAATTTCAGACAATACTGAAAGGTCACTTCAGTTGTCACCATTACATTTGAAACAGAATGCCATTTCTTAATCTAAAAACAAAGAAATTAACAAACATTACTTGGATTAAATAGCAGTAAACCAAGTCCTCACTAAACTAATAGAGATAAATTGTGAATATTTGTATATTTCCTACAGAAAGCAAGACAGTTTTATGTGTTATCATATTCACCCTGCGACATTAAAATCTGTATAAAGATAGAACACCATATACTCCTGATATACAATTTATTTCAGGGCATTGGCTAAAACATAAAAAAAATTAAATAATAAAAAGATCAACAGTAATACAATACAGTGGAAACTGCTTATCGTGATCATGTCTCTCTAGGTGAAACTGATCACTATAAGTGGATGATCATTATAACCTTATATGTCTCGGGCAGATTACCATCTAACTGACATTTGTATATTTATTACACAAATATAAAGTAATAAAATGGACAGTGTGGCTATTTACTGAATTTTATTGACTCAAAATATAGTAGAGCTGTTTTAAACGCTTTTCAAATTACAGTACTGTACAAATTAAATTATTGAACTGTATAATTCAAATATGCTATAATATAGAGACATACGACATCCCTTATAGCTAATCATGTTACAGGCATGATATAAATTAACTTAGTTGCTAGATGTTCCCCCAGCTGAATCTTTTTAAACTTTCTTGCTTTTTCAGCCATTTTTTGCCCCTGTCCCACCTATTTTGGGACCTGTAGCTCATTTTGTGAATAAAATTGTAAAATTTCCCAGTTTAAACATTTGTTATGTTATCTATGTTCTGTTGTGAATAAAATATTAGCTCATGTGATTTGAAAGTCTTTTAGTTTTCATTTTATTCAAATTTAAAAAACGTCCCAACTTTTCTGGAATTCGGGTTGTATAAAAAAAAACACCAAAATGAATACTGTAAGTGGACTACTTGATTACTATAAACAAATTAGTTAAACAGTATTTATACAGGAATGATTCTGTCCCAAGCTTTTTGATCCATATAAGAGATTGATCACTGTAACTGTGATCACTATAAGCAATTTCTTGTTAAATAAATCCATCCTTAATGGTTATACATGTTGTCTTCAAATTCCCAGGTGAACTCACTGTTAACTTTGTGCTGCGAGGTTCTCTCTGTAAAGACAACTGGTAGATTTCCTCCTCTGTATGGTACTGATCCAGAGATACCTAGCAAGACAAAAACTACAGGTGAATACCCAGGTCACTGCATCATGCTATTAAGCACATTAGGCTATGGAAATTTTTCATGAAGCAAAGTTCCCTGGGTTTGAACCCAGTCCCCCCTATTTCCGAAAACAATGATGATCAATGGGGATCCCAGCAGCCCAATGGAAAATTTAACAAAGAAGAAGATTCACAACAATTTATTAAGAACCCAATTTTACAATATTTTACCAAGAGGGGTAAAGCTTAAAGTCCAATTTTAATTAAATCCCGCCTTTTAAAAGCCTGTTAGATTTCTCTGTGTAGTAGCCCTGTTATAGAACTGTGGCAACTTCCCACACACCCATTACCATTAAAATGATGATTAAATTAATTAAGCATGTGATGTTAATAATAGACAGATAATTGAATGCTGAAAACATCTGTAAATCCCTGGGGGAAAACTATTAGTATTATATTATTATATTATTGTAATAATAGAATATAATAGTTGAATTAAACTAAATGAAAGGAGTAACACTGTACTTGAGGGGGGCATAAGTAATGTAGTATTATGCTATTATGTATGTATTAATTAACCACAAACTATGTGGTAATTCATATTAAAACACGCCCATGTAAAGCGCCCTGGGGCGACTCAATTGTGAAAGGCGCTGTATAAAAATAAATTGAAATGAGATCAGTATGTTCAATTCAAGTTTGTTCATCATTAACGAATCGTGACATCTTTTATCTCAAGCAACAACTATATGTGCTACTACATCTGTTAATTCTGTAAGCCTTTGTGAACTAGAAGAAACTACTGAAGGAACTACTAAGGAACTACTGAAGGAACAAGTAAGGAATAACACAAGTGAAGTACTGATCTCATGTTTGTTCATCATTAATGAATCATGTCATGTTTTATGTCAAGTAGCTACTATATTTGTCCATGATTTGTACATCAGTAGTAACTAAGTAAGTACTACTAAGGTCAATAGCCCCATAATAAATATATTTACAAAGAAAAACGTTGACGTGTTCAATATTTATCTTACCCGCTGTATCAACCTGAGCTAACGACAGCTGGTTAGTTAGTAGCTACTAACTACTAACTACGATGTACCTCAAGTAGCACTGGTGCAAACGACAAAGAACGCGGCGCTAGTTTCATCGTAAGACTTAAGGTATACCTTACACCCCACTTTATGATCGAACTTACGCTAAGTTGATGCAACCCACTGCTGTGGATTGGTTTCATGGAATGGTTGAGTGTTCACTTGTTTTGCGATAAGCAGTTGCAGACCCAAGACCTGCTTAAATAGTTTAATTCTAGGATTGAGGATGGGAAATCCAATCGTGGATCAGCATAGGAGCTTGCTGGTTTTAAAATGCTTACATTTCCAACACTGCCTCGCGACCCTTTCTGAACGTGCCCATGAGTTGACATTTTAATCAGGTGTATTAACGTGGTAGCAATGCAGCTAACTGTAATCAGGAAGCCCTTCATAACCATAACAACTTAATATGTAACGTTACCCGGCGGCAATAGTAATTGACAAACTCATCAGTGAAATGGGAACGTTAGCCTCGATAGCTGCTAAGCTACCTTCGGTCATAACTATTAATTATGTTAAACATTAACAGCTAATGCTGAGCACATAGAAAAACAAAATAATATTTAGTATATTAATGTCAGCTAATGTATTAAATGTTAAAATATGTTATTGTATCAACATTCCACTTAAAGTACTTAGTAAGCAATGGAAATAGCCGCTATTCTATGCCGTGAATGTCAATGTTTTGAACCCCCCATGACCCGGTAGTTTGCTGGAAATTTCTCCGCCATTTTTTACAATGTGAAAAACGGACGCTATGGGAGAAGCAACACTTTTTTTTTCTACCGCTCTGCTACACGTAATGCAGCGTAAGCACACTGTGCGACAGGAATAATCATCGAGTCACTCGATTAATCATTGCATTGCATACCTAGTGCATACTATATCTTTCATATATGAATTAACATATTAAATGTATATAATATGAAAAAACTTTCATATTAAACGTCTTGGCTTAGGTACACCATACACCTTTGCCTTGGCAACCAGTCTCACATGTTAGCTCACAGTAACTTTCAAACTTTTCAGTGCAGTACAAAACATCGTATTTCTAGAGCATACAGCAATAAATTTCTACATACAGGGGCATAATCAAGCTGGTTTGTTTTATAAAAAAGGTCTAAATAGTAAATGCCAAAGCAATTTCACAAGTAAAGTGTACATTACAGTACTGTTTGTTTAGAAATTGGTAATAAATAGACGTTATTGTTCAGGCTAGCAGACAGATGGGTTGAAGTATTATTTCACTGAGATCTTATTCCCCTAAGTTTCATTTAATTTCAATTCAATTCAAATCAATTTTATTTGTATAGCATACTTTCACAACATCACATCACGATTGTGAAGGGGTTACTGTATCATAAATGTCTGTATAGTCACGTTACAGGAAATACACTGATGTTTGTTTCCTTACTGACCGTCAGCAGGTTAAGAAGGTCAGTGTTGGCTTCAATGCTGGGAGGCATGGTTTGGACCAATGTCAACTCCTGTAGGATGACGTAAAGCTGTTGTGTTTTGGTCAGATTCACTCTGGTTTTCTCTGGATCAGTCCAGTCTGGTAGAGCCACATGCACAGCAATCAGATCTTTAAGGTGCACTCCAAGGATGGGGAAGCGAAAGCCAGAGCACTCTGAAAAGCGGCGCCTGTACTGACTGTAGTTCCCACAAGATGTCACCAACTCTGTCAGGCTGTTGAATGCCTAGACAGAAACATTGTGCATAAGTCGTGAATCAATGTCATGAATAAGCTGTCTAGGTTTTTTTTGTTAAACTTTCCTACAAATGATGGATTGTTACTACTACTAATAATACCATACACTGTCAAGTTTTAATAATATATTGAACGAAGGGCGAGTCTAGGATTTGACCCTTGGGGGGTGGGAGGCAAAGAAAAACAGGACAAATTTTCCTAGAGGGAGGATGTGTATGATACTGCTGGTGAAATGTATATGGAAATCCAGGACAAACTGCTAAAGGGCTTTCAAAAAACTATTTTAGAGGGGCTGAAACAAAAAATAGGGGCTAAACTGCTTATGTATTAAACAGAGCTTCATTTTCAGTAATATTCTAAATTATCTGGCTCTCTGAGTTTACCCACCCAATAAGTTAGCAGAAACAGCCCCATTTATCTGATCATTATGTATAATGCCAAGAAAATGCAACCACTCTGAAATGGATTGAGAAACACACAATGTCTCATGTTGCATTTACATAAAAAGTAGTGTGTCTCTGTTCTCCACTAACCTTATTAGTCTCACTGCTGATGTGTGCCTGAGTATCTTTAAGTCTGGAGATGGAGCTGTTACTCAGTCCCCCTACAACAGCCATCAAAGTGTTGAAGTTCTGTAGCTGCAGCAGTTTCTGCCAAAAAAGGCCAAAGGGAGAGACACCATTACTAATAAAAGGTGCTTCAGAAAATTAAAGCTACAATCTACAAATAGTTTAAATATTAATCCTGCCCTCCATTTATCCCTTAAACCTCCTTAAAGACCCTGTTCTAAACAATTAAATAGTTTTCTTCATACAGAGAAACTTCGCAGACAATGCAGAATACAAGTTAAACATCTCTCCGTATCTTAACTCAAAAAGAAAACCCATTAAAATAAGTTCTAATCTTGGCATCAAAGCTGCACTATGACTTGAAACAGAGGAAAGAACAAAACTTCAGTTCATACAGACATGCTCAACTTAAGTGTGAAGCCGATTATGGTGACACCAAACTGCAAAAATTTAAAACAAAAAGAAAGCACAAAAACAAAAGCTTGCAACTTGTATGGTAATTATCAATAAAACATGTCGCTATGGAGTTAAATATATAGATATAATTGATAAAAGATCACTAGTTTAATAATCTAGTAAAACATATCCAGGGATGCGATTTCACATGACAGCTGTCATTCCTCAAGTCTTCCGGAAACTACAGAGATACCAAAGACAGAGTAGCTGATGACGTATTTAACGTAGTTTACTGGCTGCATTTGCACCTCAGGACCACACGTTTTTGTTTTTTTTTTTTGCGTTTTCTTTTTGTTCTTGTGTTTTGCACTTCTGCAGTTCTGAGCTGCAAGTTTTTGTTTCTCTTTATTGTATCTGCACCTCAGGACTACAGGGTTTTGTTTCTGTTCGCTGTATCTGTACTTCAGGGCTGCAAGTTTTTGTTGTTGTGTTTTGCACCTTAAGTGTCACTGTAGTGAATTGCTGTTACACATATACATATGCACATGCACATACATATGTATGCATGTGTTAGATACAAAAATATTACAGGCAACAAAAACAGCAGCATAGAATGTCGTTTCCATCCACTATACAAATTACAAAGCTGTAGCTTTATCAGGGTCCAAGTAGCACAGCTGATGGAACTCTATTTTTTAAATTAGGGCTTTTGAGGTTGAGGAAAAAAAATACAAAAATAACAGCTAGAAAAAATAGTTCAACATAATGACATTTAAATAATAAGGTGATGCAGGACACAATTGCCATAAACAACTGAAGGATACAGAATGGGATTCACTCACATTTCACTCAGAGCACAGCACAAGTACAAAACTGTTTTCACCACTGACAAATCATTAGAGAAAGAAAAGATGAAAAGAGAGGATTAAGACAGACTGAAAGAGGAAGTGCCAGGGTGGCAAGCACAGTAAGAGAGGCAGAGGAGCAGTGGGTGAGGGGAAATACAGGAAAGGGAAAGAGTGGGGGGTAGAGGTTCCCCAGGATGAATTAAAGGGGATGTCAGAGGGTGGAGATAATGCGCACACAGGGAGGCTCATGGTGTGCCACGAAAGCAGTTTGCATTGTACGCTTAGAGTATGCTTCTCACCTGACTGACAGCAGACTGCATTTGAAAACGTACAATGCATGAACCCACTTATACCACGGTTAGAACATATTTGGCTTACATGTTTGTATCTAAAGGCATTATTTTCACATTTACAAGTTGAAAACACATTTATTAGTAGGATTATTTTCTTCCACCAATGATTAAACATTTTGTTGGGATATGACGTAAACCGCCATCATTAGGCCTAATTCAAAAATTAGTCCATTGCATAAACCATAGTATTTTTAAATTTTGTTCTACATCTGGAATTTTAAGTAACGTTACTTAGAATTTAAAATTATAATTGCGTATTTATTTACTACCATGTTTAACCTGGCTCACACCATGAGTGCAGTTATAGAAAATTAAAATCAACACCCTTCCCCATCAAATGAGATTTGAGAATTCAATAGCACTGTGGTGTAAGAGTACTTATATGAGACTTAAGTTTCTTGTAATACATTGGATGTTACCATAAAAAGGCACTTCTGACTGACAGTTAGTAAAAGCCAGCAGAAAGCATGATATACAGTATGAACAGACCTGAGCCACACTGATGAAATGAGTGAACACAGCAGCTCTCTGCAGAGCTGTGGGCTTGCTAAGGACCATGAGCTGGATCCAATGTGACACGCTGTTGAAGAGCGTGATGAACCGCTCCAGAATGGGGTTGTCCACAGTGCATCCATGCATCACAAAGCTGTGGTAGTCCTGGAACTGGAGAATATTGCAGAGGAAGTCTCAGAAACCAACTAAAAGTAGAAGGCCCCAAAAATATACATGAATAAACATCATTAAAGTAGTCTCTCTTCATGGATGGTCAGACAACCATCATACCAAGATCTTGCAGAAAGATTTATACTCCAAGTAGGTGAGGTGTTCAGCAAGTTCACAGGAGTCCAGGTGATCAAACAGTAATGACATCTTCCTCTTCTTGGAGACAGAAGTAACACGACGTGTTACTTGTCGCTTCCATTCAAATGATGGGCTGAAAAGAACAAACTGTGTCACCAAATTTATCATCCATCCATCTATTTTGTTTAAGGTTGCAGAGGAGCCTGGAGTCTTTCTCAGGCAACACAGGGCACAAGGTTGGTGTACACGTTGCACTGGAAAGGAAGCCAGTCCATCACAGGGCATATGCATGCACATATTTACACAACTGTGAGCAGTTTAAAAACACCAATTAGCCTTATGAGCATTACACACTCATAGAGCAGAGGAGACAACCTCAACAAAAACAGCTGCTCTCTTCATAAAATTATCTTTTTATATCTCTTTTTAAGCTTGATTTCTCGATTAGCCAAGAAAACAAAACTGAAGAGCAGGCTTAAACTATTGGGTCTGTTGCTAACGAGTATTTTCACTAAGCCACATATTAGGATGGTCTGCAGCGCTGAGTAATTGCATATTTGATAAAGAATCCATCCATCCATCCATCCATCTATCCATTTTCCTTTACTGTCTTTGTTGTGATAGGTCTGAAGTCTACCCAAGAAAGCACATGAGACACCACGAATAGGATGTCAGTCCAGCACAGAGCACACACACCAACCTACTACAGGTGATTTAGAGACATCAGTCTGCAGGAAACCAAACTTCCCACAAATTGAAAACCATGCAACACTGGGAGAATGTGGAAATTGGGAACTCGCACATTCCTGGTGCTTTTAGAGCAGAAGCACATAGGAGAGGTTTCCCGGACAGGGTTCAGTTTTAAGACAGGAGTAGGCCCTAGCCTAAAATAATCATTGATTAAAAATTGGCTTTCTGAAACACAGCTTAAATTTGTCTTAGTTACTCCGTGACTACGGAGTCTTTGGCTATGTTAAACGAGATTAAAATTTAACCACCGATGTTAATATTCTTTATTTTGGGTGTGGGGACCTGGCACTGGCCTTAGGGTGCTCATAAAAGCTGGAACAGATTAGTTTGATCATTTGGTGAAATCAGATGAGTTAAAACAATAGAAGGAGAAAAAGGAACATTATTTAAAAAAAACTTTAGTGAGTATGAAAAAACACAATTGAAGCAAATAGGGTCAAGACATCCAGCTATAGAAGACAACAAAGATAAATCTGAAATTGAATTAAAGAAAAATAATGGCCGGACATAAATTTCCTATGGACACAATGCTGATGAAAATAATCCCAAAAGGACAGTACAACAGCTACAGGTAAGATTCATATGCTCATTACTACACTCAGTTACTACAATACTTAAATTACAATTTTCCAATATAGGTCTTGTGGTAAAATATGAAAATAAGAACACTGCAGTGGCCCAAAGTGAGAAGGTTAAGACTGGTCGTGGACCACCAAAAAAGCAGAACCTGACCAGTCAAATGATTTGATATAAGGAATAGTGACCTGGGAGGGGGTAATAAAGAATTTAAAAGGAAGTAACAGGTCTGCAGACACAAAGGACAGTCAACCTTCCACATTTTTTGTTGCATTTAGGTATTCTGAACAAGCTGATCCTACCCACTATCACCAAGCAAAGTTCCAAAGTTCTTTCAACCTGAGCATACAAAAAGAAAATACGTGAATCATGAGTTGCACCGCTGTTTGGGAACTGTAAATATGGAGTGCCTATACCCTGAAAATTCAAAGAAAATCAGTTCCTGTACTCCTCAGCATCTGGTGTTGAAGGAAACTTGATGGGAATATGGCATCAATGTATACAGCCAATCACTACTGGGAAGTTCCCATATTCATAGAATTGGAATTGGTATTTAGCTTGACCTGCAGCATCAGAGAACTAGATGTAACGACCCTGTAGTTCACCAGTAACCCTCCACACTTTATGAACTATTTTCCACACTGTTGCTTCATAGAAACCACATAAACCTCCATTTTCAAGGTGAAGGGCACCAGATGCAAAAAACCTTTGTTCAGCACTTAGAGACAAGGGGCTATAGGCTTTCCTATAGGCTCCGTGACAGCAATGCCAGTCTGGGCTCCAGCAATGAAAATCACATGTTTGTACATGTGAAAAGAGTCTCCAAAACTCTCTCAAACTAAAAAAAAATCATCAGTATTATTTAATGGGTAACTCCTGTCAATGAGTATCTTGTTGACTTGACTTCCTCTTCCGGCCCAAGGAGGATGGACTCCCCCTTTGAGTCTGGTTCTTCCCAAGGTTTCTTCCTTCTTGGGAGCTTTTTCTTGTTACGGTCGCCTCTGGCTTACTCACTGGGGGCTTTGGCCAGGGACAATGTAAAGTGCTTTGAGTCAATGTAATGTTGTGAAAATGCATTATACAAATAAAATTGTAAATTGAAATTGAGTAGGCTTATTTGTCTGGCTGGTTCATTGGTCTTCATTGAAAAAGTCTAGGTAATCCATGTGTCTCCACTGACAGACAGCATTAATCTGAAGTTAAACCTGCCACCTTGGTGGTTTAATTTAAGCCATCATTTACTCCAGGAGTAATTCTAATCTTCCTTCAGAAAATAAGCTCAATGAATTCAGGACCAAGCTAAATCTAGAACTATTTCAAACCATAACTAAGAAAGCATATTTCAGTCAATCTGATTTAAAAGGCCTTTTTAGTCTGACTAGGCTTAATTTCTCTCTGGGAAACCACTCCATACTGTTTAGATCTCATATTCAGTATATATAATGTTCAGTCATTGCTCTCAATGACTATGCTAATTACATGTGGTATCAAAATTAAACATAATATTTCAGGTATACAACAATAAAATAACGATCCACTGGTATGAACACAACTGCTGAAAGAATAACACCACTTTGTTTAACTGCAGAGTCAGATGACTTTGCTCTTCAAAACTGGGAAAAAAAGAAGAAAAACAGACAACAAAGGCAAATAACTATTCATTAAAAGGTAAGAGTTGTTATTATAACTAATATTTTGTATTAGCTAATATGAATCATGTTGACAAACATAAGAACATGCTGCTTCTTCAGTAACTAGAAAATGATGGGTACAATAATGCATATTATGCTCAGCATAAGAGCAGGTTGTTGGTTCTTTTATGTTATCTCTGCTGTAATAGTGCTGTTTTTATTGTCTACACAAGCGCTTATTTTTCATAGAGCAAGAGTCAAATATGATATGTATTATTGTCTATTTTGATAGCTAGTAATGAAAACACAATTTATTGCATTATCAGCAACAAATGAAGAGGTTCTGGGTGATAAGTTGCAAAGCCTGTAAGGCACATTGGGAAACTCACACATTCTCAATGTTAATCAGCTCACTCTGGCACTCATTGCCCTCGCTGGTGAGCAGATCCTTGAGGCCTTTGATCTGCTCTGCTAGCTCTGGGTTCAAATTGAATTCAGCAGGAAATTCAGAGATCCAGTACCTATGGAGAGCAACATATGGACTCATTTCTGATGTTTCACAAACAAAGCAGGTACTGTATAATGTCCTGATTCGAAACAGAATATTTAAGATTCCATCTTACCGGACCAAGTGACAGATTTTTGTCTGCAATTCAACTGCAACATTCTCCTCTTGAAATCTGCAGAGCTATCAAGGAGACCTTTTGTTTATCAGGCTCTCTTTGGCTACTGTACTCTAATGGCTACCTTGCAAGTTAATTTTGGTTAAATTTTTTAAAATGATTTTTTATTTTAACACAATTTTTTAAATTTTGCTTCCTTTTCAGGCTGGTTTCTGTTTAGTTTTATTAGTTTTTGACCACTTTTATTTTACTTTGTATTTTTACTGAGATTCATAATTTGCTTTCGCTTTTCACCGACTGGGGTGGGGGGGCCTTGAGGGAGTGGCAATCAATCGTATGGCTCATTATTGTGTTGTATTTGGGATGCCAATTGAGCACCCCTGCCGGACAGCATAACCATGTAAGTGTGCGTGTGTGTGTGTGTGTGTGTGTGTGTGTGTATGTATATATTATA
>JAAGVU020000002.1:17225888-17240963 GCA_011763525.2 Mormyrus iriodes
CACAGTCCAAAAACATGCTGAGGTTAATTGGAGTTACCAAATTGCCCATAGGTGTGAATGTGTGCATGAATGGTGTGAGTGTACCCAGCGATGGGTTGGCGCCCCATCCTGGGTTGTTCCCTGCCTTGCACCCACAGCCTCCAGGATAGGCTCCAGACCCCCCCGCGACCCGAAATGGAATAAGCGGTTCTGGAAAATGTATGGATGGATGGACTTTCAAGGGGGTGTATGCATTTTTGCAACATAGTCTTGAATAATTTTGTAAGGACACTTTGTTTTCTTGTGTGAGCAAATTAACAAATCTTGTTTGCAATCAATGGCCCACATTTGCAGGAGTATAGTATCCCATAGAAAATATTGATTCTGAAAGGAAACTAAAGGTTTTCTGGCAAATCAGTTAGGGTGTACTCATTTATGATCAGCACTGTATATATTCTTGTTACCGTTTTGATGTAAATAACTTGTCTGCTCTATCAGTGTGAAGTTACTGAGTTTTCCAAGTTTTAGCCTAAATTGAGATTACAGGTAACTATGGTAATATGCTTTATTCCATTTAAGGTTTTTTTTTTTAGTTAATTACTAGTTCTACTGGGGTTGCACTGCAATACACAGATTACACACTTTCTGTTTTGTTGCAGACTTTTATTGAGTGATACCTGAGAATGAGAATAGAAATTATAGAATAATCTAATCCACAAAGTGATTCTTGTGCCAGTTTGGACATTTTCAAACTGTTTAGTGGTCATCTCTGTGTATCACTCAGGTGAGCTGTTATGGAGGCTTCAGTCCCATAAACTAGTGGGAGTACACATGGCATTTGGCTCATAGGAGGTATGTCTATCACAAGTTCAAAGCTACTTTTGAATCAATACGTCACGTTTTTTCTACCTACACACAATGGAGAAGAAAACTATCCAAGAAAGTGCTGTAATTACTGCTCAAGAAATACTGAGTTTTAGGGCCAAAGCAAGATTTCCCACACGACACCGTACCATATCATTAACAAAATAAAAGATGTGCATTTCCAGGATTATACTCATTTATATAAAAACATTACTTGCCAAAAGTGTTTTTCTTTTTAGAGTGATGGTATTCTTAGCCTGGGTAGTATTAAACCAGCATCAGAATGTATTCTCTGATATGACTACTAAGCACTTACGTAAGTCGCTCTGGCTAAGGCAGTCTGCCAAATGCCATAAATGTAATAAACAATGTTAGACGGTCTTAAAATTTTGTGAGTGTTGACAGTATACTGTATATACTACCATTCAAAAGTTTTGGGTCACTTAGAAATTTCCACGTTCTGCAAAAGAAAAGCATTTTTTGTCCGTTTAAAATAACATCAAGTTAATCAGAAATTCAGTGTAGACATGGTTAATATTGTACAGGACTATTGTAGCTGGAAACGACTCGTTTTTAATGTAATATCTACATTGGGCTACAGAGGCTCATTATCAGCAACCATCTGTCCTGTGTTCCAAAGGCATGTTGTGTTTGATGATCCAAATTTAGAAGGTAAATTTGATCATTAGAAGACTGAGTATCAGAAGAAAGTTGTTTCGGGCCATTTTCAGTCTATTATTGTTCTGAGAAATTAAGGCTAATCCATGGGAAATTTCCAAGTAACTCCAAACCTTTTAATGGTAGTGTATGGAAGAATAAATTTGGGACATAAGACAAATAATATGCAAACTGTAATTTTGACTGGCACCCTAGTGTTGAGTATCGAAAATGGTACTGAATTTCAATATACTTTTCTTGGTATCAAGTTTACACTAGATTGTACATTAAAATGAACAGAAGGTACATAAGTTCATGTACCATATAAACAGTGTCATATAACCACTTGGCCAGGTGATTCAAAAAAATGAATATCTACTATGCATGTTATCAACATCATGATAAATAAAAATGAACTGGATGACTACTAATTCAAATAAGGACAAACAGGTTCAATTATCCTGCTCTAGCAGTGAGTTAGGAGAAAATATCCCAACTCTGTAAAAAAGACAAAATAAAACTAGACAAAAAGTGTGTCAAACCAATGTGGAGACAATTACAACAAAGACTACATTTGACAGTTCTATATTTTTATTAAATTGGCTGAAAACACTTTAGATTTACAATCGGAAAAAAAAAAAAAAAAATTTTTAAAAAGGCACAGTTTTCTAGGTTTGCCTGAAATATGAAATTTGTATAACCAGGGTAACAAAAATGTAAGTTTTAAAATCAGTAATATAAATATGTAATTAGGGTAAAAGCACTTTTTAAGGTTATTTCCTAAGCAGAGTTAATACACTAAGTAATAGCTGATAAACAGGGCTTTCGGAAAAAGCGGGGTTTGTGCAAATGTTTTGAAAAGGCAGATCTGATTTTGTATGCTTACTGTTGCACTCCAAGGAATGCTTATTTTAAGTAGTTGACCACAATTCAGATCAACATTTCTGTTCAAATTTAACAAAACTTTTATCCCATGCCCCATTTTAATATTTTTACAGACTGCTGTTAATAAACACACAAACTCTACACAGGCCAAAATTTTTTTAAATTTCTTAAAGATACCAAAACATCCTGTGTTTTTTCTTTTCCCGATCATTTTCTTTTATTAACATCATCCAATATTCTTTTATTACAGACAAGCACTTAAGTCAAAAAGCGCTTAAAAAGTTACGCGCTTCTGAGCCAAGCATATTCTCCCCTCATGGTCATGCGCACCGCACTTAATCCAAAAATGAAGTTGTGGCTGTGCAAGGAGTATAATTAATTCGTCAGGCAAGGGGGTTACACCCTCAATGATTTTGGCAATAAGCAAAACATGGACTAGTCCATTTACATTGTGAACCTAACTGAAATCTTCAGAAACCCTTTTATTTTGAAAATGAAAGCATGGCGTTAGCCTACTATGCTTATAACTTATAACTGATAATGAATGAGAATCCTTTGACAAAAACAAAATGTTAGGAAATGGTGTTTGAATTTTGTGTAGAGCAATTGACATCACCTTATTAGGTACATTAAAATTATGAAACTTACAGCTCTAATTTAATGATCCTTCAGCCATTTTCCACAAATAGGTACTTCTGTCACTATGATCAAATAGCACAAAACGATATAAAATGTTTTTTAATCTTTCAGATTTTCTGCAAGTAACCCACAAGACAATTAATATAAGATGTATTGATTTCTTCAATCATTTTACTCCACAATTGATTAACTAGAGGCAAAAATTGATGTTTTAGATAATATAATGCAAGCCCGTCAAACTAATTTTACAAAAATTCGAGAAAATTGATACGTTCCAGTAATGAGTTAATAAGAATGACCCATATTTTGTTTAAGAACGAATTCAAATACTTTGTTTTTTTCCCCCTCTTCATTCGGGACAATTTTGTAAACAAGCAACCAATAGATATGGTGTAAATGATATAATTATTAGTAGCATGGACAAAGTTTAGAATTCATTGCTGATAAAAAAATTATAATAATAATAATAATAATGCAATCAACTGTATATTCCTAATAAGCTTATACGCTACAGCACAAGCTGCGATGTATTATTCCAAACCAACTGCTAATCACTGCCACTAAAAACCTACACATCTACCCCAATAAGTGTAAAATGCTTACCAATTAGGCGAGTGTCCTGGTCATGTAGTTCCGTTGGGGACCCCTGACCTAGTGCATGTAGAATATGTATGAAGTGTATGGATGTGTATGCAAACCAAAACGATTAATGTCTCCATATAGGTTGGTACCCAATCTGTTCCTACATGAACAGTATGGACAGGACCATATTACAATACATATTTCAGTGCCACTTAAATGCCTGAGCTGCTGACAAATATTTGCATTCTGGTGCTCAGGCAACAGAAGCATCACTGCACCTCACATACCAGTGCTAGTTAATATTACACTTGATCTGATGTTAACAGAGACCTACTGTTAGTTTTACCCATGTTTAAGGTAGCTACTAGCTATCTAAATTAGGGGTCTCCAGGTAGCTCACCAAAAGTCCTTTAAAAACCCCAAAGGAAAAAAAAAAAGTTTGCATTTGCATCAAGTGTCATGCATTCACTCACATTTTCATTTAGTCTGTTCAGATGTTGTTGAAAATTTACAAACTGTGATTTTAGTTTCAATTATACAATTATTGCTAACATTCATTGGCTGAAAAAAAAAAAAAGAAAAAAAAAAAATCACACTGCACAATTTACGCTAACCATGTTGTTAGATTGAGCGAGTTAACACATTGGGCAAAATTTGATTGGATTGTGCAACTGAAAAATGTGGTTGATGCAGTTTAATATCTAATTGTAATTCCAATTAGGCAACTCTGGTTCTCGTTTCTCCCCAGCTTTACAACAGCCGAAAAAAGTTGTGTCTTTTAGTCAGTCACTACGTAAGGCACGAAATGCCATGCAAAATCTTTTTTTTTTCCACCACGTTTTCATAACAGAATAATTATCCCAAGATCTGAGGAAAAGGGACATTGTTTTCTCATTGTAACAGAATAATTACCGCATTGGCCTGAACATAAGATGATCCCCTACTTTTTAGCAACTTGGAAAAAATGTTTTTGGAATACCAAATCTTACCTTTATAACGAAAAATCATTTTGTTTGACAAGATCATATAGC
Source organism: Mormyrus iriodes (assembly GCA_011763525.2). Lineage (NCBI taxonomy): Eukaryota > Metazoa > Chordata > Actinopteri > Osteoglossiformes > Mormyridae > Mormyrus > Mormyrus iriodes. The sequence goes on from JAAGVU020000002.1 coordinate 17,230,526, forward strand.
GCATATATATATAGAGAGAGAGAGTATTACAAAACTCCACAACCCTTAAGGGTGCAGAATATTAATAAATGATATAATAGCTCTTTTAAAATGAATGTTACTGTCTTTATTAACGGTCACGATCGTTTTAATACTAGCAGGGACATAGCCAGGGAAGCCTCATGCTCAGGGATACACACTAAACACACGCATTGGCAGGGCTGCCAACTATCATGCATGTGGTGTGACACTCACGCTATCAGACACTCGCCCTCGCACAAAGAATCTTACGGCAAGTCTGTATTACAGTAAGTCAAAACACTAGTTACAAAATATCAAATTTGGCACCATCTATTCCCTGTTGTCTAGACCCTGAATATAAGATGTATTTTCAGATGCATTTTGAGGAAAGAACACCGTCATATTTCAGGTCAACACAGTATCTCAAAACAGTCATTGTTTTCTCATAATAGTGGAATAATTCTCTCTGTATGATAATTGCAAACAAACATATTGTGATGTCATTGGGCTGGTCACACCATGTGCAGTGCCACTCATTTAATGTAAGCAACCACATTTTGTGTTGTAAATAAGTGTAACAGCCATGCAGAATTTTAACATGGAGTGCGTGTCATGTCCTGTCTCTATGTTGCACCATGGTCCTAGTTAATGCTATGTCATAACATTATACACAACACATAGCCGTTAATGACAATCCACTTAAGATTTTATATAAACAAACCTTCACACCCACATTCAAATCTAAACAAACTGTCTGAATACTTATGACTTATTCCACTAAGCAAAATATGCTATGCTTGACACGGCTCGATCAACAGCCCTGGTGGATGAAATGAAGTGTCAAGCCTCTCATTAAAGGTAAAACAGAATGTGTTATTTAAAATTTTGTTCAACGATAAATGTTCTTCAGTGTTAAACAATCATAAGAAGGGTCTCATGACACTTTAGCTTTAGTGCTATTAAAGATTAGAGACCCCTGGTCTAAAGTGTGGCATTTGAAAGGACTCCAAAACCAGGACGTACAAGAAATGTTTTAAAATAATGGCATGTAAAGGGGGAAACGTCAAATTCATTTACATATTTAAGGTATTAAGTTAATATATTGTTCAATTTGAAGTTCTAATTTTCCATAGAATAAAAAAAAAGCAGTTTGTCATTGAATTTCATTTTGTGCTTTTATTTTCTATTTTTTTAAGTACCAGTTCAGGCATCACTTAGGTACTTTCACACTTTTAAAAGTATAGTTTTAGCACCAGTATCAGAGAAAAACCAAATCAATACCCAACCCTGTCTGTCTCACTCTCACAGGAATGCAAGTACATTGGTTTATGTAATGGATTTTTCCCTTTCCTAATGACATGGGAATATTCCAGGACGATAATGCCAAGATTTATCAGGCTCAAGTTGTCAAAGAATGCTTCAGGAGCATGAGGAATCATTTTCACACATGATTTGGCCACCACGGAGTCTTAATGTGCTACAGAAGACTTTACGGAGTGGTTCAACTCACTTGTCAATACAAAATCTCAGTGAGAAATGAATGCAAATCTGGATGAAAATACGAAATATGTTGACATGTTGCATAAGTTTGCGGAAACAATGCCATGTCAAATATTCACCATAGCCAAAGCTAAAGGCAGTCCAACGAAGCATTCAAACGGCAACATTTTTTTTTTTTGGCCAGGCAGTATTTAAATTCTTAAATAATCGTATAAATTATTCATATGTGTTTTGGATTGTATCAATTGTTTCCTAATAAATGACACATTTTGTTTTGTGAAAGTTTTGTTGTGTTACATGTTCAGCTTTTTGAAAACTGAAATATGTTTGGCCATGTACAGGCATGTGACATAATATAGCCCTCCATGGCAAGTACTGAGAAATGCACTTAAGTGCATTGAGTTACTGGTAGAATGCACATAAGGGTCATTTACATGTAAGTGTCCCATATTTTGGAGTTTCTCCACCTAAAGCAATTCATCAAGCCTAAGCATACTTAAAACCCACACTAAAGTCAATGGGAGAATATGCTTAAGTCAAAAAAGCATGCAACTATGTGCTTTTCTGACTTAAGTGCATGGGAAAATATACCCCAATAACGCATAATGGAGTTCTGTAGGTATAAAGTGCACTGTAAATCATTTATTTTATTCTATACATTATATCATTTATTACAACTTGTCACTTTTAGTGGTGAGGAAATATAGGAAGTACTTACAATACATAAAAATAAATGTATTAAAATAAATGTCCTATAACATTAAAAAATACAAGCTTCAAAGAACACCATGGGGCAGAGGGGAACATCCACTTCCCCAAAACAACCAGGTATTATCTAATGCCATCAAAATGTATTAGGGTTGTACAATTCATTCATTATTACTACCAAAGGATGCAAAGCACATTACATCAAAACACCATAGTACACATCTATGGCGCATTTTGTAAAAGAATTCTACTGTGGGGAAAAAAATAAATAAATCTAACTGCCTTCTCTACTTCAAGCATTTGCGGATTGTCATTTTTATTGCTTCTAGTATTTAGTGCTTCTAAAATACCTGAGATGCTATGAAATAAAGTAATTTAGCTGATGAAACAGGAACTAATTTCAAAGAAGAAAACACAATACACATGCTAGAATTTTTTTTTTTTTTTAATTTAGCCATTACTCCAGCAGGACTCTTCGATTAAAACTGACAAAAAATTAGCATAATCCCCCTTCAGACATTCTTCAGATTAGTTGTATCGAAGCCCCCAAACCAACTTACCTTTATACAGCAGTCTTCTACTGAAGGTGTCCATCACACTGCTTCAGCAAGATCTGGCAGGACAGACTTCTCCCAAGAATTTTTTAAATAATACTGACAGCTGGCAATCGGAAAGGGAAAAAAAAGAGAATATCTGACCGGGAAAATGCCTCTTAAGAGTGAAGATTCTTATAGAATGGGGCATTTGTCTCGAGTGCAAGGGGTGAGAAAATTTTAAGATGCTTAACAATAACTGAGGAATCTTTGCAACTTGCATAACGGTAACTCAGGTTAATGACTATGATACTTCATAAAATGTATTAAATATTTCCAGTCAGGTCTGCCTCCATGCTGTGGTACACTGATGCCTTGCTACTAAATTAACACAAAAGAATTTAAAATTTACTTTAAAAACGCCTAAATAAAATATGTACAATATTTTTATATAGACATTAAGAATTTAAATTCTCATTGTATTGAAAAAAAAAATATCTTTATGTCGACGCAAAGAAGAAAACGTACGTTTACCCATTTTCGGAGTACTGTTTTTTCAATTTTTAGTTCAAAACTAAAAGTAACAAAAACAAATGACACTGCCATTTGAATAAAGTTTTATTACTATGCTAACAAAAACGCAAAGTGCAAAAATGTACCTTCCTTTAACAACTGACAGTAATTTAAACAAAATAGAAACGTTTTGGTTGATTTTTTTTTTTTTTTAACATGAAAACGAAAAAGTTTTAAACTAATTATACAGCCTCAAACATTTCTCAAAATTATACTCTGCACCTTCCTGTGGCGAATAGCATTTTCCCAATTATACCCAAAGCTCTAAATTTATCAAATGAGTTATGATCTTGTACAGACTGAGTATAAAACGTATGTTATACATTTCAGAGAATTAATTAAAATAACGTGAGACGTCTTATTTAAATTCATTAACTATTCAGGTTTGTACAGCCTTTGGAGTCTACATTACAGCCTTCTAGGGCTCAAAATATAGATTTTTTTTCCAACAATCAAAACAAAAAAAACAAAAAGCAAGGTTACATTTTAAGCCAGTAAAGACGAAAATGAGACGAGTGTAAAAACGGTTTAGAAAACGATATGTCCGCACTAGAATTCCTCCTTTAAGAGCCACAGGCAAACAAAACGCGATCTGCCAGACGAGGGGGTGTATCGCACCAACGTGCACCAGGAGACGACGATCTTGTCATTGATAATTTTAACCTGGAAAGAAAGCAAACCACACGAGTCAACTGCCTTTTAACTGCACACAGCACGCGTTTCAAAATTGTTTTTTACTCTTTCTACAGGATGGTTTTTGGAGACTATGAATGCAGCTCGTTTGATGGTTCCCTATATTAAGGTTTTGAAACTATGAATTTAGGACAATACTTTATGTTAATCTTCTATTTGGCAGGACTTTTCATGAAGGCTTGATTAAGTAACTTAAAAAAATAAGCACAGTCAGTGCCAGCTGAATTTACTCTCACATAACCTGAATTTGAACCTTGCGCTGCAAAGAGAAAAAAAAATTATTCTGTGCAACTGAACTTCATTCTCCTGCAGGAAGAAATGTCACCCTCAAGGGCAGATGCAGCATTAACCTATTCTCACCTGCTGAATACACATTGATGTATGGTTAGTATGAGTAGCGCGCAGGCGGTGGTGGAGGAACAGGTTCCCTGGCACGAGGCATTCCATACATTGATGTCCTGGACATGGATAGAGGGGAGAGGCGGGAGCGCTCATACGAGTAGCCATTCCCTGCTGTAGCAGAAGTGGGAGGCCCCCTGCGGATGGGACTGCGGTCCCTTGAGAAGTATGAAGAGGGGGGAGGGGGCACAGCGTGATGCTCACAGGAGTCAAGAGCAGACGATGGTGGACGCTCTCTTACAGCATTAGAAGGAGGTGGGGGAGGAGGTGGTATGGAGCTCACCCGTCGCTCCTCATATGAGGTTATGCCATATGGACGAGCACGGTACTTTTCATAGTAATCCACCACCCCACAGTTAGCCCGTTCACGATCAGGGTAGGGACCTCGTCTAGAGGGGGGCGGTGGGGGTGGAGGAGGAGGAGGGGCATAACCTTGGGACACAGGATGACTAAAGTGGCCCCGGTAGTAACCTGGTGGTCCAGGCTCAGGCCTGTCCCCGGGAAATCGAGGGTACCAAAAACCTGGCCTATCAGGAGGGTGGTGTGGATACTCTTCCTCCTCATCACCCCTCAGTCGGCTCTTTGAGATCTGCACATGAATCCGTTTTCCTTTAAAAGAAACCAATGTTAACTCACAAAAAAAACCCTACCAGCTCAAAAAAAACAAAAATTTCAAAACACCCACTTGATGACAAATGAAATATGAAATTTTCATAATAGTGTTTCCCTCTCTTACCTCAGACTTTTCCCAAAAAAAGGATGAGTAGGAAGATACCCATATACAGACCACACATCAAGTCTGACATGAAACATGACACTCAGCACTTTGCCAAGAAAAGCTTCCAAAGTTTTCAACAAACTAACTTTTCACCACCATTTGAAGACGCTTAAAAAGACTTTCCAGGTATGTTGAAAACTGCCAGCAATCACACTGATTCTTTTAAGCAGATTACAAACCCAGCACTTCCTTACCCTGAAAATCAGTATTGTCTAAGCCTTTGATGGCATCCATTGCTTCCTCTGAGTTTGCCATGTGCACAAAGGCAAAGTTCTTGATGGCAGTACATTCAGTCACAGTGCCATATTCTTCAAACAAAGCACGGAGTTCATCGTCACAGCCCTTCTCAACATTTGCCACATGTAACTTGACAGGTCCCTGGTTTTTACCATGGCTGGCCTCCACATTTATTGGCGTGCCATGCAGTTTGTAGAGATGCAGACTGCGGATGGCTTTTGTGGCAGTTTTCCGGTCTTCCATGTGCACAAAGGCATAGTTTTTGATGATGGCGCACTCAGTAACTGCCCCATACTGAGAAAACAGTGCCTGAATTTCATCTGCATTTGCCTCACGTGGAAGGTTCCCGATGAAAATCTTAACCATCTTAATGCAAAAATGTCTTTAGAGCCTAGCAAAAAGATTGGGGAAAAAGGTGTAAGCATTTTGAACGACACACGTGAAGTCACGGATTCTGTGAAGGTGACTATAAACTGACTTGACTGGCCCACTGCCTATCCCTGAAGTAGAGCTGGCTATTTTATTAACATTATTATGTACCTAGAAATCTTGAAGAAAGTGATGTAAATAAAATTATCTAAATTACCGTTTTTCTTTTTGAACATGACAACCTCGTATGTGCAAGGCACATGTCCCTTGGGTCCGTTGTCTCTAAATTTGCTGCATCTTAGAGGGGTATGCATGGTTGATGAACACAAGTAATAGACTCACATTGTTTCTACGTTATAGGTCACAAATAAACCCTTGGGATAAATATGGATTTTGAAATTTTGTGTGAAGTCAGTGTGTAGCCTAGGGCATGGCATTATTATTTTCTTTGTGCAACAAAACGACCACTTAATGTTGCGTGCTGTCCCATAGTGAACTGCTTAAACATGAGTCTTTAGAGTCGTTAGTCCATTTATTTATTCCAATGCACACTTAATATACAGAGTTTAATTAGTAAAAAAGCATTGTAATTATATACAGAAATACATAATCTAAATATCCAAGGGGTGTGCATTGTCTTCATCCCCCCACCCCCACAGTCAACTTCAAAGCACCCTTCACTATATGTCTCTCTCTCTCATGGCTTTAGAGTTATAACAGTTGGCTTGCTTTTGTTATATAACAGCTGGAAAACTGAATATTGAATATGAAGCTGTATCGTGGTTTAACAAGAAATGTCTTTGCAAGATATATTCCACAACTGAAGCAGAATGTTATAAGCTGTGTTCATTTTATGATGCCATCCCACCTCACTAGGTCTAACATGCATAGTTGTAAAAGGCAAGGCCTTTGTCCTTTGGCAGGCTCACAATTGGCAAGGAACTTATCCCATACAGCTTATTATTGTTAACCTCCAAACAAACCATAGAAGGGTCTGGTATAGGCTAATGTTGATTAAATGAGTTGAAGTGTGAGGAGCCATTGACATTTCTGACCTTTTTTGCTCACTTGATTAAAGCTTAGCTCTGTGCAATGAGGCTATGATACTTTTGTTCTAAATGGTATGTGAGGTGTTCCCTTGATAAATATTTTTTGCATGTTCTGCTGTTCTGAACGAAGCTTGACTGAAAGAGTCCCTAGAAAATTAGATAGCTTTCCACAATTACGGAACGCCATAATACTCTTCAATAATTAATTGAATTAATTGGAATATAAAAATAAATGTATAAATATAATTGAGTCCTTCTGTTTTTAAATAAAACAATATATTGCATTTCATAATATAATGCCAATATTTTACTTAAATAATTCAAATTCGATTTCACAATAAAGTTAAACTTCACATTTATGTATTTCCGAATGAGCTTTGTACTTCATAATGCCACTTTACAGAATAATGGTGAGCTCTGTCAATCACTTTGACAAGGGTGGGACCCAGCTTGTGATTTGCTAATTTTGTGAGATCCATTATTCAGCCTAGCAGATATAGGAAGTAGTTTGAAAAGCTATCGAGGATATAGGGGAGGTTAGTAGTTGATTGCGCAGATTAACGGAGCAAACACAGGAAAAAGGTTCTGTCATGCCAAATGTCTTACCCCTATGGAACGCCGTCGTTGAATTGTGTGTCCGACTTTGAGCAAGTGAAGTGAAAGTAGCAAAGCAGTCAGGGCCGGAGTGGGACGGAATTTCTGACCGGGAGTTCAAGCCCCCGTACAGCCCAATATAAAACTATATAAGCAAATGACTATTGTTTTATGCATATGTTACTACTAACATACCCATTATCTAAGCTACTGAACATGTCATTTTCACCGGCATGTTTCACCAAAATTAAAGCGTGCAGCAGCTTTGACATAAGGAAGCTTCAACAAAGTGCGCATTAAATGTATGATCGGCGCAAATTCCAAAACATCTTTAATAAATCACTTCTTATACAATTTATTTTTCCCAAATTCGCGCGGAACATTATTGATGCGCACTTTGACAAAGTTTCCATGCGGAATCGCGACAGACCGATGTTACGCCAACTTCCAAGCAGATTCAAAAACTTATTATTGGTTATGTAGGGGAAGATTATGCGTTGTTGTTGTTGTTGTTGTTGTTCACAATGCAGTTTGCTGCACAGTGGCCCATTCTGCAGTGACATACGTTCTGACATAAATCATGTCAAACGTCGTGGTAGAGATATAAGCATGACATATCGTGTTCTAAGAGTTTAGTAAGGAACACAATCAGCTTGTTACTGTAATACATGGAAGGCCAAAATGATCAGTAATATTGTGTTACATACTCTGAAATGTGCGTAGTTGCTGGCATTTGAAAGAAGCTTTACGGCGCAGTACGCAAAGGTGTGCAAATATAAGGACCATCGCTGTCTTAAGTCTTTGAAGCAGGGCAGTTTTACCGTATCTAGAGAATAAAAAAAATGCAGTGCGGAGACATTCTGTCTCACGGTTTATACCGCGACGGCGTTCCATATGTTCGATGTTCCTGTAATGCAACTAGTCTAACTTCAGCTACTGCAAAGACATTCACGGAACACTTGATCCAATCGCAAGGCCCCTCTCGCCCCCTCAAAATGATTGACAGTGCGCACCATTGTTATGAAAAGCGGCATTAAGAAATAAAACAACTGTTTCGGAAAACGTTCTTTCGGAAATACATCATTGTGGAAAGTTCAATTTTATTGTGAAATAAAATGTAAATGATTTAAGTAATCGCATTTGCATACATTATGAAATGTAATACCTTTCATTGAATTGCTTAAAAACAAAAATATGCATTTAATTATTGAAATATTTGTTTATTTATATTTTTATTTCTTTAATTTTGAATATTATGGCTTTCCATACACAATTGCACCAATTGTTATAATAGGCAATTAAGATGAATACCTCGTACGTACCACTGTCATATTCACTTTCTCTGAAAATAACACAGATGTCACGAGATTATTTGTAGAACTGATAAGTTATCAATACGAATTTTACTTCTTTAGGTTCGATTTTTTTCTCATAAGTCATAAACTACAACAATGAAATGGGAAGGAAAATCGTTTTTGTAATTCTTGTAAAACTATGATTTTGAAGATGCGATGTATTCTTAGTTAGCCAACGATCTGCTCATCGGTAATGAACTGATAAATCACACAGGAGTTCAACAACACCACCAGGAAATGATTACCTCGACCGATATGAACTGTAGTCATACTTTTGATCAAACTAACTAACTAAATTGATAACAAATCGCGAAACGTTTTCATTGTTAACCATTCAAATACTGTCCAAGCCAAGCTTGTTGCTTAGGATTCAAAGCAATTAATAAGTGCCCCGACCCATAAACTACCAGCAAGGCCGCAAGCAACAACGGCGGCGGCAATGGAAACAAACTGTAGCTGCAAGATCGCCTGTAATGAACTTTTACATGACTGCATAATCAGTTCAATTTGTGTTTGGAAAAAACGATTCTTCTGAAACACTTAATACATCTGAATAATAAAACAAGTTGCAAACTATGAAAAAGCTTCGCATTACCTGCAGCTTTACTAGACAAGTACTTTGCTGAATATGCAGGTGTAATTGTTGTGGACATTTATAACAAAGAATAATTAAGACCACGATATAACTAACATTTCTGATACTGATAATTTGTTTGCCAGAAATATCTTACCTCAGCCGTTCTATATGTACATTAAACAAAATGGCTTCTTTCCTCTTCTTTAGAAAATTCTTTTGTGCCCGCCCATCGAAAGGCTTTGGGGGGAGGGGGTGTATAAAAACTGCCAATTTATTGGTGTATTTTAATGTCGCTCGTTAGTTTGCTCTGGAGGCGAAAGACCCATTGGCTCAACGATGTTCAAAAACCAATCAGCGTCTGAGTCCAGAGTCAGGATTTGAAATTGCTGTATTGCTTATAACCCTGCTCAGGACTGACAGCGTTCACAACGTAGAGCTCTTGGCAGCGAAATAGTTATAAAACCTCTCTTTTGCGGTTAGCTAATTCTGGAGAATGTGGCCGAGGTTTGTAATGCTATAAATTATTGCAAAACACTATTTACACTAATAATCCAACAGTATCTTAGAGACAGCTACCTTGGTTTACAACCAGAGATTTGGCAAGGAACCTTTAAATTGTAAATAATAGAGGAACCTTCTTTGAACTAAAAAAAACAACTTAATAGCGTAATTGATATTTTAACTGTTTTTAGATACTTTGGCGCAGGGTATCCATGTTCCTTTTAGGCTTGTCAAGGCTAAATACTATATGGCCTAGGATATTAAAATATATCATAATTCGCATTATGTCGGCGATACATGGTTCGAATTATGGCTCGGCTCCCCTGAAAAATACGAGCTCCATTGAAAGCCTCCCCTGAGACGTTTAGGGGGACCTCTGAAAGATACGTAACGCTAGTTTAAAATACTGCGTTTGATTTTCACCGGAAACCTGCCAGGTGAAGAGTTTGAGCCCGCGCGGCTGTCGAGAATAGTTTAGCTAAACGGCCCTAAACCGTTTCCCATTCGTTCTCTATGGTAGTGCTAAACCACTACGGATGTAATATATCTTTCGCCACTACGATCTTGTGGCG
>JAAGVU020000002.1:17241063-17260908 GCA_011763525.2 Mormyrus iriodes
ACTTATAAAGACGTCAGCTTGCATTAGTAGATGAAACACTTAAACGAATAAATGAAGGTTGTAAAATAACACATTTTTAACAGGCTAGACTTCTGCTGGTTACTCACATTTACCAATGCACAACAAACAGTGCCATGACAGACGAACACAACGAACAGCTCACTGAATGAGAAGGAATGACGCAACCGACTGGCCAAGCTGCTTCCAGCGCCGAGGTGGTTAAAATGGTACGGTCCACATTAGGGGTGGCTGAAATCGTTTTACATAACCTCACCTTGTAGGAAAATTCTCTCTTTTTTTTTTTTTTTTTTTTTTTTTTTTACAACAAAAGAAAAATATGAAGACCCCCCCAAACTGCTATTTTTGTCTCTTTGGGGGGGGGGTCTGGGTCTTTATCGGGGGGTACAGTACCCCCCAGTACCCCCCGTAATTCGAATCCTGGAGGTACAGACGCTGCATGGATTACCTTTCGTATGGTCCCTACCTATTGCCCTTTCTGGCATGGGTGACCCTACCAGGAACAAAGCTTCAGCCAGTATAGCTCTCTAGGTCCTAGGAACACACAAGCTCATCCATCACAACAAGGCTGTAGTCCAAGGAAGGGAGTTTGAACTTAAGCTTTAAAATTTCTCTTACAAATCTTTCATATTTGTGTGCCTGTAATGTTATCCTTAGTATTAATATTAGTAATATTTTTTATTAGAGAACTAGGCAGAAAACGTCACTATAATTTAGGATGACCACCTAATCCACGTCAGGGGGGACACTATGAGCTACTTCAAGTTTTGCAAACTACTTTAAAACGGAAAGGCTAATGTGCTTGGTTAATTAAATCAAAACTTCATGTGCTTTTACTGGTTTGTTTCTTTGATTGAAAGCTGTTTCACATTAACATTAGTGACTCATGCATGATTAAAGGAGACTGACCAATCAGCACATAGCAAGAACTCAGTGCTAAAGTGAAACCCAGGTCTTTTTAATTTAAATGGTAGTTTACAAAACATCCCCTAGTTCATAGTGTCCTCGTGACATGGATTAGTTGGATACTTTCAGTCATATTAAAATTGTGAATATAGAAAAATGCATAAACAGTCAGTAAATATCTTTTTTTTTGTAATTTCACTGCAAAAAACAACAGTAAATTTCGTTGAATCCCACAAAGGAAACTATAACCTTAAAATTTTAAATATTGCTTCACCAAAGACAATAGTTAATTGATATAGTTTCACAAAAATATATTTAGTATTAAACACATTGCTTTATTAAGCTATTTTATTAGATCTGATTAATAACACTAAAGATAAAATAATGTATTTCATGTCATATGAGGAAAAATAACAGAAAACTGTAGTAAATACTACATATTACTGTTAAATTAATTATTAGAGATGATTATTCATACATTTTCCTACTAAACATAAATGCAATTCTAACCCTTATTTTCACACAATTCAACACATTTTACTGGTCATTTTAATTTGCAACCATATATTAACTATATGTTATTATTAATATTTGAATCATCTGATTTCAGCTCTTCCCATTTCGTTCAGCATAGAAAAGACCCCAACGTTGATCTCCTCTCTCACAACGCTGAATCTTCTCTCTCCAGCCAGTTATTATAGTGGTGTAATCCTCTTCAGAAAACTCCTGCACAAAAAAGGTGTCAACATTCTTCTACTTTTTTTTGTTGAAATGCACTACAAATAAAATAAGACATTCTTAATGTGCTTTGTTACTCAAGTTACTGAAACCTGACTTTGCCTAACCAGTTCAGTGGAATATATGTCAATTTCGCATTCTTTGGCCCACAATCGTCTGAGCATTTATCATCATTACAGATAGCTAATGGGGCACATTAGGGCTTGTGTAAATATCCCCACTATAGCATTCAGCACTAGCTAAAACTACAGTGCTAAACTCCATAAATGGCAGAATAGGTGTCTTGGACTACTTGTTCCAGTCCCTACTTTATGTCAAGTACTGGCTTGTGAGCTAGGCAGACCACACAATCCCTGCCAAGATAGCCAATGCCACGAACTGTATTACTGCCATGCTTATGCTAATAGAGGAAGACACTTGACAAACCACCCGCAGCCCTGCTACAGTACAGTCATTATCAAGAATCAGGTATGGGCATTCCTGGGACTGGTGGGGTACTATCATTGCTTTGTCCCCAACTTTCTTGCCCTCCCATGATGCCAGGAATCTACTGTGTACCAACAGGTGGCAATCATCACTATGCACACGGACAGTAATCACAGCTTCCTCGTGGATGGCCTGGAAACCACCTGTGAAGAATGCCAACAGGGCATAGCTGGTGGCTACTAATTGCCCCAGCCAGGGTGCAGGATTGTCTTTCCCAGTGCAGCTTAAAGCCCATGCTGGGGGGGTAGGCAAGTTCTTGGGTAAACAGGTTGCGAATTCTTTCACCTTCACTGTGGCTGAGCAGCCCTCAAGATGACTGTCCTGAGGGGACTGCCGTCCCCTGCCCATTTGGGGGATGAACTGCATTTCCTGTGAACAGGTGATCAGAGCCCCTTTATTGCCTCTCTCCTATGGCCTTTTCCCACCTCCCTAAGACCTCACCCTCCAGGGGAATTTTTTGGGTATCTGCATCTCCTGTGCCTCCTTGGCAATCACAGCCCTAACATGTGCATATGTTTTAGCAATATATAAGTAAGGATATATGTACTCATACCTCTGTGAACTCTTCCTTGATGTCTTCTGCTCTTTTCAGTTCCCTCTTGATCACCTGAATGAACTGGCTGGTCCTGTCCTCCGCACGCACTTGAATGAACCCTGCTTGCTCCAATATCTAATAAATAATTGATTTACATAGCTATACTAAGAAATCATAGCTTGGTGTTTCATGGTTCATGTAAATCAGACAAATATTGTTTGAATAATGTGCAGCTTCTAATAAGTACATTTTATTCTGCCATATCCTCCTTTGTGACTGTTGCTTTTTTAATATTGTGACGTACAGTACCTGTCCATATTTTTCTGGAGTGAGAAGGATGTAGCCTCTTTGTCTGACATACTTCTGAAATTCGGGTGACCATGGCTTCTCTCCACAGCAGTAGTCACTAATTAGTACCTTTCCTCCAGGCTTTAACCACAACTGCAGACAGAAACATCTTTATGTAGAAAGTTTACCTACACATTAAACAATTACTAGAATTGCTAGCTATAAAACCTCTAAAAGTCTTTTGTCAAAAGAGTTTGCAAAATAAGCGTATATCACCAGAAGTAATGCACTCAAAATTAATTCTGATCTCTATTAGATTTTTACTCGTAAATGGATCAACGAGACTTGTAGCAGTGTTTATTGAATGATAAAGAACCTACCAGTTTTCTGGTTTGTAATTTTTGTTATATTCAATCTTTATTAGTCTTTACTCTGGAAATTCACCTTATAGGCTTAGAAGTTGCTAAAAACATTTATTATTGAAGGGTAAAAAATTACATCAAAGTTTATACAGCAACATTTCATCATTTCTGCAATGACTGAAATTAAATCACGCAAACTCTGCCATATTTGAAAAAGCTTGCAATTTTTCAGATTTACTACAATTTTTCCATAAGAAATGGCTAAATCAACAGACAACATGCATTTGGACCAGGAAACATCCTGCAGCACAATCGCAATGCGTATCGTATGTGTGTGCAAAGAAGATGAGGAAAGCAAATAAAAATCATTTACCAAAAAGTTGCAACATTGTAAGCTGAGGCATTATATAGAGTTGGCGGCTGGTTATTGTGAGACAGCAGGCAGCCTCTTAGCGAATATATGACAAATATTTTTATTTGTCATTATTTTGTAGAAATCAGTTTTCACTTTGACAGTAAAGGGTTTTTCTGTAATTTTTTTGTTAAAAAGTCAAATTATGTTGATCATGATTGATTTGTAAAAGCAATAAAAGGGTAAAACATCCAAGGGGGTGAATGCTTTACATCAAATGTTTCACCATGTTTGTGTTTTCAGTACATATCCCATAAATACTTACATAAAAATTCTTGAAAAGGTCCAACTTATCAGAAATATGAAGGATTGTATCCCTGCTATAAATAACATCAAATGAACTTTCAGGGAAGCTTCTCTTGGTGGCGTCTCCTAGCTCAAATTGTACCTGTGACAGGAAGAAATTACAATTTGACAAAATATTTGCAGTATGCATTTCTAGCTCCACATTAGCAATGAAAGATACATGCAGGTGGTTGCACAAGTTAATTTATTTAAAAGGAAAACCTGGAAGGGGAAGTTCCAGGGTTGGGTATTTGAATCTTTTGTTTGAAGTTTGCATATTCTTCCTGTGTCAGACAGCTTTCCTCTGACAGTTATGTTAATTGGTGAATGAATGAATGAAAGATGCATTTATTTAGCACTTTACAAGACACCCAAAGCACTTTACCGAACCAATGGGGAGCCACTACAACCACCACCGCTGTGTAGCACCCACCTGGATGATGCGACGGCAGCCATTCTGCGCCAGTACGCTCACCACACAGTAGCTAAGGTGGTGAAGGGGCAGGAGTTGAATTAACCAATTAGATATAGGGGATAATTACGAGGCCAGATTTCATAGTGCCACAGTGGGCAGTTTAGCCAGGGCATCAGGGCACCACACCTACTCTTTCGAAAGATGCCCAGGGATCTTTTATGACTTCAGAGAGTCAGGACCTCGGTTTTACGTCTCATCTGAAGGCCGACATTTTTACAGCACAGTGTCCATCACTGCACTGGGGCATTGGGATCTACACAGACCAGAGAATGGGCTAATCTGCTGGCCACACCAACACCTCTTCCAGCAACAACCCAGCTTTCCTAGTTGGTCTCCCATCCAAGTACTGGCCAGGCCCAAACCTACTTATTTCAGATAGATCACCTAGTCTGAACTGCAGGTGGTATGGCTGCTGACAAATTGGTGTTTCTAAAGCATGTACATGTATCTGCCCTGTGATGGACTGGCATTCTGCCCTGTGATGGACTGGCATTCTGCCCAGAATGTATCCCTGGCTCACCCCCTACCATGCACCCCCTACCGTGCTCATTGGTGATTAGAAGATGGGTGTATGGAAAAAATAGTGGGGCTCCAGTTAGATTATGTTTATGTTAAATAGTTAAATAATTAAGGCTTATTGAATGCTAAATTAGCATTAATAATGTTAACTGATTAACATTTTACTTCAGGGGGTACAAATAATGTACTGTAATACTCTTATTTAATCCCAAACTAACAAACTAATTTATTAGTTAACCACATACTATATTTTTTCATCATTTGTACATGAGTAATAACTGAGTTACTACTAAGTTACTAAGGAACCATATTGTAAAGTGTTACCCAGTCTGTGTTTTTCTCAAGAGAAACTGTCTGACACATTTCATCTTCTGACATTCTGCACCCTATAAATCAATGGGAAGCCCATCACTGCATGCTAGGTGACAACAGTAACAGCTGCCAGGCGCCGTGACAATTTACAGTATGGTTCCTTAGTAGATTAAAGCGCTTTGATACAATGTAATTTTGTGAAAATGTACTATACATATAAAAGAAAAGTGAAAAATTGAATTGAATAGTAACTCAGTTAATACAATAAGCAATGTGGATCAACCAGTAAATTGAAAGTTTTGCCTTTCGGCTCAGCTCTCTCTTAACCACAACAGAATGGTACAGCAACTAATCCCCTACCAGGAAAGGGAAATCCACCCTTTTCTGGTCAAGAACCATGGTCTCAGACTTGGAGGTGCTTATCCACATCCTGGTTGCCACATACTCAGCTACAAACTGCCCCATGCATGCTGCAAGTCACAGTTCAATGACACCAAGAGGACGACATCATCAGCAAAAAGTCACAGTCCTGAGGCCCCTGAATCCCCTTAGCTACACCTAGAAAGTATGTCCATAAAAGTTATGAACAGAACTGGTGAGAAAGGGCAGCCTTGGCAGAATCCAACATCTACTGGAAACTTACCGACTTACTGCTAGCAATGTGAACCAAACTCTCACTCTATTTATATAGGAACCTGATGACCCTCAGTAACGGACCTCATACTCCATTCTCCTGGAGCACCTCCCACAAGACCCCCCGAGGGATATGGTCGTATGCCTTTTCCAAGTCCACAGAATACATGTAGACCATTTGAACCCTCCAGTATCCTTGTTAGGGTAAAGTGCTGGTCCAATGTTCCACAACCAGGACAAAATCTGCATTGTTACTCCTGGATCTGAAATTCAACCAATGGGCGGACCCTCCTCTCTAGTACTCTAGCATAGACCTTCCCAGGGAGGCTGCATTCATAGAACATTTATAAGCAACGTGAACTGCTTTCATATACATTAATAATAAAAATCATATGATTAATAATTTTACTGTTTATGAATGATCAATGAATGCATTATGAAGGTGCAGTTAATGTAACGCATCACCAAATTAAATGCAGGAGATCTAACGGTGTCTTGTGCCCAGAGCTTCCGCAATGGGCTCCAGACTAGGGCTGTCACTTTTTTCAAAAATCAAATTCTAAGGAATCTCAAATGTCACGTAATTAGTTTGAATATATTTGAATACATGTGACACCCCACCCCCCCCAAAAAAAATTGCAATACAAAATCATACTTTTCAGTATTAGATTAACAGGCCATACAACGCCACATTTGTACGGAGCCCCTAAGAGGTCAGGCTGGGAAAAAAAGTTTTGAAAGAGCTTTGCGTTCCTTCACAATACTTTTGCGATCCCTCGGGCAAGTGGGCAAGTGTAGTGGGGTCACAAAATTATTGTGAGGGAACGCGAAACTATTTCAAAAAATATTTTCCCACCCTGACCTTTTAGGGGCTCCTTTTAGACCGCAAACAACGATATTACAACAAATGGTCTAATGTGCATATAGGCTACAGTGACATTTTAAAATTCAAATTAATTAATTATCGTTTGAATATGAATTTTTCACATTATGTTTGAATGGATGTTCAAATTTCAGTTATAAAGTGACAGCCCTACTCTAGACCCCCATGACCCTGCATAGGACAAGTGGGTATAGAAAATGGATGGATGGGTGGGTGGATGGACTGATTTGATTGTATTTTATATCGAAGGGACATTGTGTAATCCTCATTATACAGAAACTTCAATGGGCACATCAGAGTTGACTGACCAAGGGTACATTCTCCTTAATGGCTCTCTCCATTGCAATTTCTATCATATTTGATGACAAATCCATGCCAAGAACTTCCACACCAAATGTCTGTAAAGCACCAGAAAAAACTGAATCATAAAAATGTTCAACAAGGATGCTACCAAAACACAAATGACATTAATAATAGTGACTCTTACCTTTGCCATGTAGAAATCTCCACCCCCTATTCCACATCCTATATCAAGAACTTTTTGGCCAGATGATAAATTCAGGAGGTCAACAAATTCCTTTGAGGTTAATGATAATGAGGTGTAAAGATTGCGTTATGATGTTTGCATTAATACACAAAAATCGTATGTTCTTTTGAACCACAGAATTATTAACTGATTGCACTTAATTACTCTTAGTTCTATACAAGGGTTGGCCAAATCAAGGAAGATAATTCAATTCCAACTGAGGAAATGGGTTAATATGTTTTGTAAAGCCTGCTTTCCTGGGGTTACCTTGGTGGTGCTAAGCCCTCCTGTGCTGACATATCCAGATCCAAAGATCATCTCATATCTCAAAATACCACGCTGTGTGTACTGCTGGTTGTCCAGGAACTGTTGGAAAGTGTTGTATCCTTGATGGTCAGTTGTATTACGTAGGACCTTCTTCAACAGCCAAGAAACCTGATTTTGATTTTTTTTCACCTGGAAAGGAAAAACAAAACATTTTAAAACTCACATATCTATTTATTTAGGAGGTGCTTTTTGTACAAACCTATGAATAAATGAAGCAAAAAATACATACAGTAATAAGGATAAATTACGAACCAAAAACACTTCAATTTCTACATTTAACATACAAGCAAGGCAGGCTGCATATAGTTTGTATATAAACCTTAATCCAAATGTTATGACCTCAAAGATGCACATGAGAGATACACAAAAAAAATCCATGCATTTTCAATGGCAACTTATCCAATGTAGGGTTATGGTGAGCCAGAATGAAAGATGCTATTCCATCACAGGACATATGCATCACAGAGACAGCAGTGCACCTACTAAGCCACCTTAAGACAAAGATGTTTATAAATCATATAACAACTGAATATCATCAGAACAACGTGTTCCTCGGATGGCTCCATCACCCAATCCCCATCATTTAATCCTTACTCCTCCCAACCTCTACAATCTCAACTCCCTATACACTGCCCTCACCTCTCCAAGCTGACATTGCTTAGATTTTGGTGCAACTTATCTCACAATGAAATAGGCCTCAGATCATCAACTAAACAATGTTCCCAGGAAGTTTGGATAAGATCCATCAAATTCTTTTTTAGTTATTGTATTTATAAGATCAAGTGCCTTCTGCAGTTGCCTTTCCTTCCGTTGCCGCCACGTAACACTGCTGCTTCAATTTTGGTGCCATTGATCTCAGAATTAAGGTATAGATATTCACTCTTCTAATATTTTTGTAAAATGGCAAAAAATCCGTCAAATACTTTATGACTTATCATATTCACAAGGTCAAGTGTCTTCAACAATCACCCTTCCCTTAGCTTCCAGTAAGTCACACTGCTTCAATTTTGCAGCAATTTGTCTCAAAATATGAGCATTTTCAATCTTCACCTACACAATGTGTCTGCAAAATTTGAAAAAATCCATAAAACACTATTTGAGCTATTGTGCCACTGAATACAAGTGCCTGCAGCAGGGAATAAAAATATATCTGACAAGATTTTCTTTATTTTATTGGGTGCATGGAAATTCTGGTGAACACTACTTTTCATTTCCTGATACACTATGTTAAATATTAACGTAGTGCACCAGTTAAATATGGTTAAATATAAAGAACTCTTAAAACTGAACTGAAGCTACAATAATTAATAACTATGTATTTATAATAAAATTACAAAAATAACAGAATGAAAAATATAACACTGTATAAAAAAATGAAAATGACATTAATAACCACATGGACCTGGGGAGACATTCACTGAATTGGAGAGAATATGAGTGAGTATATATTTTTTTACCTGAATATAGGTCTGGATTGCCTTTGACATGACAATATCGAAACCAAATGTTTGCTTTGTTTCTGTTTCCTGCCAAGTAGCCGAAGTCATCAAGTGGTTGTAATGGGCAGGTGTACGGTATTGAGTAGGATTAAAGTCTCTCCTGCAATCTCCTGTGCGAAGACATAAATCAGTCAAGACCCAATAAATCCTGATAATATACACTATTACAAATATTTTGTCATTATTTATTATACAAACTAGAAAAACATGGAAACATACAATTAAAAGTATGGAATCATCTAAACATTCCAGCTATAATGGAAAAGAAAAATAGAACTCAAAAAGAAGAACTGAAAAGTGTGAATACTATAATGTTAGACTTTGACATATAAATGTTTTGACCTGACTGGTGGAAGCAGGACTCCCTAAAAAAGAGGTACCCTCCTGGTTGTAGCCAGCTCAACATGCTTTCAGTTAGAGACAGAAGCTCCTCGTCGGTCAGGTACATCATCAGCCAATTAGAGAAAATCAAATCGAAACTGGATGACATAAAAACAGGAAAAACATATTTTAGATCTCTGTGATTATTTTCTTATTTCCAGAGCAAACACCTTATAGCATTCAGCCCCAGTCTTTGATTAAAAAATGAAGGAAAAAAACAAATACCGAATTCCTGACTTTGCATCACAGATAAGTAGTTCCTCAAACTCGAGTAGCTCCAAAATATTAATACATTAGTTCTATTGTTCCACCATCGTGCATTATTGAAATTACTGAAAAGCAATAAGTCAAGAAATAGTCAGATAAATATTTAATCCCACTTCCTATATGAAATTAATGCTTCAGCTCTAATGTCCAGGTTCCTATTCAAAATTGGTTGTTAACAGAAGTGACTGAATTAACATCCTCGCACTTACAAAACATATTACATTAAGAAAACCTAAAAAAGTTTTCTTTGACCTTAAAATGAAGATGATTTTCACTTAATAAGTGTATGTTCAATGGTTGTCAAGCTTCTGTTTTTAGAGCCATTTTCCAAACAGGTTTTAAATTTAGATTCACCTTCCAGTTTGAGAGTAATGTTAAAATGACAGAAAAAAGTTTGTTGGTCAATGTTGGGAAGTGAAACGCTTATGTCACAGATTTATTTTATCCATGTAACACAGATATGTATAAGTTATTCTGAGGCTTCATTTTGGAATAAAGAAAATGTCTAAACTCAACAGTTGTAGTTGTATATTTACAAATAGTAAACCCTGTATTTGCATTTAGTTTCAGCCATACTCTGCTTTAATAAGTGTTTGTAACGTCTCACATATGGCTTTGTCATGTGACTATACCATGTAATGGTATTCTGCCTAAAATAACTGAGTTATCAAACCTGGTTTTCAAACCAGCACTTTTTAGTCTGGTTAAAACGGACTCTAGTTCGATTTCCCTCTTGGTACAATAAGTTTGGGCAGGTGTAAGCTCAGTAATTGCACTCACGTATGGACTAAAACAACTGTACGAAGACCCTTGAGAGAAGGTGGCTTCGGTCCGGTCCCAAACTAACTCTGGAGCGGTTTGTTTATGGTGTGAACGTGATATGACCTCAATCCAATGTCCAGGTGTACTTCACGAGTCTGAGCTAAATGGCTCCGGTAATCAGGTGTGCTTTGCATTCTGGGATGCAACAGAGCACGCAAACTAGTACAGCAGCGAGGTGAAGGAGAAATTAACCGAGGTCTTACTTGGTGTAGCAGCTAAGTATTTTGCCTTCTTGAAATCTGGACAGATGACTACATCTATCAGATCCTAATACAACTTATAAAAACTCTTCTTTCATTTTTTTTTCAAAATGTTCAGTCAATGGCAGAATGAGAGAGGATTTGTTCGGTCAACTGAACAGTGCCGTGTGAAAGCAAAAAAACTGAGGAACAATACATAAATGTGAGAGATGCCAGAACACAGGACCTTCTTCCCGTATTCTTGCTCTGGGCATGAATTAGTGGGTGAAAAATTAGGTACATTCACATGTATGTGTTTTAAATATGCTTTAGTTTAAAGAGTTAAACATTCAGTCATGTGTATACCATATATGCAGAGAATGACTATTACATCATCCTTTTTCTCATTTAAAACCTTTTATTTTATCTTTTGGCTGCCCACATGCCGTAAAACTGCATGGTTACCTCTTTTCAGAAAATTTCAACTGAGTGACATCAGAATGAATGAACTCAGCGTTGCCATGTTTACTGTTTTCTTGCTTATTCTTTTCCACAAATTTTTCCATGAAGTCCACTGCTGTTATACGGTGAGCTTTCTTCACAAAGTGCTGTGTGTACCTCCTATAGAATAACCTGAGTGTCAATCAAATGTCACTTAAATCACTTATAAATACAATGTCACGAAATCCAGGGCAAGAATTACAGAGATGAGAAAAAGCTAACAAAAAAACTGAAAAAAAATATAAATCTTATCATAAAAATTGATTGTGTAGTGTGGGTTACATGCAATAATCTTGTATGATTTATAAACATCTTATGTGTTATGTGTAGTTCTGTGTTACTTGATTGTAAAACTGTTATGGTAATGAGGATTTTGGGTACTTGTTTGGGGAAACGGTTAAAAAATACAAAAATCAAGGCAACAAATGACAATTTCAAAATGTTTCAAATGCTTAGGAGATGTAAAGTGCTCAACACAAAAACAAGCTCTGTATTTCACTGGAACTTTTTAATTCTAGAAAAATTCTCAGAATTGACCCTTCTGATCATTCACCAAACTATTATAATTAACTGCTAACTCAATGTAATGGTATATATGTGTGTTTCTTTTAATTTGCGTACATGTAATGTTGCACAGTATACAATGAATATTTTAGATTTTATCCATTAAAAGCTAAAGTACTAAACAAAGGGGTGAGGGATGCATGACATTTAAGAATGTGTGGGACAAGGAAAATGCACCATTTGCCACTGACCCGATTCCAGCACCCAGCTCAAGTATGTTGGTGCCCTCTATATTAGGGAGAAGTGACAGGATCTCAGGCAGCTCTAGCTGACTTAGTTGCTCTGCATTGGAGTCCAGCATCATTTCCTGCATGGTGGCTTCCTGCGAATGCTCAACCCAGAACTCGGTCATTTTGCGGCGTGCAGAATCTTGGAAAGTAAATGATAATCAAAAGATAGATATGTACTATAGCTATTAGACTGTTACACACTTCTAGATGTCTATTTATTATTATTATTTTAATTTAAGTTATGCAGAATTCTAATTCTGCATGACTGTTTCAATAAATGCGTATTTAAAACCCATCTATACAAAGCCAGGAGCCTATTCCAAGAAGTACTGTACAGTGGATGGGGCAGGGGACATAGCAGACTGTTATGGCGCGGCATGGGAAAAAAGGTGACGATCCATTTTCGGTTCCAAGAGAACAGGGGTTTATTGGGGAAAACTGAACACACTGGGTAAAACTACAAAAAAAACTACAGGGGGTCAGAACTAAATAGGGGAAAATAACTAACAGAACTATAGATATGGCAGCTAAAGCAACTGGGCAACCATGGGAACAGGACTGGGCAAACAGGCAGAATACAATACGTGGTAACATACGCACAGTAATTAACACACAGAGTAACTTCTCACATCAACACAACACAATCATTCACTAGAGAACAGAGTGGGGCAAGCACTTAAATACAGACACAAGGCTAATAAGACATGATGCAGAATACGTGAGAATAACCAAATTAACCAATAAGAAACAGCACAGGACAATGAACAACAGGTGGAAACAGAAACGAAACTAGGAAACAACCTCACACTAGCGTTAACACAAAGATAAAGCAGAACCAGAACAGAAGCAGGGCAAATCTAGAACAAGAAAACAGATGGAAAAAACAAATAGAAAATAAACACTGGGGAACACAAAAAACAAATACAAACTAGCTGATGGGGGTTAGCCTCGAACCCATGACCAGGTTAACATTCTCAGAGTTGCACGCTCAACACACAAGAGACAGGGAGGAGAACCAGATGGCCAGCAACACCAGGGATGGGGCACAAAGGGCAGGGTCAGATAGGTGACAGAAGTGAGACAGAAGGTAAGCACATTACAGGACACACATACAGTCACACACTTTGGCCAATCCAGCCAAAATTCTTAACCGACCCGTATTATATAAATTAATGTTAGCTTTGTAAAATAACATTATTATTATTATTATTATTGATATGTATGAAGTAGAAAAGTACAATAAGAATAAAACCTTCATCACACCTTAATCAAACATATTTCTTTCAGGTTTCAGCACGGTAAGTTTAGCCATAACAAAATAAAATAAGTAAAAACCCTTGCGTTTAATGTTTGGTGACTTGTGGCTCAAAGCATACACAAAATCCATGAAAGAGACAAGTTAAAAAAGTAAAAGTGTTCAGCCTCGATTATTTGTTATAATACAGAAATCTGGATAATTGTAAAACTGTTATATACAACATATTCTTAAAGGTGCTCACATCTTTCTTACCTTTATCCATGGCATAGAGACACAATATGAATTTTTTCAACAGAGTTTGTATTTAAAAAAATCCAACTGAATTAGAACAGAATAAAAGTTAACAGGCTAACTGCCCATAATCTCTCTAACTAATGATCAAACTTTCAATAAAGCTAGTGAAAAATGCCTAAAAGAGCAACAATTCTTGAAAAGAACTTAGTCAGCGGGTAGGTTTTTATGGCCTGAATGACCGGTTACTCTGTTCTAGCAGCTACAATTACTACTGTTGCATAAACGACCTTTAGACCACGTCTGCCATTAGAGCTGTTCCACATGTTTCCTTTCTATATTCCATTGACATTATTATGATCTTTAATTATGCATTATTTGGAGAGGCACTTATGAGGAAGAGTTCATTCTTATTAAGGCAACTGCATTAATATTAAAGGATTGAATGATTAAATGAGTTTATTATCCTTGAGAATGATATCACATCACCTCATTTTTTCCTGCGACTACATATATTGATTTTGTATTGCTCATGCATTGAGTAAACAGTGGCTAATGTTTCATCCTTGTTAATTGCTCATGTTGCAATATAAATAAACTGTGCAATAGTCTATCCATTACACAAAGGTAAGGAGTGTGCACTGATTATAGCATGTTGCTGCAGCCGCCACACGACAAACCACCTCAGGGATGAGAACCTGAGTGCAGCCATGCAGTGGGTGATACCTTAGCACCACCCTAGTCCGAATGAACCGGTTTGAGTTTTTTCCAGTGGCTGGAGTGCAAATGCCTGACACAGTAGGAAAAAGAAGTTGCAGTACAGTTGACAGTTTACGGTACACTTGGGCAAAAGCCAGCCACACAGCTTTTTTAACTGGTCAACGTGATCCATCCATTTTGTGCAACCGCTTATCCTGTTCAGGGTAAACACAGGGTAAACTTTTATGTTCAAATCTGTGCCTATGAAGATGAATACAATTCTTTAGTTGAATTGATAAAAAGAAGTTAAACATGAAAAATGCACAAATTCTATTAATTTCTGTATTTAAGCCTCACTCAGAAGCTTAACCCCCACCAGGCTTGGTGGGCCATATTTTTCACCCATTTTAAGTTTTAATAATTCTAAGTCTCTTTGCTGTGTTCAATTCAATTCAATTCAATTTATTTTTATATAGCGCCTTTGTAATGAGACAGACTCGCAGACGACTGCGACGTCCACATAGTGTGGAATTAAACAGGTTGGTTATTATCCTCCCATTACCATAAAGTACTGGAAAGTGACAATTGTACAACATTCTCAGGACCG
The DNA here is from genome assembly GCA_011763525.2 of Mormyrus iriodes. Taxonomy (NCBI): domain Eukaryota; kingdom Metazoa; phylum Chordata; class Actinopteri; order Osteoglossiformes; family Mormyridae; genus Mormyrus; species Mormyrus iriodes. Next base: position 17,256,007 of record JAAGVU020000002.1, read on the forward strand.
GATGGTCACCCGAATAGACACATATGAATTGATGGAGGTCTTTAACGGTTCAGTACGTGTGTGTGGTCTGACCATCCTGAGATTCAAATGTGTGAGCCTATTGTACATCCATGATTCACGTCCTTGCTAGCAAACTATGTTAAAATCACAAAGTAGTATATTTTCAGGGTACTTGATTCCAGGTATTTTTATGGGGTCAGTAGAGGGCACTTAGGCAACTTTGTTGTAATGTACTGAAGGGAATGGAATTTAGACTAAAACAATGATTCAAGGCTGGGAAGCTAAAGGTGATTGGCAGTTGGAGATTGCGGGCTGAGATACAAGGACGAACTAATTTAACGATAAGGGAAGAGGATTTGTGCCCGAGTGGGGTGTGTGCCTGGCCAGCTTGCTCCCCACCCCTGCACAATTGTAGAAAACACCAAAAATTATAGTATAAAGGAGGGGGAGAGCTCAGTGCTGGTTGGAGTTCAACCGTGGGATAGAGCATGCATCGCATCTCCTGCTAGGACTGAAAAGGCCCCAGTCCATGCGTGGAAGGTGGGTGATGATAGCACGTCCGAATGTATATAGCTTTCAATCTCATATTGGAAAAGGGCAGTAGCATTAGTGTGTGTGTTTTATCATTAACCACAATTAACATGTATTATATATATAACATATGGTATAATCATCTGATGTGTGACGTATATGGCTTCTGAAACTGTGTAGAAGAGGAATATATGTTTATGCATCAATCATTATTATAATAAAAGCGTGTTATTATTCATAACTGTAATAAAAGGTATATTGGAACCTAACGCACCTGTTTGCTCCTTCGAAAGCCCTGTATCTCCCTCTCGTACTAAGACAGCCTTTCACAACAGTTGCCCCAAAGCACTTTACATGATGTTTGAGAGAATACTAAGACAAAGAATTTAACTAAATAAAGAAGGAAGGCCAGATGACAACGGAGGAGAGGAACCAAAAACTCCCAAGTAAAGAGAAAAAAAACCTCTGGGGGGTCAAACTGGTCCTGGAAGCCTGCCCCAAAACCGCAATCACTATCAGACAGGGGCTGTAGCACTTCCGACTAGCTAATTTCAAGAAGCTCACGGAGCACATCCTGGCCCACATCCCCCGGACCCAGTGTGTTGTCTACCTCGATGATCTGCTGGTGCATGCTGCTGATCTTGCCGGGGCAGTGTGGAACTTAAAGACTATGTTTGCTTTTCTCCTGATCCACTGGGCAGGATCGCAGCTGAACCCCTTGAAGTGCTCTGTCCTCCAGTGAATGACACATTTAGTGGGCCTTGTCATCATTGGGGAAGGCATGGTCACTGACCTGGAGAAGATGGCGGGAGTGCAAAACTGGCTAACTCTGCATTCAGTAACAGAGCTATGCAGCTTCCTAGGGTTAGCATTGCATTGTATTATTAGCACTTTGTGAAAGACTTCACCAGCATAGCGAAATCCCTGAACTGTCTTACAGGAAAGGGAAGTGGTTTCGCATGGACAGATACCTGCGGCGTGGTTTTTAACTGGCTCCACACAGCACTTGCCAATGCCCCTGTGCTAGCATACCCAAATCTGTGTCACCCTTTTATTCTGGACATGGACGCTAGTAGCGAGGGGCTAGCCGTGGTGCTTTTGCAGGCAGGACCCGATGGAGAACACATGGTTGCATACTTCAGCTAAACGCTGAGTAGGCAGGAGAACAATTATTGTGTGACCTGAACGGAACTGTTAGCCATGGTACACGCTTGCAGGCACTTGACAGTTGCAGTGGTCAGCAGCTCCGGTTGTAGATGGATCACGCATCCCTGGTGTGGCTCCTGAGCTTTTGCAACCCAGAGAGACAGCTAGCCCACTGGTTAGAGACACTGACAGAATTTGATTTTGAGGTCCAGAATTGCCCTAGGAGGCTGCATGGAAGTACTGACCCTCTATCTCATTGACACTGCCTCAACTGTAAGCTGCTGCCATTGCTGCCAGGCAGAGGATCGGGACTGGGTTGCCATGGTAACAGCCGCTGCCCCCACAGCTCTAGCTCACCAGGCCACCCAGACATTGATTGATGAGTTGTGGAACCGCTACTACTTGCCCAGTCACCAGCAAGATGCTGAGCTGTTCATACATTGCTGCGATTCATTTATGGCTTGGAAGGGGAGAAGAGGCTTGTCACCCATGGGGCCCGACTGGGCACAGCCTGAATGAGCCATGTGGAACTGTTCACCTGGGCCCACCATCTGCAAGAGAGCATTGTGGATTGGGCAGCAGTCAAAGGCAGAGGCCTTGATGGACTGATCCCCTGCCACTGAAACTGGCTTCATGGACATGGAATGCGACGTCCCTTGTGGGAAAGGAGCCTGAGGTACTGCAGGAGGTAAAGAAATACCGTCTAGATATTTCTGGACTCACCCCAATGAACCACAGCAGCCCTGGAACCTAACTCCTGGAGAGGGGCTAGACTCTGGGACTGACCCGCGTGAGAGACATCAAGCAGGTGTGGGTTTACTCATCGCCCCACAGTTCAGCACTTGCATGTTGGAGTTCACCCCGTTGTATAAGATGGTTGCCTCCCTCCAACAGGGACTGGAGGAATGGCCTGTGATTGTTGTCTGTGTTTATACACTGAACAACAGTTCAGAGCATCCAGCCTTCTTGGAGGCCTTAGAGAGGGTGCTGCAACCACTCACAGGAAGGCTGCAAACATTATGAAGGGGATGGGGAAAGCCCTCTGAAGCCTCATCCCCGGAAAAGTTGAAACTGCCAGACAGCCAATGGGGTCAGGCCTGTCGGAGATCGGAACTGGTGTGGTGCTGAGGTGTCGCCTGCTGCATGGCAATACTGGAGTCCTAATCTGAGACGGCCCATCCAGGTAAACATATGGAACGTCTTGTCTTTTCGGCATGATGACCATCTTCCTCTGTTATCGGAAGAGCTTCGTAGACTCTGTATTTCATTTGTGACACTACTCTGATTCACCTACTAGGTGAATGAGACTGGAGCTGACCAGACTCCAAGATCAGGCTGTTTCTAATAAATTTGCATAGAGTTTGTGTTAGGAACTTGCAGACATGGATGCAACTGCGAATTGTAATATGATGTGTTTCATCTTGCAGGGCACCTTGGTTATTATTGAGAGGAGTCACAGCGCATGGCTTGATGGCAACTCCAGTCTGTACCAGGAACAGAGAACGATGGCTGCGAGGATTCTGAGGGCAGATAAGGACGCGTTTGTTAGAGGAATCTGTGAGCAAGTGGCACACCATCTATGGTCTAGCAACCCACGTCCTGCTTACTGAGGAATCGAAGCATTACACACATCCAAATCTGTTCCTCTGAGAGTCACAGTCAGGGAGGGTGATGGACCGGTGCTTATGGATAACACTGCAGTTGTGACCTGCTGGTCCAGCTACTCTGAGCAGCTGTTTAACCCTCTGGTGTCAACTAAGGCACCAGCACCTTAACGTAGAAAATGTTTTTAAATGCGTGAAACTAACGTCATTATCTCCATTAGTGCTTGTTGCATATGCTCAGTGACATGCTTAAGTAATAGGTCTCTATTTATTAAACTGAAAAGAATTTGTGAATGACTTTAATACATTCACATAGCTAAGCCTTATGCCTACAATGATCTGTGTTGCAAAGTGTGCTAGATATAGATCGCTTTGTGATTTTTTACATTATTCTAGCATGTTTTGGATATCTGTTTTTGCAAAATGTATTTTTTCTAAAAAAAACATAAAAAGAAAAAATAATCTTGGCAAAGTACTGCTACCATATTATTGTAGTTGTGTTTGTGCTGAAAGAAAAATGTGGTACCTTAGAACATGAACTTAATTCACTCCAGAAGTCAAGTTGCGATTTGGGTCGAGGTCCAAGTCGAATTTCCCCATGAGAAATAATGTATGTTAATTTAATCTGTTCCAGACCCCCAAATGATTGCATATTTAATCCTATCTATTTACCTACCAAATGATATAAAGCACTGAACATTGATATAAAACAAAATATAAAATATACACATGAAAAAGCAGACATACAAGAGCAATAAACATTAAATAAATGACAATTTATGAGCACTTTACCGGTTTTTAGGTGAACTGATGGTATACTGGAAGTGGCAGGTGCAAAGGAGGAAGGATGGAGGGGCTACTGTTTGAAAGGGGAGATGTGTCTGAATCCGTACAAGTTTTAGCAATTCTATTTTGTTTTGTCATGTTCCAAGTTTTTGATCGAATTGTGGCTAGATTTTTCTCAAACAACCTGTTTGAGGTTTGAATTGGTAGAGTTGAACGGGTCTCAACCTATACAAGGTTTAGCAGATTTTGGTTGAGGTACAGGTCGAAAAAAAGTCGCCAGACCCATTCGATGTCTGAGTTGGTCAAGTTAAGAGGTGTTCAAGTTCCAAGGTTTTACTGCATAGGTTACACTGAATCATTATGTTTTGCACTGCTTATATATACAAAAAAGTCAGAGCATCTCCAAGGATCTCAGACGGCCTTAGAACCTAGAGGGTTAAAGCTGATCCTCCAGCTAGGATGTTGGACATTTCTGGGTCCACAGGTTTCGAGGCTGATCCTCTGATTATCCGTGAATCATCCAGTCTCACTGAGATTGCACAGCTGGTGGACCAGCGGGAGGTAGGAAAGACCACAGGGATCTGTGTTATCTGAGGTGAACTTCTCTAGGCTGGTGGTAAGGCTGTCCTCCTGGTGTTGCAAGCAAACTTTGCTTCCATTTGGGAGATGGGTGTCATCACATCTGACTGGAAAACAGGACTTCTGGTCCCTATCTGGAAAGGGAAGGGTGATCACCTGGATTGTGGCAACTATAGGGTCCACAATATACACTCACCTAAAGGATTATTAGGAACACCATACTAATACGGTGTTTGACCCCCTTTCGCCTTCAGAA
>JAAGVU020000002.1:17261008-17286315 GCA_011763525.2 Mormyrus iriodes
ACGAATCCGACTTACTGCTGGCAATGCGAACCAAGCTCTCGCTCCGCTTGTACAGGGATCTGATGGCCCGCAACAGCATACCCCATACTCATGGAGCACCCCCCACAGGATTTGCTGAGGGACACGGTCGTACGCCTTTTCCAAGTCCACAAAACACATGTAGACTGGTTGGGCAAACTCCCACGAACCTTCCAGAATCCTTGTGAGGGTAAGAGCTAGTTTCGGTAGCCAATGATCAGTCCGTCGAGGCCCCTGCCTTCGACCGCCACCCGATCTACATTGTACCCAACCCCCACGGCCCCCCCTGCAGGTGGTGAGCCCACAGGAGGGTGGACCCATGTTCCCTTTTCGGGCTGAGTCCGGCCGGTCCCCATGGGTAGAGGGCCGGCCACCAGGCGCTCGCATTCGAGGTCCTGCTCCAGGGCAGGGTACCAGTCTCCCCAGTCCGGGCGGGGTAACCTGATCCCTTATGGTTTTAATCATGGGGGACTGCTTGAACCGCACTTAGTCTGGCTGCTCACCTAGGACCAATTTGCCTTGGGAGACCCTACCAGGGGCAATTGCCCCGGACAACATAGCTCCTAGGATCATGGTGGCACACAAACCCCTCCACCACGATAAGGTGGTGATTCATGGAGGGGCATTACTACTATTGTTATCATTAATTATTGTATAATTATTATATAATATTACTGGCCTACAATTATATAATTATTGGCCTTTTTAATGGCCTCCTCTCATTTGTAAACTTATGTTTACATAGAAATCAAAGAGTGAGGCTCACAAAATCTCATTTTAAAGAATGGTTTTCTAAATTGGCATTTTCATCTTTAGATATCCATCTATTATTATCATTATTACTATTATTATCATCAATAATAACACATGGTAATAATAGTAATTATCGTATTGTTATTATTGTTGATTACGTATGCTGTCATTATTTTTGTTGATAATAATAATAATAATCATAATAATAATAATATGTCCTTTTCATCCAACCTATCCCACACAGGGAGCCTGGGGCCTATTCCAAGAAGCACACCCACAATGTAACAGAACACCCTGAGCATGATACCTACCTAACATACACACAAGGACAGTTCTTTTAAGACATCTAATCACATGCTTTTGCACTGTAGTACCAAATAGGACTGGCAGTGGGCTTCAAAATCCAACACCTGGAAAGGCTATAGTGCTACCCACTGAACCAGCATCATTTCTTATACTTGTAGTTCTTATTTATTGGCGTTAGCCCATATTTTAATTTTTTACTGATATCACTAATTATTTCGGTTTACTGGTAAACGTTCAATATTTTTAGTGCTATGATTTTTTTGCCTTTTTAAATGTTGTACAAAGCAGTTGTGCTCATTTAATCAGAATCACAATCCTTTTTGTTCCTAGAGGAATTTGTTTTAACATACGATATAGTGTGTAGATTTTTTCTTTTTATTTTACTTTTATATTTTGTTTTTTATGAATGTGGTATGTGTGGATTTCCTGTGGATATTCTGATTGTCTAGTCTAAATATGTGTAACTTAGGAGAACTGGTATCTCTAAATTGCCTGTAGCAAGAATATTTGTCATATAATGGTCTACCATCCTGTCTATCATACCTTCTACCCAGTGTGAGACTGGCTCACCTATAAAAAAAAAAAAAGTTTTAATATTCTGGATCTCACTCTTTCAGCCTTAGCTAGAAGTCACTCCTTTTGAATTTCTATACCTTTTAAATATGACAGAGGCTTGCAGGAACACACAAAAAGTGTACAGAACTAGTTTGTATTTAATCAGGTCACATCATGCAAGGCCATCTTTAATTTAAGGTGTATGTATAGCTATATACACAGATCAGCCACTGTGATGGGTTGGTGCCTCATCCTGGCTTGTTCCCTGCCTTATGCCCATAGCCTCCGGGATAGACTCCAGATCCCCAATGACCCTGAATAGGATAAGCTGTTACAGAAGATGGATGGATGGATGGACAGGTCAGCCATAACATTAAAACCACTGACAGATGAAGTGAATAACATCGCTAATCTCATTATTGACAGATGCCACTATGTATTCAGCAAGTGAACAGTCAGTTCTTGAAGTTGATGTATGGGAACCAGGAAAAATGGCAAGCATAAGGATCTGAGCAACTCTGACAGAGGACAATGGCTAGACACCTGGATCAGAGCATTTCCAAAATGGCAGGTCTTGTGGGGTGTTCCCAGTATGCAGTAGTCAGTACCTACCAAAAGTGATCCAAAGGCCAACTGGTGAACCAATGATGGGGTCATGGGCACCCAAGGTTCATTGATGTGCATGGGGAAGGAAGGCTAGCCTGTCTGGTCTGATCCCATAGTAGTGTTACTGTGGCACCAAGTCAATTTTATTTGTATAGCGCATTTTCACAGCATTACATTGTCTCAAAGAGCTTTACATAATCTCCGCCCAAAGCTCCTAGTGAGCAAGCTAGAGACGACAGTGGCAAGGAAAAACTCCCTAGAAGGAAGAAACCGGACTCAAAGGGGGAGCCCAACCTCCAGAGGCAGGCAGAGTAGGTCAAATTATATTGTCACGGAGCAGACGGCAGGCAGGTGATGGCAGGAGGGTGTTGGTGCTTCTTCAAATGGTAGGATGAACAGTGGTACAGCAGCAGGGCAGACAGGAGAGATGACAATGACAGAAGGTGGAGCAGGCTGGAAGGACGCCACAGGTAGTGCAGATGTCGCAGGCAGCTGTTAAAGTAAGAAGTTTGACAGATGCCAAAAAGTTAATGCTGGCTTATGATAGAAAGGTGTCAGAACACACAATGCATTACAGCTTACTGCTTATGGGGCTGTGTAGCCACAGACCGCTCAAAGCACCTATGCTGGTCCCTGTCCACTGCTGAAAGCACCTACAATGGGCAGATGACCAACTGGACTATGGAGCAATGGAAGAAGGTGGCCTGGTCTGAGGAGTCACATTTTCTGTTAAGTTATGTTGATACTCAGGTGCATGCGTCGTTTACCTCGGGAAAATATGGCACCAGGATGCACTATGGGAAGATGACAAGCCGGAGGAGGCATTGTGATGGGTAATGTTGTACTGGGAAACCTTGGGTCTTAGCATTCATGTGGATGTTACTTTACCACCTACCTAAACATTGGGGCAGACTAAGTACACCCCTACATGGCAACATTATTCCATGATGACAATAGCCTCTTTCAGCAAGATTATATCCCAGTCAATTCAATTCAGTTTTATTTGTATAGTGCATTTTCACATTTCATTGTCTCAAAGTTGATGGTGAAATTTAACAAATACATGGGGCTGCCTTCCTCTTGAGGGAATAATACTCCCTACCACACTACAAAAATTGTTCAGAAATTGTTTAAGGAATATAAAAAAGTGTTTCAGGTGTTGATTTGGTCTCCAAACTCCCTTTAGAGTCTTTGAACATCTGTGGGATGTGCTGGACAAACAAGTCCGATCCATGGAGGCCCCAACTTACAACTTACCAGACTTAAAGGATCTGCTGCTACCACCTTGGTATCAGATACCACAGGATACCTTCAGAGGTCTTGCGGAGTCCAGGCATTGAAAGATCAGAACTCTTTTGACGGCATGAGGGAGACCTAATGTTATGGCTGATTGGTGTACATAACTATAGCTAATTGCATAAAAAGGGTGATATTCGTGTACTTCATACAGCTATGAGGAGAAAGGGAAACCTTTTACAAGCATTGTGATCCAAGACAGGAGTGTCTTTTGAACAGGACAGCTATTCCACCTGAGTTACTGCATATTTGATCTTTCCTTTATAGCTGTTGTAAGGTATACTTGTACAGAACAAATAAATATTACAGATATCAGATGAATCATTTGATGACTGAGCATAGGTTGACCCAAGTACCTATTCCTTTTCAAATTAGTGGATTTATTTAATACTCTTGGAAGTCTACACTGGAGTAGGAGATATCACCTCTTATTTGTCACAGAATATAGACAGTACTTTGCAAACATCTTAGACAATAAAAGAGAATTTTGCTTAAAGGATCTTCACGTGGGTGTAAAATTATCATATTATGTCATGTCAAACTGTGGCAGCTGTAAACCTCTCCTAATGTCACCCCAGTAATTGCGCTGTCCAATACACCCATGCATTTTTTTACTGAACTACTACCCTACCTCAATACCTCATTAAGTTAACAAATTAAGTTAAATTATTAAGCAAGCCGATGGTGAAATTTAACAAATACACGGGGCTGTGTGAGGATTAGGAGCCAAAATGGCATTCATTTAGCCATCCAGATATTAATAACAGAACAAAAATTCTTCTTAGTTAACGTGTTACTCTTATTTCACATATGTTCTAATGTTAAATTGTGTTTTTGAACAAATATACTCTTATAACCAAGATAAATAGCATTAGGCATTTTCTTTGCCTAAAACTTTTGCATAGTACCATACAGTATATATAAAATATGTAAATTGATTTGCCACGTCCAGTTTGCAATGATGAATTTGCTCTGCTCCTATTGGAATTTTACACCTATGAAAGTTTGTATCATTCTTTAAAGTGCTTATTAGAAGCCTTGTATTTGTAAAGAGGGAGTTCCCTGTGTTTGAATGACAGACTAAGTTAATTGTATCAGTAATATTGGTAGTTTAAGGTGGCATGCCAGACCATAAAAATACCTTTAAAGGAAAACTCTGTTGTACAAAAGGTTGAGATATTTCACCAATATCATGACTTTTTATATATTAAAGAGCTGATGGTACTGATAGTAATTATACAAGAAGTCTGAAAATGCACAAAACTCAAAAGCAAAATTAAAATCTGTGGATATGCATGAAGTTTCAAAACAGACATGGGTAAAGAACCAGGTGAATGCATTTCTAATGACTGGGTCATTTGACTGCTACCCCTATATATCTATACACACACACACACACACACACACACAGACATACATACATACATACACAGATTTCTGGAGAGCCTTTGCAGTTTCATTTTTACTCATTACATTGTAAGTTTGACTAAGGAATGGAATTTGGAGTTATGACACTGCAGTACCATTTGTATGTTCCTATCATTGACATAGCTTCCATGAAGGATGCAGTTTAGTTCTGCAGATCAGTCTGGAGTCCATTAGCCTCAATGATCTGTCGAAGGATGTTGTCCACATCATCAGTGTCATAGCTGATATCCTGCAGGTCAAGGTGAGGCAAAATTGAGGAAAGCAGGGAGACCACGTTTTGCCTGACTTCACGCAGATTTTTCAGGGTGATGCTAAGGAACATGAGGGAGGGAAGACAAAACATTCCAAGTGAAATTCATGAATGTTGTAGTATAAAGATATATGTTAAAATATTAGTTTAGGTCAAACCTGGTCACTCAGGACAACGGTACAATCTTGTTTTGTAGAACATATTCATCTTCAGTGACAATGCATGACACACTGCTACAACTCAGTGACAAGCCTTGTTTTGCGCATGATAAAATGATTTCATATGGACCCTAAGAAGTGGAGAACAATTCCCATTTTCCAAAAATAATGTATTTTCCAACATGCATTGAAAGTTTAAGAGTAGATTTTCTGCACTGTGAAAATACTTCTAATCTTCATACGAGGACCTATACTAGCTGCATGAATTTATGACTGTTAACGGTCAAGATTCAAGATTTACTGTCATATAATAAGTAAATGATGTACTAAAATACAACGAAATTCTTGTCTCCTCACAGCCTGACACTTAAAAACTACATTTCCAAAACTACTTTGTAACTACAGCTTCAAACTTTTACTTGAACTAGTAGTCTCTGTGCCGACAAAACCACTACCTCACCCTGTAGAATGAAAAAGTGCAGAATAATAATTTGGAATTTGAAGATCTATTATATAGCATCTGCCACAGAATTGTGAATCATTTATAAAATTACAAAATTTTGCAAATCATTATATATACAAGCATTAAATGCTTGAGTGAAAAATATTTTATCCAGGGCTAAAAATCTATTGAAAATTAAGTTGTAACATGGAAGTCAGTATATCAAAACCAAATGCTACCAATAGGTGTGGTATAAGCAAGAAAATTGATGTAGTTATACATTAAATTAGACTGATAAGAGAGGCTAAGAACAAAAAGCTGAATTAATAGAATGGAATAGAATGCTTTTTATTGTCATTGCACGACTGTACAACGAAATTAGGTGTCCCCTAAATGATTAAGCTAAAGGATTATGCAAGGGATGCAAAGAGAAAATGACAGGGAAAGCGAGAGTGTCAGAGCTAGCAGCATTATGAGCAAAGACAATCTGTGGACGTATCGCTGTTTTCCCCAACCTTTCATGAGTGTTAAACAGCATGCTTGTGTTCTTGTCTTGGGTGTCCTTCTGAGTGAGCCTCTTTTCATCCTGTCTGCTACCCAGGACCTCTTCTTCACCCTGTCGTCTATCTATCTTAGCCTCCAGGTCATGCAACTGCAGCTTTTTTCCCCAGCAGAATTCCTGGGTCCCTGACAACTGATCCCGTAGAAGGAGGAGTTCCTGGTGCTCTTTCTCCCAGGCCTCTTGTAGCTGCATATATCTCTGCTGCAATTCTGATACCTGCAGGAAAAGCAAAGCCACATGGCACTTTGACACTGGAAAACAATGCAATGTATTGTTAATCATGTTCAATATAAATTCTTTTTGTCATAAGACAGCGAGTAAGTGTATGTACTGTCTCTGATCTGTCAAAATGAAGGTGGTCTGTGGTTTTACCTCTTTCTTGTACTTATCTCGCTCTGTAGACAAGGATAACAACTTTCCAGTAGCCTCATTCAACCCCTGACTCAGCAGCTGATTATCTTGATTAGGCATCTCCAAGGTAGTTGGGTGGCAGGGTTCCTCCCTAATAGGACTGCGATTACAGGGGGCATATCCCAGAATTCTGCGCAGCTTTTCTGCCTCCCTCTCCAGCTGGGATAGTCTTTGGCACATTGCTACAGAATCCATGCCCTCTGAGGAGAAGGGAATTGGAGTCTGGTCCTCTGTTCTGCTGGGTGGGGGTATCATGACTGTTTTGGCTGGGGCAGGGGCATAAGCCCAGCTCAAGGCTGAAGCGAATTTATTTTGATCCTTTATAGTCATATCAACTGGTGTGACCTGATTTCCAGAAAAGACAACACCTGTATCATCAGTCTCTCCATCTGTCTCTCTCCTGTCAATTCTCTCCACATCCCCTTCACCATTTTTTTCTCTCTCACTCTCTTTGTCCTTCTCAATTTCTGTCACAGAGCATTTTCTTTTTTCCACTGAATTTGCAAAATAAGTTGCTTTCCTCTTTCTGCAAAAAAGTAAATGAACAGGTGCAACTATTAGCCCTGAAAAGACAAAGTCTTAAGACAACAGAATGATCATGTCAGAGTAGCTTCAGGTGTTGGACAGTTACTTACAAATAAATTAAACAACTTGCTTTACATGACACATGAGTAGAATGTGGACTAAAAGCAATTATTGCTGGTAATATTTTGTAAATAATTACTTTCTTTATTTCAGTAAAAAAGCATTGTTTGATGCCTGGATATTTTTTGAGCTCAATTTCTTCTAAATTTAAGAACGCAATGTAAATTATTGCCTTCCAAGGTAAAAAGAACTGAATGGCATGCTGCCCATGGCTGGAAGATGGATGGATGGATGAATGAATGAATGAATACAAAATTTGTTTTAATGAATGTAGGGAAATGTAACATTCTAATCCTTACAGGTTCATATCAGCAATTATGAATCTGCATACATTTCTACTTGTGGCTCCATCTAGTGGTAAAATTGGGTATGCTGGAAGAATATTGACTGGAAGCCTGGTGTGACAGAAATGTTTCTATTTTTAAAATGCTGCTTTTCACTTTAGCAACATTAACAAACTACAGACTAGCCCTGGGTTTCTTTTACCTGGATGATCTCAAATGTTGCCTTTTAGATTATTTTTGTTGCCAAAATAATGAAAATGCTTTTTGTTGACAGTCACATTACACAAGATCAGTCTCTGCCCTGTTCTGTTTGTCATTTTCCTGTTTTTTCACTGGCCATCCCATTCCTAGTATTGCATTCATTAGTATTTAGTGATTATGACACTCATCTGTTGTGTTATTCTTAGCCCTAGTGTTTGGTTTACTGTCAATGGCCCACATCTGTTTCTTGTTTAGCCCTGGTTACCTGTGTATATGTGTGCTTGCCTTTGCTCTGTTCTTTGCTGATCATTGTATGTGTTACCTGCCAGTCATTCTGTGACTGTTATATATGTTTTACTTATTTCTTCTGCTTATCCTCTTGTGTAGTTCTAGCCCTTGTTTACCCTCATGTAACCAACCAACCTGCCTTTGTTTTGACCCATACTGGTCCCTTTTTTGTGTATGTTGGAGTTGCAGTTTGGCTAAACTTCCCATTTGTTTGTACAGTGCACTGTGAACCATCCTTCCACCATGCCCTGCTGTGACACACATTAAGAAGTACCTGCACAATGATGTGATATCTTCTTCAGCATAATGGAGTTGGCAGTCTGACTCCTCTACTTCAGGCATTTCTGCATGATCACTGACTGGTGACAGGCTACAATGATCCATCCCCTTCTAAAATAATACACAGGATTTTTCTGATGTTGCTACAAAGTTTAAATCAAGTTTTAAAAAAACTTATGAATATAAAATTATGCATGTAACATCTACAATTGGGTACAAGTAACTTTTAATTTGTTATATAAGGCTTGAGTGGTATCTAATTCTTCATATTGTCATTATACAGCATTTTGATGGTTTTGGTTGGCTTGTTTTGGTAGATTTTCAAAAGAAATACTTTGGCATCGTGAAATCTTGGTGATAAAATCTGGTGTTACATATGTATGTATACACAAACACATACACACACACAGTACTATGAAGAAGTACAAAAGCCTATCAAAATGTTATTTTCATGCATGGGTGTGTTTTTTTTGCCCACCACCTATTAATGACTCTTATTCCCATTAATACCGTAAATGTAAACCGAAATATAGCATATACGCTATATTGCCAAAAGTATTAGGAAACCCTCCAAATCGTTGAATTCGGGTGTTCCAGCACCTAGGCATGCAGACTGCTTCTACAAACATTTGTGAAAGAATGGGTCGCTCTCAGGAGCTCAGTGAATTCAAGCATGGTACCGTGATAGGATGCCACCTTTGCAATAAGTACATTTGTGAAATTTCCTCGCTGCCAAATATTGGTCAACTGCTAGTGGTATTAAAACAAAGTGGAAGCAATTGGGAACAATTGCATCAAGGCCATGTGAATTCACAGAGCAGGGACAGTGCATGCTGATGGGCACAGTGTGCAGAAGTCGCCACCTTTTGGCAGAGTCAATAGCTACAGACCTCCAAACTTCATGTGGCCTTCCGATTAGCTCTAGAACAGTGCGTAGAGAGTGTCATGGAATGGGTTTCCATGGCCGAGAAGCTGCATCCAAGCCTTACATCACCAAGTGCAATGCAAAGCATTGGATGCAGTGGTGTAAAGCACACCGCCACTGGACTCCAGGGCTGTGGAGATGTGTGTTCTGGAGTGACAAATCACGATTCTCTATATGGCAATCCGATAGTCAAGTCTGGGTTTGGGTGGTTGCCAGGAAAACGGTACTTGCCTGACTGCATTGAGACAAGTGTAAAATTTGGTGTAGGGTGGATTATGGTGTGGGTTGTTTTTCAGGGGTTGGGCTTGGCCCCTTAGTTCCAGTGAAAGGAACTCTTAATGCCTTAGCATACAAAGCCATTTTGGACAATTTCATGCTCCCAACTTTGTGGGAACAGTTTGAGGATAGCCCCTTCCTGTTCCGATATGACTGCGCACCAGTGCACAAAGCAAGGTCTATAAAGACATGGATGAGTGAAACTGGTGCAGAGGAACTTGACTGGCCTACACTGAGCCCTGACGTCAACCCAACAGAACACCTTTGGGATAAATTAGAGTGGAGACCGCAAGCCAGGCTTTCTCGTCCAACATCTATGCCTGACCTCACAAACGTTCTCCCGGAAGAATGGTCAAAAATTCCCATAAACACACTCCTAAACCATGTCAAAAAGCCTTCCCAGAAGAGTTGAAGCTGTTATAGCTGCATATTAAAGCCTATGTATTAAGAATAGGATGTCATTAAAGTTCATGCATGTGTAAGGGCAGGTGTCCCAATACTTTTGGCAATATAGTGTACATATGGATTAGAAGTAGTCTGATACAAGCTTACTCACCTCCTGCAACCTGTTTTTTCTTTCTTTTTCCCTATAGGCAGATAACTGTAAGACACTGGCCATTTCAATTAGATTTTTGGAGACTAAACTGATATTCAGTTTATTCTATAGAAAACCACAGCATTGAGAGGAAGTTTATATACCACAACACATTACATTAATTTAGTAGATTTATCAAAAATGATGAATAAATTGGGAAATCAGGGTCAGCCAGCCCCTGGAAGAATTAAGCTTAAAGGCCTTGCTCATGGGCTCAACAGTGCAATTACTCTGCTGACCACAGACTTTGAACCGGCAAACTTCCAATGATTGGCAGAGAGTCCTAACCCAAAACACATAATTCAGCTGGAAAATAAGATAAATGTTCCCAAGCAAAAGTATGCAACATTACTGTTTTTTAGGTGCTTTCTGGTAGCTTGGAGTCAATTCATCATCACTGTCATCTGCTTCTTCTGGAAATAAGCAGCTTCTGTAAAACATACACCAATAGATACTGTATAGTTATTGCAGAGATCAGCATGCTACCACGGAAAGCAACTATGCTCACATCAGAATAAGATAACAAATCCCAGCTAACTCTGACTGGACCAACTCTTGAGAATTAAGTGTGTGCAGATTTGACAAAAAAATCTTATTTCGGTTAAATTTACCGTAATGTGTTTCGGTCCTTTACATGTAGCAGATTTCCACCATAAAAACAGTCAAACCAGACACTGTTATATGCAACTGATATAGCATGCAATTATATAATTTGCATATAATTTACCGGAAGCAGGTGGTAGGGTGCTGACTGCATGTCCATTTCTCAGGTAATGAACCTGCAATCACCCCTGGTGGCAACCTTCTCCACTTCAGACAGTCCTCACACTGAATCCAGCGCAAAGCTCTGGAACAAAAAAAACCATATATAATGGCCGAGTTCCATTCCTATGACTAGGTCATTAAGCAAATTGGTCGATAAGCGAGGAGCCGCCTCTCACCGAAATTTCAAGTATACTGTACTGGTAGTGGGTTTGTATCAACCATCTTTAGATATTGTTTTGATGTCACCTTTGCTCCATTTATAACATTTTTTGTATATTTATAAATGATTATAGTGCATAGGTATGCATGTGTGCGTGAATGGTGTGTGAGTGTGCCCAGCGATGGGTTGGCGCCCCGTCCTGGGTTGTTCCCTGCCTTGCGCCCGCAGTTTCCGGGATGGGCTCCGGACCCCCCGCGACCCATATGGAATAAGCGGTTCTGGAAAATGGATGGATGGATGGATTATAGTGCAGTGTACTATATAATGTAATAAACAGAATAAGGAAAATCAGCTCTAATATACATTACTGAGATTTACATATGTAATCATTTTAATTTAATCTGAATAAAGAAAAAGTCTAAAGGAAGCTCCAACTTGATAACTTTAATTTGCACATCTTGATGATTTCATCAAGTTGGTGAACGAAATTTTCTGCCACTTCTACGTCCACACTTGCTGCCTCACTGCTGCTACTCTGATTATACAGGTTGAATCTCCAACAATACAATTTATAGACGAAATATGTAGTCTTGGAGACTGCAAACTCTAGTGTAGTGAATACTGAGTGACTGAGATTGAGAAACGATGATGTGACATGAGATGCGGCATTGCTGTTTCCATGATCGAAGTTCTCGTACAGTTTACAATACCAAGTTGGAAAGCTGGTTGTACGTTCGGGCGGTCGTTACATAGGTAGGTTGTTAAGTGAGGAGTGTCTGTATTAAAAAACTCAAGCAGATAATTGATATTTATTCAAATAGTATGTATTGGCCACCCAGGCTTGTGTCCTAAGCTGCAGATATGCATAAGAAAACCACAATGGTAAAGTACAACTGAAATTCTCTCCCTTACACATACAACATCTGGCTATTGGCAAAATGAGCGTCTGCTTGAATGGGCAGTATGCTTGAATTTCAATGGCTGAAATAAGCCATCTATACATTTTCTATAACTAGTCAACCTGGGCAGGGTTGTGGGGGGTCCAGAGCCTATGGGCGCATGAAATAACCTGGATGGAGCGCCAACCCACTGCAGGGCACACATAGCTATAGGCAATTTGATAACTCCAATTCACCTCAGTGTGTTTTTGGACTGTGGGGGGAAACCGGAGAACCTCCCACAACGAAACTGGGAGAACATGCAAACTCCCTGAACATGGAGCCAGGGTGGAGAACCTAACCCAGGTCCCAGAGGTAAGCTGACAGTGCTAACGACTGCACCCTTGTGCCACCCTCTAAAATGTTCATCTTTGTAAAATCAGCAGATGTAGGCATTCCCAGCCATCTATTTTCTTATCATTATACTTACTCCTCTTCTTCCTCTTCCTGCTCTTCCTCATCTTCATATTTTTCATCCTCTCTATTTATACCTTCTTTCTTGCTTTTTCTAGCCAGGGCCCGGAGTGTTTTCTCCTTGGACTTTTGTTCTCTTTTTTTCCTCCAATAGTCATTGAGTTTCATACCCAGTGCTGCCAGTGTCAGTCTGTGGTAAAAAACATGTTGCTTCTAATTACGGTCCATCCAGTAATTATTTTGACTGCTAACAATGCTAGACAATATTTTTGCATAACCAAAAGGAATTTCACTGTCCATCAACATTTCAAACTCAAAACATTTAAAATAAATCTTTTACCTATACTCCTTGGTATACTCAAAATCTTGCTTATTGTGTGCTGGCTTTAGAAAGTTGCACTCAATAATTCCAACAACACCAACTCCTGGCCTTTGACCAGATGACTGCAAGAAAAAGGGCAATGAATCTGTAATGTTCTCTATCACTAGTTTCATTTTAGACTTCCAAATAAACACAAATTGTAAATTAAGCTACTTTGTACCTTGACTTGGCAACCCACTTTCTCATAAGATTTAATAAGGCGATTCTTGTGATACATCAAAATCCCAAAGTGTTCCTTATTCTTGTGGTTAAAGCCAAAGGTTATTTTAACCTTCTTGTTCTGAATGGTGATGTTAAGAGAAACCAGTATTACTTAGCCAAACCCATGAAAACCCTTGGGGAAAAAATTCTTTATATGCGGCCTCTGTGGAAATTATAATATGTTAAACAAGTTAATTTTACAACCAAAATACAGAAATTCCATGCAAAAAAAAATCTTTTAAGGATAACCACTATTTTTCAGCTGGGTGGGTGAAATATACAAGGGATGGACAATGAAACTGAAACACTAGC
This sequence comes from Mormyrus iriodes, assembly GCA_011763525.2. Lineage (NCBI taxonomy): Eukaryota > Metazoa > Chordata > Actinopteri > Osteoglossiformes > Mormyridae > Mormyrus > Mormyrus iriodes. The sequence goes on from JAAGVU020000002.1 coordinate 17,274,459, forward strand.
TAAAACAGTGTTTGAGGTTTCACGCATATATATGTGCGGCCTGGTAAGAGCAGAGTGTGAAGGTTGAATTAGCAAAGAAATAGCACAGCTGTACATAAAATATTGTAATCCACACAACATAATGGGAGACATATGAGAGGTCAGAAGTGAAAAAATTGTTAGTGCATATCTCATTGATGCATCTGTGACCAGGACAGCAAGTTACTGTGGTGTATCGAGAGCCACAGTATCCATAGCAATACCACCACGAAGAATGGACCACATCCAACAGGAGTAACTGTGGATGTAAGATGAAGCTATCTGAAAGGGATGTTCGAGTACTAACCCAGATTGTATCCAAAAAATGTACAACCACAGCTACCCAACTCACTGCAGAATTAAATGCACACCTTGACCCTCCTGTTTACACCAAAACTGTTTGTCGGGAGCTCCACAACCTCAATATTCATAGTCAGGCTGCTATAGGCAAACCTTTGGTTACTTGTGCCAATGCCAAACGTCAGTTTTAATGGTGCCAGCAACACAGGTCTTGGGCTGTGGACAATATGAAACATGTATTGTTCTGTGAGTCCACGTTCACTGTCTTTCCCACATCTTTGAGAGTTATGGTGTTGAGAAGCCGCAAAGAAGTTTACCACCCAGATTTTTGTGTACCGAGAGTGCAGCACGGGGGTGGATCACTGATGGTTTGGGTTGCAATATCATGCCATTCCCTAGGCTCACTACTTGTTCTAGATGGGCATGTCACTGCCAAGGACTACTGAACCATTCTGAAGGACCATGTTCACCCAATGGTTCAAACATTGTACCCTCAAGGTGGTGATATGTATCAGGATGATAGTGCACCAATACACAAAGCAAGACTGGTGATAGAGTGGTTGGCCATCTCTTATGGCCTGCACAGCCACCAGATCTTAAAATTATTGAGCCACTTTGGGGTGTTTTGGAGGAACGAGTCAGGAAATGTTTTCTTCCACCAGTATCACATAGTAACCTGGCCACTGTTCTGCAAGAGGAATGGCTCAAAATCACTCGGGCCACTGTGCAAGACTTGTATTTCACAAGAAAAATTGATGCTGTACTGGCTGTAACAGGAAACAAACACTATACTAATAAATTATTATGTTAAAAAATGGGTGTTTCATTGTCCAAATCCTGTATATTTCAACTGCAGTTACATTTCTGAGTACAGAATTTCTAAATCAATACACAAGTTCTTTAGAAACTTGTCTGACCATAGTGAGCGGCAAGGATATAAAACCCAAAATCAGCAGCATAGGTTTACATCCACCATCTACTCTGTTAAAAATAATAATAATAATAATAAAAATTATATATATAATGTATTATTTTTACATATACATACATATATATGTTTATATGTATATATACATACACACATGCATACATATATATATATACACACACATATATACATACATATATATATATACACACATACACACAGTGTAGCCAAATATTATTTGTACACTGTGGAAAAAATTATCAAAAATCGAAATGAAATTGAGGATATTGCTACTTCAGTAGTTTTAGCCGTGTTGGGAACCTCAACTAACCCTACAAATGCTTCTGTGGAGAATGACCACCAAGGTGACTTGCAGAAACTAAGGGCACCCAATTACCTGCCTATTTGGAACACATTATGTGTTGTGTTAAATGATCTCTATTATGATCTGGAACTCCTCCCATTGTCACATATTCGTTCAACTCCAAGAATGCCCAGGTGTACAAGTAATTGAGGGCAATAAATTACATAATTTGAGAACAATTGCAGAATATGTTTTGAATTAAAGTTTTTCTTGTCTCTTTACATAATACACATAATTATAACATTTGTAACTAACAGTTTTTAATGTTTGTTCTTCCATATCAATTTCATTTCCATTTGACCATTATTCAGTGTACAAATTATTTTTATGTATATATATATACATACACATATATACATACACACACAAACATATATTTACATATACATATACACACACACATATATACACATAAAACTATTTACTGCACTGAATTCAATTCATGAACACCTAAAATATAAACTAGATTCCAAACAAACCGAAACAGTTCAGTTTTTTGAGAATGCTGCTTTACTTTATGAAAGAATTCTTTATGTGGTCCCTTAAATACAATTTCACCTGTGATGTATGTTGATAGACCTTCACCTTTACATTCTCCTATTTGCCAATCACTCATATCTTTAGATTTCCTTAGCAATGAGTTTCTGTCTTATATTTTCATATGTAGAATGTATATAGCATAGGACTTATATAAAGCACAGCAATTGGTGATGTTCAAGTTGTCACTCCACCCCCAAACTCTCTCCTGCGATCCCCCTCGTCAGAACATTAATTGAACCATTTGTGTTACTAATTGCCCACAAATGCATATAATTAACTAGTATGTATTTAAACCTGTGAGACTCACCATAGTGTGAAGTCTCATCCTTTGTTTCATTCCTGATTCTCTTGTTTATGACCCTTTGGCTTGATTCTTTGTTTCACAATTCTGGATTGTCCTCATTGACCTGTTTACTCATGATCTACCTTGTGATCTGCCTGACCCTTGACTTTGATTCTGGTCTGTGGAAACAAACGCATTGCAACTGGATTCCCACTTGTGAGTTGCTTGTCTCCATGACTAACCAATCCATCATTCTAACCAAATAACCAAGAAACAAAGCCTGATCTACAACCTGTACAGCTAGACCTTGCATTTCCTCCTTCACCATTATCACGATCACCATGAATTGCCATTTATTTCTACAAAATCATAAACTAATAATAAATAGCTCAAGAAAATTAAATACAGACATAGATTTTTAGTTTTTTAAAGGATACATTGAAAGTAGGCTTGTAAACATCATTTTCAATGTTGGACAGGCTCTTGGAAACTAGCTTGGTCAGGACTTTTTTCTGCCGCAAGATGATTTGTGCCCGTGGCTTTAGGTATAGGATACTGAGGTAAGCCTGAACAGGATGCAAAATATACACAGGAAGACAAATCACCACACAGGAGTATGTTGTACAGGCACATACACACATTCATTCACCAATCTACGTTACTATATACCCATAAAATCATAATTCTTGATGTGATCTGTAAAGATGTTAACTTTTCCAAATTTTTGAAAATTTAAATTACATTGCACTACACATAACTGTTGTGAACATGCACTATACAAATGAGAAAAAAAATCCATTGCTGAAATCATAAAACTGAATTTTATACAGGAATTTTAAAAATTAGACTCCCCTAACCACAACATGAAAAAACAAGGCCTTTAACCACAATTGCTTCATGGCAGCTGCATGCCCCAAAAACCGTGTAGGAAATGTGAAAACCAAAGAATTTCTATGTACTTTGTATATATGGTAAATAATTTATCTTGTATCTTATCATCACAAATCCAGGCTGACACACAATGATACTTGTAGCGTAGAGATGCTAAATAGCCTTTCCCTTTCTCACTGTTGGATAAACCCCAAAAATAAGCTATTGATTCTACACAAAGATACTTTACATATCGCAATTATTTTATTTATTTATGCTATTAAACAGCATATTTATTCCACATCACATACACTGGCAATAGGTTCAATCTGTTCTTTTTGTTACTGACCCTCAGAGAATAGTCCATTTCTGGTGTTGTCTGATCTGTCCTTTGAGGGCCAAAACACCTCTTCCTACCACCTGCTCCCATGTCCTCAGGACGGATTGGTGGCATTCGAATATCATATTTATCTGTGTTAAAGTCCAGCTCTGGGTTCCCATCCTTGTTCCTGTACAAAGGCAGGAGCTAAAAGTTGTGGAAAGAAGTTTCGCAAGAAACTAAACCTGCTAAAGTAGGATATTTATTCAGTATTTTTAAAATGTTGTTACAACAATTAAACAAAATCTTTAAGTTGCTCTCTGTGAGCCAAGGTTCTGTACTCCATGCAGAATCACTGCATTCTGGGCCTTTGTTATACTCAGGAAACCATGGCACAGTAATAAAGATAAAGACAGGGTTCTGCGCACCTGCGAATATTCCAGATCAGGATCTTAGTGCCCTTCTTACTTGGGATGGTTTCCAACTGCTCTAAGAGTTCTTCCTGTGAGCTAAACAGGGAGTGTGTCAGGATGGCCTGCAGACTTGCCTCCGAGTCCTCTGTTACCACTAGTTTTTGTGCAGGCAGTTAAGGAGAAAACGGACACAACAGTTCAGTAAAAGCGGTATTTCAGTTTCATGCTGGGTCAACTTAAGGAAGCAATTATGTTGTGATAAAGCTTTCATCAATTTATGGCAAGGTTATTGATTACTTCCTTAATGATGTTGTGCAGGTAAAGGAAGTACATCTTCAAACAAATATGTACAGGTTCTTAACATTATAGAAAATGCAGAGGTAAATCCATAAGTATGAGGAGAATTATTATTGTGCTAATATAGCACCACCTAATGCACACAACAACTATTCACCCTTGGGTCCACTGAAAAAGAAAATTTGACCTAAAGAGGATATTGGTCTGCTGGTTGAAGGGCACAATGGGCACAACTACAGCCTGGGCATTAATAGCCTCCAGATAGCTCTGGGAGAGCATTCCCACAGAGAGGCAGCCTCCATTTTTGGTGAAGATCAATGCATCCTTTCCCAAACGCATTGAGCCGGATTTGAAACCATTGCCATACACACCAATAGGTTGATTGGCCTTGCTGTTGCCCTTGTCTGTGAAACCAAAACTGTTAAAGAAAAGTTAAATGCATGAACATGTTACATAATAAACAAACAGATTGTACTTAATATTAAATTATATTGCTTCAAGAGAAATTCGGTTTAATGGTGAAAAGAAAACTAGGATTAAAAATCAGACCTGGATCATGGGATTTGCCATAATAAATCTAGCTGACTAGAGGGGGTCCCATGACAACTTTTGCTGGTTCACATACCCATTGGCCCACTGGGAAAATGCACAGACAGGAAAACATACTGGCATGCTAGTAAGGACATGCTACGATTTGTGTAAATAGTACATTGGCCACTTCATATATTGGCCTGATATTTGTATCTTTTTTTTAATAAACATGTGAACATCACCAAAATGTCCTTAATTGAAAAGTTGAAATATGTAGCAGTTTTATGTTAAACAAATTTAAAATGGAGTTCCATAACTGTAATGTTATTCTCATTTCTTAAGGGTATATATTGCTGAAGTATCAGGAACACTCATGATAATATAGCAGTATATAAGAGTGCTGACCACAACTGAGAATCTATGAAAAATAACGAAAACAGGTCGCACTTTGCTTTAGATGTAGTTGCTTTGACGTTCATTGAACTACATCTAAAGCAAAATGCGACCTGTTTTTGATATTTTTCATTAATGGCATGTATCGAACTACAATCCAATATCAACCTTTCAAGCTGAAAGATGTACTCAGTGACAAAAAAAAAAAAGTTCAGCACCCAGAAGTAATGGTCCAATTTGGATGTAATAAGTACATGTGGAGACGAGCAATGGGTATGTAAACAATTCAATTTGCTAGGAGCTGGCATGTCTAGTCACCGGAGACTAGACACAGAGATGGCTGCGTTTTGAGTGGTGCTGTAACTGGGAGGGATGGACTGATGATGAGTAGCGTCATACCATGTTCAGCGATGAATCTCGGTTCTGCATTACCACGGATGACTGTTGTGTGTGCGTATGGCGGTGCTGAGAGGAGGGGAGCAATCCTGCCAATATTGTAGAGAGACACACTGGCATTACTCCTGGCATCATGATGTGGGGAGCCATAAGGTATGAATTCAGGTCATCCCAGGTAGTGATTCGGGGGACCTTGATGGCACAGCACTACGTCAGTGACATCCTGCGTCCGCATGTCTTACCCCTCCAGAGACAGCACCCTGGTACAGTCTTTCAACTAGACAATCCCCATCCTCAAATTGGCACGTGTCTATGGACTGTCTGCGTCATGTTGAATCCTCCCATGGCCAACCAGGTCCCCCAATCAAATATGTGTGGGATCAACTCAGACCCAGTGCCAGTTACAACAGCAGGTGGGTCCCGACTTGCCACTGGGGAGGATACAACAGCTGTGCGACTCCCTTCTGCACCATACTGCCGCATGTATCCAGGCCCAAGCGGGTGCCACACCCTACTGACATGGGACCAGCAATGTACTCATACTGCCAACTCTGTTGTCTGTTTGATCTGATATTATAATCATCGCGATACAGTCACATGACCATTCACCATGTGCAGATTCATTTCCATCACTCCATCTGGGTGCTTAACTTTTTGTCACTGAGTGTACTAATGTTGTCTTTTCTTCTCTGCCGTTTCTGAGTGGTTTGCACCTGAGAGATCTCATTTCACATGCAAATGCAGAATTTGCAGGTGGTTTCAATGTCTAATTGTTTTTTTTTTTGGTGGGGGTGGGGTTAATATTGTTCAGGGTGTCAAACTCCTGTCCTAGAGGGTTGGAGCCCTGCACATTTTTGGGTTTCCCCTCATTTAACACACCTGATTCAGCTCCTTGCAAATCCTTGTGCTAATTACCACACAGTTCTTGAGTTGAATCGTTAGTTTGACTGATTATAGGCACCTGTACTTTTGCCTGACCAATCAAGTGAGCAGGTATACACACTTTCCTGTCCATTGGGCACAAGGGGATTTTTAACAATCTAGGACACATCATTATAATAGACATTTTTAACTTAAGGAGTGCTTTGGTTTAGAGAGTTTCTCTCTTCTGTTTCATGGAGTCAAACTTTTAAATCTAAATGATACAGTCACACTGTACATGCGAACATAATTCAAATTTAAAGCCCTGGAGGAAGATGAAGCTATGGGGCTGCATTTACAGAGCCCCCCTGAAAGCATATCCTTTAATGAATTAAAGGAACTTGTTTTTAAAAAAAAAAAAAAGAATAATAATAAAATAAAACGTTTTTATTGTTGCTTAAGTACAGAGACATAAGGCAGCAAAGGGAAAAAAAGCAGGCAACACTTCGGATGGAATGCCAGTTTAATACAGCGCACATACCCACCCACCTATACACAAATCACTCACTATGGGCAGTTTAGCGATGGCACTTAATTGTGGGTTTCATTGTGGGTGAAATAAAAGAAGAAAGAGACTGGTGAAGAAACAAATGGGTGGGATTCAAATTACTCAACCTCGGAAAGGTGAGGAGACTATTCACTGCTATTCACTATTCACTGACAAATGTAGTTTTATGAGTCCCTCATAATCACATGCTATGTTGACTGTCAGTGTTTTTTTAAAGAGAATGTTACAGAGAGAACTTCATTCTCAGATTCACACTGAATGACATGCATTTTATATCAATCTCTCTTGTCATGTAATTTGTATTCGTCTGCCCATAATATTTCTGTTCTGTTGCTGTCATGGTTTGACGATGATATGCTCATACTCTCTTCCTTTCCTTCCTCTTTTTGTGCTGAACGCAAGTAGAAACACCCTGAATTCAGACATATTCACACAATGTAGGAATTAAATTTTTACATTAGTATTAATACAATTGTAAACATCAATTTTATAGAATTTTGATTTTAATTTAAATATTGAATAGGACACTTAATATCAGAAACTGCCTTTTGAGAGAATCTGTACTGTAATGCACAATAAGCTGTTAGCAAGTTGTACCTTCTCTCTCGCTCTCTCTCATACCCACAGCCACACATATACACTTATACAGGACATGAGTCCTAACTATACCTCAACTTGAAGTCACATGAAAGCTGATAACAAAAAAAAACATTTTAAGGCCCATCTTAAATAATTGTCTCTACTACCACATAAACCTATACACATACCATACAATTAGGTCAATGAATCCACTGAAATTATATTTTAAGATAAGTACGTGACACCATGTTTGTGAGCATGTGTGTGGGAGTGAAGATCACATGATAGTGACTGCACTCTCTGTGGTTTTGGTTGAAGCAGTGAGGAGGGGGTATGGTTTGCACACTGACATATGAGTGAGACAGTTTTAACTGCTTTTTTTTCGATTGAATGCATTCCTGTTTAGAACATCTCACCACTCGGTTGTACTTAGTGTCCTACACACTCTGTAAGTATATGTTCACAATTTCATTAACAAGCAGAAATATTTTAACTGAGAGTATCAATTCTTCAAAATAAGTTTATATGTAGATTTACTGAGCAGCCTGTAGTTGCAACTTTGTGAAGCAGTTTATCTTAGCTGTTCAGATTCCACTTTCTGAAAGCACAGTACATTAATCATAATTAAGTTTTTGCAGCAGAACATGGGTTATAAGGCTTACCTCAGCATCTTGTGCAGTTTACTTGGAGTCATCCCATTGCCATTGTCTGTAAAGGTCAAACATAGCTGCTCTTTCACAATCACCACGTCGATCCATACCTGTTTTGCTGTAACACCTGGGTCGGATGCATTGTCTAATGGTAATAGAAATGGGCTGGTCAAATCATACGGTCAATTCCCGACCATAAATCAAATAAAACTACGAAAAATAAGGGTTGGATATTGGCACAGATGCACCAATTTGATTTGATTCCAATTCACAAGCTAACGATTCAGTTCAATCTGATTCAATATCAATCTGAAAGGAATGAGATTAAATACTACACAGCAGCTTTCCATACTTGGAGAGATGTTTCAAATGCTCTAGAGTTAATGGAACACAAACAAATGCAGTCACTGGAAACAAATTGTGAAAACCACTAAAAAAGGCCAAAGGCTTGTATATTTATTATATGTTTATTTGAGGAACATACGGATATAGACCATGACTTATGACTGAAAAGAAGAGCTGAAAATAAAAGTGGGCAAGTCAAACTCACATGTCATATTTCAGAAGGACTTTAACTTAAAGATATATGCCAAAACATAAATTAGAATTTATGTATTTGAGGAACATATGGGTATTGTTTAGGGCTGATAACTGGCCCTGACCACACAATTCGATTCAATTTCAATTCAAAAGTGCTCGATTGGATTAAATTTAGACTCTATTCAATCTACGTTTAAGACATATTCACTTATCTTTAGTAAAAACAACAACAGGCACAGCACTGGAGCATTATCATTGCAAAGCAACGTAATTAACATTACATGATGAAAATAACAAAAAACAATATATAAATTCGCATGAAATTTATTCTTGTACTTACTTGCGGACAAAATATTTTTGTGTATTCACACCTTTCCCACTGCAGTTCTTGTACCCCACCAATAAATAAATAAATTATACCTGCAGACTTTGTTTCTTTCCTTTGCTTCAGTGTTACCCACAATATTTGAAAAAAAAAAACCAGATAATCAACAATATTCTCATAACTGACAGCAGGTCACATTCAATGATATCAGTTTTCTCCTTACATCGCTTGCTTTTATTTCATTTTACTTATTTATTTTGCTTTTATATAGCATTATTTTACATCACCATAAGCAGTGTACTGAAAATAACTGGTGTGAGAATACAGCCCTACTTGACTGGACTTGCTTGCATTCATGTGAGCGGAGAACTCCATTACCATGACTGACAACTGCAACCCTCCTATAGGTGAGAGGGAAGGCTGTGTTCAAGATGCCCACTTGTTCGTTCACTCACTCACTCACTCACTCACCATATTTAGCAAAAGCTGGGTATACTTGTAAAAGTGAATTCAGAAGTCTTTTGCTCCAATTAAAATTTATAAAGAAAATGTTACTGTCAGTTGCTCTGTCACAAACAAAAATAAAAGAAAAAGCTTGATTATCAGGGTCCACAATTATTAGGCAATTAGAAACTAAGTGGATTTCTTTCTTCACCATTAAGAGAAATAATAATTAAAACAGTTTTAGTTATTCAGTCTATATAAAGAATAACAAACTATCAGACATTCTATATAGTCTACTTTACCAAGTTTAATGTCCTGCATAGCCAGCTTTCTTCTCAATGACCATCATGAACCAGTCAAGTTTTTGATGTGATCATGTTCTATATTAGCTGTGGCAGCTAAGACCACCTCTCAGACATTGCTCTGATAAGTGTACTGATTGCTGGCTTTGTAAATCTTACACTTCAGTAAGGCCCAGTAGTTCTCAATTAAGCAATAAAGGGGTTAATTATTATTTATTTACCTCTCAAGCCTTTCTTGGTCAATCAATGGAATGCTTTGATGCATTGGAAGGGGCATTGTCCTGCATAAATATTATAACCTTTTTGAAGGTTGCTGACTACTTCTTGAACCAGTGCTTGAAGAAGATATCTTCTAGAAATTGGTGGTAGATCTTGCACTTAATTTTTACACCACCTGCAAGTCTGAAAGGTTCTACAAGTTCATCACTGATAATTACAGCCCACACTATCACTTCCATTCAGAGATCGCAAAGAATCAAATATTGCAGTTTTGAAAAATGGTGGCATCTGATTCTAAAGTGTTTCTGAAAGTCTCCCCTTTAATTGACAACAATTTTTGGCAGTTAATTTGTCTTCTTCTCACTACATGCTTCATTGATCTTCTTTGGCTGTTGGCTAGTCACAAAACACTTGATTATATAGAGATCACGTTTTAAAAGTCTGGCAATTTCAATTGTTTTGTACCCCTCTGACTGGCACTTGACTATTTTATTTTTTTCCCATTCTCTGTAAGGTCCCATTTGACCCATTTTAACAGTAATAATCATTTGCTTAATAATTTTGCACATGGTAGTATGTTTGCGGTTTCAGATTTTACTCCACCCAGAAAGTACTCAGATCAAATACTGAGCATGCTGTATTTTTAAACTGAAACTGGACTAGACTGAAACTATTGGTCAGAAGAGAATATACAAGCAAAATACACACTTGTCTAAAAATTCTGCATGCAGTGTATAGTGTTCGTTACATAGAATGCTCACTGCAGAATAAGGTCAGACAGTGGTTGACATTTTTTCAGACTGAGCAAAGATTCTCAAATATGGTTCCAACCCTATGACAGGTCTAAGTGGGGTACAGCTTCTGTACACAATTGAATGTTCCTCACACTGATTTTATACTCTACTATGTAGTGAACAAAATTTAGTCGAGAATTCGAAAAGCACTACAAAATGGCGGACTCACTGTATAATGGGTGAGTGGACATTTCGAACACAGCCAAAGCAGCACCACCTAACTGGTAAGAGGACTGATACAAATAAAATTCAGCAAAAATACTTTCAAAGTCACAGGCAAAGAACACAAATTAACTACATCAATCTTGGGATTTTATAAATCAAAATCGAATTGTCAAAACCAGGTTCATGAATAATCATAAAATCAATATTTTTTCCCATCCCTGCTAAAAATTTTTGCAATGTTTTGTACTAGGGCTGCCACTAACGACTGGTTTTCTATTTTATCAATTTTACAATTTTATCAATTGGTCAATTTAATCTAAATGATTAATTTTCCTTCAGAAAATCAACTTGACTGTTTAAGTTGTATTTTGACAACAATAAACTATATGCCATTACAGGCCTTTAATAATGTATACTGGCATTTTGTACATGCACTATTTGTACATTATTTTTGCCCACAATTCAACAAGCAGAAGCCAAAATGATTCTATTAATCAAATTATAATTTGCCCAAAATTTTGTCCTAATATACGTAAATACAAAGTAGGGTTGCAGTTACTAGTTGACATAGTTCATGACATTGACGTTGAAAATTGGACATTGACATTGAAATCGACATCAGTGTCTTAAATTGACGCATCGTTTTTTTTATTATTATTTCTTGGATAAAATTACGTTTATGATTTCTAAAATGCTTCAGTTCCTTGTAACAAATATTTTCCTTTAATATCACTACATAATTATACAGTGAGGGAAAT
>JAAGVU020000002.1:17286415-17298100 GCA_011763525.2 Mormyrus iriodes
CAACCCTACTTTGTATTTACGTATATTAGGACAAAATTTTGGGCAAATTATAATTTGATTAATAGAATCATTTTGGCAATAATTTATTAAATTGAGATTTGGTAAATAAGAATTTTACACATTTTAGAGAACATTGGAAATTGCATAAAGATTTCATAAAATTCTGCATTGTATGTGCACTACAGTTCCACTTCACCTGTTTTTTGACAAGCACACAGTTTGATAATGTATTTAGGCAAAAAAAAACTAATACATATAAGGAATTAATCATGCATTCACAGAAATGAGCTGCATCGGAATGATTACAGATTCAACACATTCATGTTGGGGAATATATCAATGTACAATTTAACTATGGTATCTATCCTTGGACACTGCCACTGTGGCTGTAGTGACACAACCAAATACCATTGTCCGGTCAGTAGCTAAACTACTGTAATAAAAACCATTCTGAGAAAGAAGTTTTAATGACAAGGAAGGACCAGAAAACTCTAAAGCAAGTTACTAAGATGGTCCAAACCATCATCAACACACAACTATCAGCAGTTAAGGACCTCTTTCACATCGTCAGAGATCCTGCCCACCCTGCACTTCACCCTTTTAAGTTGCTGCCCTCTGGAAAGCATTTCATGCTAATTTCTTCACACACCATAATACTGAAAAATAGTTTCTTCTCCAGTGCTGTTAAATTGCTGAAAACCATCCGACGCTGCCTCCAACAGTGGGTGCACACTAGAGCCCGCGGGACTCAACGCAAATCTCGCGGGAAACGGCGGTTTTAAGGTTGCCGCGGGCGGCTAAAAATAAACAGCGGGTCTCAAGATTGTTGGCAGGATGGCGAGTACAACTGAGCTTGGTAATAAAATTAAGGCTGGAGAGAATGAAACTAAAGAAAAGACTTTAAAATCAGATATCTGGAAAAGCTTTAAAATCGCTTTCCTGCGCTATCGAAGCTTGTGCGGTTCGTTCTGAGTGTACCCGCGTCCAGTGCGCCATCGGAGAGGCATTTAGTGTCTGTGGGCGCAATGATAGTTTTTGGCCTCAGTTTACACGTGCATTTGCGATTCAAAGCTGAGAGGTTTTTGTTGAATTTGTTTTTATTTATTCGGTTCTTGGTCTACTGGAATAAAACATTCTATGCATGTTAACGTATTTCATCGTACAGTATATCAATTAACGGGTCTGCGGGTACGGGCGGGATTTGACACAAATATTGCGGGAGCGGGCGGTAATGGTCAGATATTCAGCGGGAGCGGGATTAAAAAAACAGTCCCGCGCAGGGCTCTAGTGCACACATGTCATACATACTCACAAACACACATAATATTGATCCTCTTGTGCATGCATTCAGACAAACTTTGGATTTTGCTGCTATTAAATGATTGTTAAATTTGAGTTTTGGTAATAAGTATATCAACCAGAAAAATGTCTGTTATGCATTCACGTAAAATTTAACCTACTACAACGATTTATTAAAAGTATAATGAGGTAGCGACAAGCAGCTTTTTACAGTTTTACGTCAGTGGGGAACTGGTAGATTCTATTCTACACATTTATCTTGGTCGATTCAAGCTCAAGTCATAGGCACAGATAACTTACAGTTCTAAAGATATGCCAACTCAAAGAGTGGAAAGGAAACCGGGGTTTGTCATGAATAAGCTTTAAATATCACAAACAATGAAAAAGTGAAACTATCTGCAAGTTATTTTTTCTTACAGATGTTTTCTGCTGTAAAATATATTTCATACTGGACAATCGCTTGTCTGACATCCGGTTTTAATCGTTGTTACACCTTTAGCCCCACAACTGCCATACTTGAAAACATTTCAGAATAATTAGTTTTGAATACAAACATCACTTAACGCTCGTGCATTGACCGTATGCATTTAAATACTTTTCAAAGAGTGGCTTATCTAAGACATCTAAAACTTCTAATGACCTAAAACTGTTATTTTCCAAATCAAAATCACTTTTTTATACCTTTTAAATAAAAAAACAACAATAGCTTTTAATTAAATGTAGACATCCAAATCTGAATAAATTAGGCCTATAATCAAAGACAGACAAAATACGTATTTTTCAAACGAAATTTGCGTCAAACCACAATAAACTCAACTTTTTATTGGAAGACACTGACCAGTGAATCAAAACAATACATTAACATCAATGTGAAATGTATACATGTAAAATACGATTCATTCAAAATCGACTCCAACATATAACGTTTGTAAATTAGTGGTGACATCTTGTTTCATTTTCAGTTGGCTACATGCAACTACAGACGGAGACTTCGTGCTGCGCAGGGAAGATACTCCTGACAGAAGTTAATTTTTTTTCATTAAAATGTTTTAATATATGTAACTCGGTTATCTGCAACTTTAAAAATATCTAAATACTTTAAAATACCAGAAAATGTCGTCACTTTAGATACTCCTGTGTTTAGACTACCGAATTATTTGAAATCTCAGCACATACCCTACCTCAAACGTTCATTTATGAGGACATACTTGTTTTCAGAATTGATACTCCACAAAGCAGTCATGTTGCAATAATGGTGGTATGCACTGAAACCGGGTTGAAAAAAAAAATAGGAAAACTTTTTTTGCCAGTCACGGAGAATTTATACGTCCGGTTCATTTCTGCTTCAGTGCTGCGATCGGAAAGCGTCATTTCGAGGTTCATTACGCTTCGCTTATTTTACTGTTCTGATTGAGACTATGGCTCTGTACCGATTTTGAAAAATACTGCTGTTGGTACACATTGTGTACAATAACGCCTGCATGCTTAGAGACGTGACGCGTAACACCCTTGCAGGCGTTCACCAATGGTAAATTACACAGTGTAACTTGGAGGCAGCCCATTCGACAGTTAATACGGAAAATGAGTGCAAATGTGGTTCAATCTGAAGTCAAATTTAACGTAACACAGGAATATCAATAGCTCCCCAAGAATAAACAATTCTCTTTTTATTAATGGATATTTTTAAAGGCGCATTATAAGGTAAAGTGCTGCCTAACTGCTGTACTCACTTTTGTGTTCTGCTTCTGTATAGTCGTAAATGCACCGTTAAAGTAGCTTTCCTATTATTATAACGTAAATCGGACTAATAGCAGATATTTGATATGCAATGAATACAGGGAGATGTATTCTATATTTAATTAGCTATATTTTAAGTTTAAAATCCCTTAAAGCAAACAGGTGTCGGCCTGATAAATCGAAATTTCTAAAAGACAGGAAAGTGAAATGCATATCTTACCTACTAGTTCGGCCACTGCACTGAAAGGCCAGGTATGACTTGTTGAATTGCTGTTCAAGTACGAGGGGCTCATCTAAAACAATTCCCGAAACACATTGAGGATGTGCATGCATTAAATTGATTGAATTGGCCTCCCATTTCACAGTCAAATAAACTGAAATACTTACACAACTCAGACGAATCCCCTGCTCGCTTAGCCTCGCCATCTTTTCAAACTGACTACTTCATGAAAAACACCAGTCGTTTCAAGTGACATGCGCGCCACAAGGCAAACTTTTAAAAAGCTCGTTCCGTCATTTGTCTCTCTATTCATTAGTTCGTTCATGCATATTTTACAACTTGGAAAAATTTGTATACACATAGTGCTCACAGACACTTGGGACGTTCACTTAATTATGTAAAAAAAGCAAATTTATTGGTTTTATCACAAAAATGATTTCTTAATTCGTTTACAAAAAATAAATCGCAATAGAAATAACCAGTGGAATTTATTATCTGCATTTATTGAGTGCTTTTTAATTAGTAACACCTTTGCAATAACATGAAACACCAAACATTTGTGTTTAGTATCTCTGGGAGAAAATGAATTCAATTGCAATCGACAGCAAAATGAATGAGTCAGTTAAAAAATTACAATGAATAAAAAGAAACTGTCTGTTCGCAAGATAACTGCAGATATGTTAAATATTAGTCTATTACAAAACCAATAAAATTGCAACATTTCTACAGAATTAAGCAAGTCCCAAGACTTTCTGTGACCTGTGTGTGCGTGTGTGTATAAAAGCCAAAACTTTCCATCAAACAACTTAAAATCTAGAGTGATGTAGTTTTGACTGAATATATAAATAGAAATAAACATAAAAATAAGATATAGAACATAATGATAGCATTTTCTAGTATTTTGATCATTTTTATAGTTACAGATACCTTATAAGTTCTACATTAAAACATTTTAATGAAAAAAAAATTAAGCTTCTGGAATTTAAAATTGGGGAATGTGTATCAGATTTAATAATCAAATAAAAGAGCTATTTTAAATGTTACTTAGCAGAAATATGATTAGTTGTAATTAATCCATACTTGTAAGGGGTGTAAGGGGTGGGAAACATAGTCATTATGGACAAGAGCCTGTGCCTCATTTTCCTGTCCACCGCCTTTCTAGGGTGGCAAGGCTAATCCCAAGCACAGAACTATCCTTTCTGAACAGGTTGTTTAGTCTCTTGGGCTCCCCAGCTCTGGCACAACACACAGCAGCGGAGAGGATGGCTGTATGGAATATTATTTAGCACTATATAACGTAGAATATAATTATTATGATATTATTAAAAAGCATGCCAAATACTCATGATGTAATCAACACAATGTAATCAACTGAGTATGTATTTGCACCTCATGTTAGCCTAAGAGTTTTTGTTAGCTATTTTATGTTAGTCCTGCCTGAGTTCACCAGAAGTTCATGGCTGAGCATTTTTAAAAAACCAAGCGGAGATGGTCACACCACCATTATGTTCGGTCGAGGGACCAAACAGTAAAATAAATGGACAAACCTATCACCTAGGGGCAGGGCCTCCCGGTAAGGGCACTAGCCGATTAAAAGAACTAAGGAAAAGAGAGCCGCTTGTGTAGTATTCAGTGGGCCCAGTGTGTGTGTGTGCTGTGAGAGAAATCCCTAAAGGGAGGGTCACGTGTGGATATTGCACCCTAAAACAGGGGACAGTTTAACCTGAGGGCTTGGGAAACTGCTTCAAGGCGCAGAGGCCTTGAAGGTTTAATAGTGATTTAAAGGAAAACGCCCTGAAAGGGGGCCATTGTATGTGCTGCAGGTTCTTAAATCAGTGTGAGTTGGAGACATCGCCCTAAGAGAGGGGTGTCTCGTTGTTTTGATAAAGTAAAGTTGGGTTACCCTAAGGGAGGGGCCCGTGTGTTTTAAGTTGTGGGGAAAAGTGCTGTTATGTTGTGATGCAAAGATATTGTAAAGTTGCAAAGGAAATGTTTAAGTGAAGGTACTGTTGGATTGCAAACAAAAATATTGGTAAAGTAATAAGGCTTAACAGTTGTGGGGATTTTAGAGGTCCGTTGGATCAGACTGGTTGTGTTAAGAAAGGTATGCTAAGAAAAAGGGCCTGAAGAGCCTTTAGTTAAATGGGTAAATATTATGCAGAAGAGGGGAAAATGACCACATATGCAATTTTGGGCTGAAATAGAGGAAGAGCATACATACATACATACATACATACATACATACAGTATGTATGTATGTATTTATTTATTTATTTATTTCATGGATAAGTTGGGTGTTAAGGTGCATAAAACAGAAATAAGTACCCCAGAGGTATGAAAGCCAAAGAGACTAAAATTTGAAGGGACCAAGTAAGCAGAGGGTCTGGACAAAGCATTTGTGCATTTTCATAGAAGGTCACTGACAGTAGAGGAATTGCGGGTAGGTGAGTTTAAAACTTTGATAAATCTTAAAGTAACGTTTTTGAATGAAATGTTGTGATTAAAAGATTCCATAGACTATAGAGACTAAGGCTAGAGATTAAGGGTCTTAGAACATGAGAGAACAATAGTTCATAAACAAGAGGTGGTTTGTGACTTCCCATGGAATTAGGGAGTTTAGCCAAGAAAGCGTAAGGAGGCTTGTGTGCACGGTGGACAGACAAACGTAAATCAGGCTGATAAAAAAAGATGGAAGTCTTTGAGGATCTCGCAGAAGGGAGGCTTTGATATATGGGCGCCCATAGATAATTGGGTGCAACGTTAGAGGTTTTAGTTAGGAGAGGGAGTAAGTAGGAAAAAAATGATTTAGAGGTGGCACATTAGGTACAATCAGGGAGAGAATTCTTATTCAGAAAAAAAAAGAATATAGCACGGGTTGACTGTGGAGATATTTGTTAATTTCTATACCAGACGGGACAAACAGTCCCCAGTGACAGTAGAGCGCAGGAGAGCATTAAAATGCAGGTCCCAGTAAAGGCAACAGAAACACCAGTACAGCAGTTGGGGAGAGAGCACCCCCTGCTTAAAACAAGGATAGGAAAGATGTCTAAAAAGTGGGAGAATACAACAAAGGCCCTGGTAACTAAGTGGCCTAAAGGGGGCACATGGGATGTTGCGGTGTGTGAGGAGATGGAGATTCTGATAAAGTATCATAAGGCTAATAAGAACACAGAAAGGCATAAAAAGAAAAGGAGTAAGGAACTGGAGGTTCTGAGGTTATTTAAAGCAAAGGGAGAGGCCTGGAGAAGGGACCAGAAAGTGATGAGAAAGGCACTAAATGAGAAGAAGGAGGGAGAGGAAGAAGAAAGGGAGCAGGAAGAAATATGGCCACCGTCTTATCAAAGTCAGTACCCATTAGTGGAAGCCCCCCCTCTTTCATACAAGGGTCACTTTCCAGTAATAGAGGGGAAGGTAGAATTCAGAGGTGAGATGATACAGAAGGATGAAGTAAATAGGGAGCAGAAAGAAATGGCAAGTTGTTTAGATGGATACAGAGAAGTGAGTGCATTGCTGCGGCAGGCCGTGACGGACGGACTGCGAGGGAGTGACATAATAACAGAAGGCCAGGTATGCGGGTCTGAGAAAAAAGGGAGTGCTAAAAAGGTGGGGTATGGAGCAAATGGTAGTAATGCAGAAGGGCTGATGCATCTGCTTGGCACCCCTAACCCTCCGTCTAAAGGATGTAGTCAGTTTCAGGAGAAGGAGACAGAAATGGAGAGTGAGGAAGGAGTAGAGGAAGATAGTGTAAATCATAGAATAATCAGGTACACTCCAATGTTCCCGTTGATGGTGAAAGGAGCACAGACACAGTATGTGCCGTGGGCAGGACAGGATCTGGAAGGCCTGCTTCTCAGCCTCCCAGTTCTGGCAGAAGGGGCCGGAAAGTGGATAAAAGCATTTGAGGAGGAAACTATGGGACGGCTCCTGGTGATAGGGGACATAAAGGCGATTCTGGCTCGCGTTTTGGGGATATACGGAATGGAGAGAATGCTGCGTGGCAGTGGCCTGGCAGCAGCGACAGGGACTCTTGTGAATGATACGTCACTTTGACGGTTACCATGCTAACCTCTGGCACCAGCTGCGACTAATGTTTCCTCCACGGCTGAGTGTGGTTGAAATGAAGGTGGAGCCTATAAAGGATGGGGAGAGCCCAGCTGCCTATCTGCCAGCTCAAGAAAAGCAGTGGCGCACTGAGACAAAGCAGGACCTGCATAATCCGGCATTCAGAGGTCTGTACCGGAGGGCACTGCAGGATGCACTCCCTAAGTCAGTGAGAAGCAGGCTAAGGCAAGTTGTGCGACTCATCACCATGCCTGAAGAGCAGTACCGTGAGCAGCTGATCCATGTTATTGACTTGTACAGAGAGGAGGAGGACTCTGCAAAAGAGCGTGAGAGGGAACTGACAAAGAAGTTGAATCAGATGCAGCTGGAGGAGCTGACCGCCAAAAAGAAAAAAGTCCAGGCACCAGTTATCTCTCTGGACCCAAGCCCCACGGGGGCAGCCTGAGGACACCTGACAATCTCCTGTCGCTGGAGCCCCCCAAGATACTAATTGGCCTCCGGTCCCTGATTGGAACAGAGTAAGTAGATATGATAGGTGGGGGAGTGACCAGAGGGCACCTAATTACCCACAAATCAGGTGATCCCAGTCTCAGGGGAGACTGGGGAACAGGCCACCCCAGCTGGTGTGCTGGAACTGTAAGTAGCTCGGACACACCTGTAGAGTCTGCCCGAATTCACCCTTTCAGGGGTTGGGCCCGAGATGCCCTGCGGGCCCAGTTAATCTGGGAGGCCCTGTGGGCCCAATGCCAAATAGAGGCAGGAGTGCCAATCTGCCGTTGCAAAATAGCAGACCGCAGGGCCCGATTAACCTGTGGGCCCAGGGACGTTTATTCTAGGGATACCCAGAGAATCCTAAAGGGGGACCTCAGATGCCAATGTTGAGTAAGGGGTCTGAAACTGAGCCGATGCTGTTGGTTCAATTAAATGGCAAAGTCATACCAATTATGATAGACACTGGAGCCACCTACACTTGTGTAGGACTAAAAGATGCCAGTCATATCCCCTGGTCCACTGAAAAGGTCACGACCATAGGATTCTCAGGACAAGTGTAGCATATTTCTAAATGAGCTCCAGTGGAGGTTAAGATAGGGGATAAAAACGTAAATATACCCATACTAATACCAGAGCACACCCCAGTGAATTTGTTAGGCAGAGATGCTTTGTGTCAGCTGCAGATAGACATAAAATGTACAAAGGGGGGCGTAGAGGTGCTCAGTGGACAGTACAGCCTTCTGTGACAAATTTGTTGTTCAATAGGGGACAGTATAGTTTATACAGAGTTGAAGATGTTACTGAAAAGGTTTGGGAAATTCTAGAACAGTGGGGTCCATTTATACAGGAGCAACATAGCAATAGGTTAAATTGGACAAAAGACAAACATACTTGTTTGTTGCGATGGGGAGAGTTCAGTGATCCTGAAGTGAAGGAAGAGTGGGATCAGCTGGTAGATTCTCTGCCCAGCCGAGAGAAAGACAGGATGTGCATGACGGCAGATGGGATAATATTAGGCCCTGAGGGAGTAGCTACCCAGATACAGAGAATGGGAATAGTGGGAGAATGGTACAACATACCAGACACGGAGCCCCACATAGCAGTGGCTTTTAATCAGTCCATGCCGGATCTGGGGGAAATGATGGGACGAGCAAAGCAGGAGATTTGGGTGCCGACAGTGCGCGAAGGAGTGCAGGCAGCGACAGGAGAGAAGTTGTTAAGGATTCAGTGGAGTGCAGAGATTGTAGGTGACTTGAAGTTTGATAACAGAGATTCGTGGCTGTGGAGCATGATAGGGATGCAGTGTGATGCAAAAGAAAGTGCAGAGGAATGTTGGCAGGATATGGAAAGGGAAGTGCCTGAGGACGTGTGAACCGCTCATGATACAGATGTAGGTCTAGTAAACACAGCTAGCCTTGTGGAGATTTATCTCAAACCAGGGTGTACACCACCCTGGAAAAACCAGTACCCCTTGAAATCTGAGGCCAAGGAAGGTATAAGGGAAACGATTGATGGGTTACTGGATGCAGGGGTGTTGGTACCTACCATTAGCAGTTGCAACATCCCCCTCTTGCCTGTACCAAAGGCAGGAGGTCTAAAGTGGAGACTTCATGATCTGCGTGCAGTGAATGAGGTAGTGGAGGATCAGATAGCAGAAGTTCCCAATCCTCACACACTGTTGACGAATGTGCCCCTCAATGCAAAATGGTTTACAGTTGTGGATTTGTGTTCACCATTTTTCAGTGTGTCCCTTGCAAAACAGTCACAGCTCCTGTTTGCTTTCACCTACAGGGGTCAGCAATATGCCTACACGAGGATGCCACAGGGATTTAAGCACTCGCCGCATGTGTTTAATCAGGTGCTTAGGGCAGACTTAGATGGACTGAATTTAAAAAGTAGAGTGATATAGTATGTGGATGATCTATTGCTGTGTGCTGAAACGCTGGCAGACTGCCACCAAGACTCAGTACAGTTGCTGAAGGTCTTGGCGAAAGGGGGGCATAAGGTGTCCAAGGCCAAGCTGCAATATTGCCAAGAGCAGGTTACGTACTTGGGGCGTGAGATTAGCCATGGGAGGAAGGCTATAGCAGCAGAGCAGCTGGAGGGGATCACTAAGGCTCCAAAACGTATGACTGTGTCCCAAATGATGAATTTTCTAGGGATGACAGGATTTAGCATGGACTGGATTGAGGACTACGCTGTGAAGGTGGCGCCGTTGCTGGCACTGATGAAAGAGGAGGGCCACACTAATTTGAAGCCCCCCTTAATTTGGACTAATGAGACCTAATGAGCATTTGCATTCATCAAGAAGGAGCTGCAGAACATACCTGCTCTGGCCCTCCCAGACTACACCAAGCCGTTTTATCTGTATGTCGGGAACAGGAAGGATGGCTTTGGGACAGCCCTGCTGACAAAGGACTTGTGTCTTGGCAGGGAAAAGCAGCCACTGGCATATTACAGCATGAAGCTAGACAATGTGGTTCAGGGATACCCGCTATGTTTCCAGGGTGTGGTGGCTGCCTATTTAACCTATGAAAAGGCCACTGCCATCACAATGGGTTATCCAGTGACAATTTATACTTCACATAAGGTGGTGGACCTCATTGACAAAGGTAACTTTGTGTTGACCCCGGCAAGGCAGCTAGCGTACTTTGCATTTCTCACTTACCCGGATGTGACAATAAAGCGCTGCACTACAGCGAACTCTGCGGACAATATTCCCCTAGAGGACGAGGGCCAGTCACATGAGTGTCTGGCAGAGTCTTTGGTGTATACTAAACTGACCTGGAGAGCTCTCCCACTGTAAATAGTGACATGGTTTTGTTTGTGGATGGCTCTTGCTGGAGAGATGGCGGCACCTTGAAGGCTGGGTTTGCTGTAGTTCAGGCTCAGGGTGATACTTTTTTCACTCTCGTTTCAATACCAGCAGTGTAGCCGTGTTCAACTCAACTAGCGGAGCTAAAGGCTTTGACTGCGGCATTGCTGGCAAGGACAGCATAAGATGGTTACAATATACACAGACTCTGCATACGCACATGGTGTATGTCATCTGTTTGGGGCAGCCTGGAAGCAGAGGGGGTTTCACAAAAATGACGGTTCACCCATTCAGCATCATAATCAAATTTTAGGAATTGCATCACGCAATGATGCATGCTAAGCATTTGGCTATTGTTAAGTGTCAGGCCCACCGCAAAGGTCGTGACTTTGTTATTCGAGGCAATGCGGCCACTAATGAGGTGGTCAGGGCGGCTGCACAGGCATGGGCTGCTCACCTTTTTCCTATGGTGACTGTGCAGCTGGACCTTTCTGTTTCTGATCTGGTGGTCCTGCAGGAGCATGCGGGCCCATATGAGGCCTCTGTGTGGACACAAAGGGGGGCCGCTAAGGACAGTAATGGTCTGTACTGCAACCATGAGGGACTTTTGGTCTGTACTGCAACCATGAGGGACTTAGTTTACTTTACTGCAGAGGTGATGGAGTGTCTGGCAGTTGGTTGTAGAAGTGGTAGGACGCTGAGGAAGCGAAGGCAGTTCAGAAGGAACAGGTGTCTGGCACGGTTCTTCTAGCGGATGGTTTCACGGGTGAACGCAAAGTTCTTTTACAAAGTTCTTTCTTTGTTTCTTCTGTTCCTTTGTCTTCTTGCTGCGCCGTGCCGCTTTTGCTTTGCTTGTCTTTTCTATCTTATTCTTTGCTCATTCTCGGAACTTGCTAAGTTTCTCCAGAGAGCACTAAATTTTATGGTGTGCAAGGCCATGAATACTGATCATTGGAAACTTGATGCTTAGACCAATGACCAGATCCATTCAACTGGCGGGCTGGTCAAAGGGGTGCGTGCCTACAGACAGTGAATTATGACCAGGGCAACTGATAACTTT
>JAAGVU020000002.1:17305273-17326416 GCA_011763525.2 Mormyrus iriodes
GCTGATGACACACAGTTATATGTATCTGTTAAACCAGATGATGTATCACAGGTCTCCTGGTTAGGAGACTGTCTACTTGATATCCAGTATTGGATGACAAATAATTTCCTTATGTTACACACAGAAAAAACAGAAGTACTGCTAGTTGGTCCCAAAGCTGCCAGGAATAAGTTTAAAAACCTCAACCTTGGTGGTCTTCCTACTCAGCCTAACACAGTGGGCAGAGATCTTGGTGTTCTGGTTGATTCAGACTTATGTTTCGATGCTCACATAAGTAGTATTACTAGAAATGTATTCTATCATCTACGGAACATAGCCAAGCTTCGGAAATTACTCTCTTTTCATGATGCAGAAAAACTGATGCATGCCTTTATAACTTCCAGACTGGACTACTGTAATGCCCTCCTTTCTGGCTGCCCATCTGGATCCTTACATAAAGTTCAGTTAGTGCAAAATGCAGCAGCCAGAGTTCATACAAATACTAAAAAATTTGATCATATTAGCCCTGTTCTGTGCTCCCTTCACTGGCTTCCAATTAAGTCTCAGATTGACTACAAAATACTGCTATTAACATATAAAGCACTTAATGGCCTTTCACCAGAATACCTTAGGGATCTACCGGCCTACTACAACCCTCCACGCTACGGTCCCAAGGAGCAGGATATCTATTAGTACCTAGAGTACAGAGAACTACGTCTGGCTGCAGAGCTTTCTCTTATAGAGGTCCACTGCTGTGGAATAGTCTTCCAGCGGATGTGCGAGATTCAGGCTCACTGTCAATATTCAAGTCTAGACTAAAAACACACTTGTTTAGTCTACCATATAGGGACTCTAGTTCTAGCAACAGCTAACTGTTCACTCCCAGTTAGACCTATAATGTGAGGTGTAGAGCTGGTTGGGGATCGGTGCCATTGGCTTTGGATGAACTGAACTGTCAGTGCTGTCACTCTAGCTTCACACTCCCTTGTGGAGTTGGAGTGCTGACATTCAGGGACTCCCCATGCCTGTGTTCCCACTTGCCTCTCCCTCCTACTTATGCTGCCATAGCCATATCTGTCGGAGCTTACATATTGCACTCATCAAACTGTACTTGGTTAATTGCATATTTTATTTCCCCTACTCCTCCTGGGGTGTGCTGCCTGGAGACTACAAATTACCAAGATATTTTGCCCTGCTGCCTGTGACATCTCCACTACCTGTGGCGTCTTTCCAGCCTGCTCGCCCTTCTGTCATTGTCATCTCTCCTGTCTGCACTGCTGCTGTACGACTGTTCATCCTACCATTTGAAGAAGCACCAGCACCTTCCTGCCATCACCTGCCTGCCCACTGCTCCGTGACAATATAATTTGACCTCCCCCGCCGGCCCCTGGAGGTTGGGCTCCCCCTTTGAGTCTGGTTCCTCCAAAGCTTCCTTCTAGGGAGTTTTTCCTTGCCACTGTCGCCTCTGGTTTGCTCACTGGGGGCTTTGGGCGGAGATTATGTAGAGTGCTTTGAGACAATGTAATGTTGTGAAAATGCGCTATACAAATAAAATTGTCTTGACTTTTTAGGAAAATTAATGATTTAACAATGAACAGCTTCAGTATAGCCTGGAAGTAGAATTTACTTTTAAATCTTCTTTTGTAAATTAATGCAAACCATGAAAAGCACCCTGTAGGTCCCTGTGTCTGGGGCAGGCCAGAGGTTTGGTGTTTTCACCAAAGAAACCCAATATATAGATTTTGTGGGGGGGTTCAGAGATCTCACCTAGACATTGTCTTCACATATTTTTGCAAATATATAGTTTTAAAATTGATACATGATTTCAGATTATTGATTTTATTCCCCCTGTTCTGGTATTGGCAACATATAAAATGCTGTGAATGTCACTGACAGATTGTCACTTCATCCTCCCGTCGTCCCTTGTCACCCTGGCTGTAGATTGAGAGTTTGGTGTACATCTTATCCTGTAATGTTTTAGATCTTTTTCTGTGTTTTAACCTACAATTTTCAGATTTCATTACTGGCATCCCTGGCCACAATTTCAGAATCTGTAGGTTACACATATACATATTTTGTTCGACATCTTCACCACCAGGTGGCGATATAGCAATTCTTGAGTTGTTGGCGGCTCAGACAAAAAAACACAGAAACACTGGGGCGTAGCTAGAAATTCTGGGCCCCCTAACAAAATCTCACCTTCAGCCTCTATGCCAAATTTTATGTATAATATTATATATTCATATATGGGGTTATGTTACAGTCAACATCTAAGACCTTTAATGTGATATACTATTTAACATATGTGCAAAGGAAACTGATTCCACTATGTTCTGTCTTGTAAAGTTTCATTAAACGTCACATGACATATACAGGAGTCCTGGTTTAGCTTTCAGGGCTGTAGGTTTGCAGCCTGGCTTGTGATCTACAGTGCAGCGCAGGTGCAGTCACCAATCACCAGCAGAGGCAGAAACCAGCCTGCATGGGATGCCATTCCACACAAACAAACACCATTTACGTACTCCAATTTGCCTGACTGCATGATTTTGATTGAAAGATGAACTAAGCGCAATCCTGTCTGTTTAAAAATGCATAGATTCATTTAACATTAACAATGAGATTCGGCAACATGACCTTGTAATGTTAATGACTTGCCAACAGTAACTGAATTATGGTAAATTCTATTACAACCAAACTGTGCTTATATTGACTAACTGTCATTATTGACATACTGAACATGCTGCTGTTCAGCTTTGTACTTTAATTGTTATTAGATGAATACAGGCTGTCAATAACATCTCACTTGCTCACCACCTTTCATGTAAAAAAGACCCTTTGTGGTTTTTAAAGTGAGGCAGAGAGACTGAGCTGAGGACCTGATGGGTGTGTGGTTTTTGCTCACTGAGCCGTGCGACACAAACACCCTGCTCTCAGTAGGTCAGTCTTCCTGTACCATGCAGAGGTGAGACTGCTAGTGGAAAATTACTGACTGCAGCACCAGTGACACGTTTAAACAGCAGCACAAAGAAAATGTTCCACAAACGCAAGAAATCTGTATGCTTACAGCACACATCAGACACGCTGACCTTCGGCACTGAGGTCCACCAGGCTGTGTGCTCCCCCCTTCTCATCAGTCTCTACACAAACCACTGCCGCTCCAGAGATGAGTCTGTGAAGATCCTGAATTTTGCAGGTGACTTTACCGCAAGATGAAGGAGATGGTGATAGATTTCCACAGGAGAAAGTCACAGACTAAACTAGTAAATATCCTGGGTCTGGACGTTGAGATTTTGGTTCCTACAAATTCCTGGCTGTTCACCTTAACAGTAACGGAGGAAGTGATCTGCCAGGACCCGGGCCATCTCCATTTGCTGAGAAGACTAAAGTGCTTTGGGGTGTGCAGGACATTGCTACAGACATTTTATGACCGTAGTGTCATCAGCGATATTATATGCAGTGGTTTGTTTGGGAAGAGGGATTACAGATAGGGACCCAAACAAACGAAACAAACTGGTGAAGACGGCCGGCTCAGTTGGGGGGGCTCCGCTTGGTGCTGTGCAGGAGATGGCGAGAGCAGGATGATAACTAAGCTGTCATTGATTTTAAGTAGCACCTCCCCCGAGACCATGGAGGCTCTGGGCTGCTCCTTCAGTAACAGACTCACACATCCAATGTGTGTGAAGGAACGGTACGGCAGCTCATTGGTCCCCACAGCAATCAGGCTTTATAATCTGCTCTCTGTTCATTGACCTTTTCTCCCATTCAGTGTCATGTGATACAGTTTCAATCTGCTACTAATCTGCAATATTGTTCTTCCTTATTTACTGATGTGCAATATTACATTACATTGACCCAGTGCATTATTCCCTGTGTGGTGGCCTCCTTTTGGGTGCTAATATCTGGTATGTGAGCAATAATGCTATGTGCAATTGGACTGTGTATAAGTTCAATCATTTTAATATTCC
The DNA here is from genome assembly GCA_011763525.2 of Mormyrus iriodes. Classification (NCBI taxonomy): domain Eukaryota; kingdom Metazoa; phylum Chordata; class Actinopteri; order Osteoglossiformes; family Mormyridae; genus Mormyrus; species Mormyrus iriodes. The sequence continues at coordinate 17,309,218 of JAAGVU020000002.1, forward strand.
TGGTTTTTGTTTTTCATTACCATATATATATATATATATATATATATACACACACACACACACACACACGCAGACACCTTTACCGAGCATCAATCATCTTAACAGTTAATATAAATATGTGCACATTGAGATGTGTCATGTGGAATGTATGTGGAATCGGTTCCAGGAAAAAGAGGCTAAAAATTGCTAATCGGTTAAATGATTTGAAGGCAGACATTGTCTTTCTACAACTGGGGCTATAAACATGTGTTTGGGCTCATTGTGGGCCACGAATCCTGTACTTTAATTCATGCACATATATACACATAATCATATATATATATATATATATATATACACATATATACACACTGTTGCCCATAAAGTTGGAATAATTTTGGTTTCAGACACATTCCTCTTTTTATTCCTATTCATACACATCAGTAATCACCTTTGAGGAGATGCAATGATTACATACTGAGTCCCAGTTACCCAGGTGAAACAAATTCATGAGCTGGGATGTTGTAATCAAACCAAAGTATTATTCATATTTGTCTAATTTCTTCCTTTACAAAACCTAAATTTAATTAAAACACGAGTGGCGTATTCTTGTTTTATTTTTTGGGGGAGATGATTTCTTCAAGCTCATTCAGGTTGCTTGTAATTCACTTATGGGCAGATGGTATCATAATGGCTTGACTTTAGAAACGTTTCCTGCACAGGTCACAGAGTGGCTCAGTGGATAGCACTGTGATCTCACACCCCCCTGCTTGGGTTTAATTCTCATGCTCCCCCTGTGTTTGTAAGGCTCCTCTATGTGCTCCTGTTTCCATCCAGAGTCCTAGCAAAGGGAGATTAGTTTCATTTCTGAACCTGAATTACCCACAGTGTGTGATTTGGTGTTTGTCCCCTGATGAGCCGGGAGGGACAAGGAGGATCGAAAAAGGAAAGAAAATAAACTGGAGAGATTTTTTCATAAAAGAAAAAAAACTAGGATGAATTCCATCAAATGTTTGCACTGACAGTTTCAGTCAGAAATGTTGCTCTCACTCATTTTTTTCTTTTCTAACTCCCACCCCATCCTCTCTGTAACGGAAGTAGCTATCAGGTAGGATGAAAGCAGCATGGGGTTTAATAAAAAGTTAAGCCAAATAGCAGGACAGGGAACAAAATCAAAACTCTTCATTCTTAATTATTAATATCATTATTAATCAGGCAGGTATATATACAAGCACATACTCCAAAAATACATGTGTACACAGTATTCATAATTAAATGAAAAATGTAATTTAAAAACACTTTAAATTTTCATTGAGTTTATTTTGTATATTTAATATCAGCAATCTGTTCCTGTGTTTTTGCCCCAAACCATTCACCACGGTATAGAAAGGAAGACAAGTAAGCATGTGTGACATCAAAGAACAGATTACAGCAACTAATTCCACAAAATGAAAGCTACTTATTGCCCATGGCATGAACAAATAATCTCGGTGGCTCCCCTCTCCCCCTCCCTGAACATAGTGCACTTCCCTTCTGAACATTATTAGAGTTACACCCTGAACATTCTGTGTAACAAACATGAATGAGGAGCATTTTTATTCAGAATCTCTGTAGTGGAGGTCAGAATACAGAGTGTCATTATTCCCGAAGTTCTTCTCCTGGGATTTCCTGGGTCTCCTGGGATTTGGGTTCTTAAGGTTCAGAGCAGCGTAATTCAGTGTGTCCTCGTCATGGCACTGCTTAGACAAAGATGGCAGAATAGGATGGATGGAATCGGTTTGCTTTTACTTATTTTCTCAAATTGCACTTAAAATGCTGATCCAAGGATAGAAATCAGGTTGAGTTTCTTACTGATAATTTATTGTTTGAATTTACATACCTGCTTGTGTGACGATTCCACTTTTGATACATCACAGTTTTTCTCATCTGTTTTAAATACATGAGGTATCGACAAATTTCACACAATATAACAATTCAGCGATAGGATAACAACAGAAACTTTGGGGGGAATTTACACTCCTTTTTGTCACAAAATCAATGTAAAAATAATTTTTGTCAATTTAAGAGTACAAGTTTGGATATGTGTGGTTTGTTCTCATATATGACATAAAATTCAGATTTCAAGTTTGGTAATAAAAGTTATTGATTTGCAGCTTCTTGCAACATGTATATTTCAATATATTTTATAAAACATTTAAGATATAATACAAAAATTCAAAGATCTTAAGTAAATAAAATAAGATTTAAAAAGGAATTTTTAAATTGGGTTACTCACAACATGGTTTTATTACAAAAATTATATCTAGCAAAAAACAATTATACATTACTATAAACAACAGTGTTTCTTAAAAAATCATTTTTGTCTTTCTGAGTGCATAAAGCCAGGCAACATACCTGCAGAGTGTCTGAAGGTCTTTTTACATCTTATACAAACAAGGGCAATGTTCAGAATAATGCTGCAAGATAAAACTATCAGCAAGCCAGAGTTAAGAGGACCCAGCAGGTTCTGACAGCCTGTAACAAAGAAATAGGTTTCAGCATAATGATATAGAAACACGTTTCCCCCTTGGTTAAGTTACATTACTTAATGATAAAATCTAAAAGAAATTAGAGTAGGTATTTTATAAGTAGTCCATTTCTAACACATATTTTTGATATTTTGCATTTCAACATTTATTATTGTGTAATAATTCCAACAATGCACTTAAATTAAAAATCACATTACATTCAAATAGCATAAGAAATAAATTCATGTTTTAATAGCAATAAAAGCAAATTAGGAGCAGATATACTCTCCACAACAGGTCTTACCATCTATATCCAGCCGTGTCCCATTCCCAAACAGAATCTCCCCACACATGGCCACAGCACAGTAGTAAGTCCCAGCATCAGAGAGGCTGAGGTTCCTCTTGGGGAGGCTGTAGACACAGCTCTGTGTAGGAGATCCAGCCTCAGGGCTCTTCTCACACTCATCACTCCTGTTCCCATGGCTGTAAATGACTCCTGGAAGGGATTCTCCTGATCCCTGTCTGAGCCAGTAAACACTGTGTTCTCCTGCACAGCTCTCAGTCTCTATTGCACACTGCAGGCTCACAGAATCTCCTGGCTGCACTGTGTCAGACACAGGCTGCTGTACCACAGTCCTGCTGTTGGACTCTTTACCTGAAAAACAAAACATTAAAACAGAAAATGGAATATACAAAATACTGATTTTGATGCCTAACAATGCACTAGTACTAGCAGTATTTAAAAATAGAAACAACAATAATAATGTAGTTGTTCCTGTTTATTTTCATACGTGTAGAAAAGTATGTTTTGTCTTTCCATTCAGCCACAGCACTACAGCAAAAAGCAAAACGCCTTCGCAAATGCAATTTTGCTTTATTTCAAAATGACTCATTGTTCAAAATTTTTACATTTAATCAGCAAAAGACCTTAAACAGTTTTATGATTTAATCTGCAATATTCTAAATTGCTGCTACACTAAAGGCTCTCTCAACAGGTGCAGAGAGAACTGTGGCCAAAGGGTTGACATCCTCTGATAAACATGGTTGACTCTCAGTGACATTATGTGAAGCTTCCATGGCAGGAATAGGGACTAGTGTGACTTTCGAATCAAGAAAAGAGTTTAGGACGTTTCTTGGATTACAAACTGCAGTCCTTACAGCCAGCACTAACTTCTGAGGAGGGACACTCAGCTTTTCTTGTGAGGAGATCCACCATGATGCACAAAATGACAGCTAAAGTATTATTTTAGGTGACACTTCAAATGTTGCATTCATTCATTCTGTACATTATGAGATAACATTTTTATAACAATGATACACAATGTTTATGTGTAATTCATATTTAAATAATAGGCTGTATACTTAAAAGCTGCACCCACACTATGTATATCAATTGATTTTAATTCATATCGTTTTCCATTTTAATTCCTTAAATTCAAATATGAATTGCAATACCGTATCCTGTTTTCAACCGCAATTTAAATTTAATTCAGATACACAAAATGAATTGAAATTTAAGGGCCATTCTCAAATCAGTTCCAAATGATGCACATCCCTGATTCTTATGTTAAACCATGTTTTTTTCTGAGTGAAAGTACACTTACTGCTGACAGAAATAGCTTTAAACGTAATATTATTTTGTGCCTTAAGACATTTGCACAGTAAAAAAATACAGCAACTCACACCTGAGATATAAACATTTTCTTTAATTTCTTTTAAAGAGGCTGCAATGTGTAATATTTTCCCTACATCTCTATAAAGAGAACGTCAGGCTTTTGGCTGAAGATGTTTGACTGCAAGTAAAATGTAGTAAACTGTGTAATAATATGATGCAGCACATGTTCATGTATCAGTGTAACATCAGGAGGATCCATCACAGCCCCGCCACCATCTCCTTGGCTGCTGCCATCAGGAAGCCACTACAGGACTATTTATGGCAGAAAGCACACAATCTACATCGAGTATCTTTGCTCACTTTATACTGGCACACAGCTCAACTGTCAAAAATATTTTACAGGGAACAATCTCACTGACACTATAACAAAGCAAATAAGAAAATAGTTGGAGTCTCATTTACCTGTGATTATGACAAAGGTTCCATTCCCAAAGGTGGCCTCATGAAGAAACACACCAACACAATAATACACTGCAGAGTCTGACGGCTCCACGTTGGCAATAGTGAGGTTAAAACTCCCCTCTCCACTCTGTAAGGAGTAACGTTTTATGTTTTTAAACTCACTGAAAAATTCACCAGGTAAGTAGCGAAGTGCTTTTGCCATGAGCTGGGGCTTCTGACCAACAGCTTGCTTAAACCAAGCAACATAAGTAAGATCTTCCAGACAGAAGCAGGTCAGGTTCACACTGTCTCCAAGCTGAACCCTCATGAGGAGACTGGGCTGAACAACGTCCACAGCCAGTGCAGTGTCTGGAAAAACAGAAAAACACAAATAAACATGGGATATATCATAATAGTAAGCAAAATAACTATTAAGTATGAAGTTTAAATGCCAAAATATTTATTACACTGATCACATCATACAGGATATATGAAAATATTAAAATCCAAACATAATTTATCATTTTATATTTTTGGATCCTACCAATGAAAATGAGAAGACCAAAGAGTTTTAAAATCATTCTGGTTCCACTTGTTTAGAATAAACTGCTCTGTTGCTAAGTGAGAGGTCACGGTCGTGGTTGGGATGAAAGGGCAGGAAACAGAGAGGTACAAGATACACATCAGGCTGATGTGATTGGCTCTTCACACAGGAATTAAGTAGTGAAAAGGCATTCTAAGCTGCACTTACATGATATTTATTAATTTACTGCTTGCCAGCCAGTTAAAGTGATTACAATTAGATACCAAAAGTCAGAACAATTACGTAAACAGAAAGAGATACTGAGCATATATAGTTCTTTGTACAGGGTGCTGAGACACTGTGAGGGGGCATTCGCTAATCATCTCTCTCAGACAAGCTCAGCACAGTCTCAGTCTCTTGTTATCAATCTGCTATCAGACAGTCTCTCATATTACACAGTTCTTAAGTTTTCCAAAGTACTGGATCTTTTAATTACACTCAAAAGACAGTTTAAGTGTTCTTTCCATCATGTAGATAGAACATAAATTGTAGCTCTACTGCGAGGACTATATCTGCTCATTTACATTTAGAGAAAAAATATAATTAGCCCAAATTAGAGTAAATGGTGAATCAGTTTATTTGCTATTCTACAGCCACATTAGACACACTTGTCTAGCCAACCATTCATCAGTGCGACCACTGCCATCTGGCGTTTAAAGAGTAGTCTACTGTAATACAGAGTTGAAATCTTGCAAGTATTCTTACCACCTTGTTGTGAGGATGGGGTGCGGGAAGAAGGACACATATGCGGATAGGTTACCGTGATCAGGAGCTTTGGTCAGATAACCCAGGTCAAAAGCAGAATGGGAAAAGAGTCGGTAGCAGAACAGACGATAGACAGACCAGGCGCAAACAGGCAATCACAGGATGAAGAAAGGATTCAGGAATAATCAGAGGGCAGAATAAGGCACGCGGAAACAGAAACGCTCGCACTCTCAGACCAAGAAGATGTCGCGCTGCTGAAAGTGCTCTGGGCTGAGAGGGATTCCCAGGCAGAGATTCCCTGGAGGGCGTGGCTAATACGATGGGAGTTTTCCGCGTTTTAGGCGTGACGTCGGAGGAGTCTCCCTGGAACGGTGTTGTGCCGAAATCCATCCCCTACTTTTCCGCGCAAGCGCATTCTCAGTACCACGGTGTTTTAAACGCATTTAATTCACAAGAAGGTTTAAAACGAATGGTTTAAGCTAAACTTACGGTTTCTAATGGCAGCACTTGCGTATAACCCGAATTATTGGTTGTGTCTGTTGCGCTGTTTTATGATCTTTATGTAATCTTCCGTGTTTTGGCATTCAGCCCTTAGCAAAATGTAAGTAAATCCGAAAAACAAGATACTTTAATATGCCCTGCTTTCGACTATTCACACTTCTGACACGCTCAAATTGGTGACGAGTGAATTTTTTTTTCACTCGTTGCATGATATTATTTCACCTAACAATGGTTTGAATAAAAAATGTCTTCATTACACAAGATACGTTAAATGCGCAGTTATACAAATACAACATGCCAGTGAAATGTAATTTTCCTCCCTGTTAATAATCATATAATCCCCCTTAACTCTGGATTGGAAGGTCAGATTGACTTCAAATACTCAATAGTTTGGCTGCAACAATGAGGATTAAAAGGAGGGGGATTTTTTTCACACTGTTGTATAGAAAACATGTATAAGTACCAAAACATGCGATGGGTTGGCGCCCCATCCCTCCGGGACAGGCTCCGGACCCCCCGCGACCCCAAATGGGATAAGCGATTACAGAAAATGGATGAATGTTTACAAAACATGAATATAAATTTCATCCACATTTTTAAAATTTCAGATTGCATACATGGTAAGTCCCGGATAAGTCTAACGTCTTTTTACAGTTACTATGCGGCGAAAGGTTAGTAGCCTATACGTATAGTTCGACCCAGAGCCGTGTAGACACAGAGTCACGTCAACGGAAGTTCGAAATGTTTGATCGCCATGTGGTTCATGTAGACTTCAGATAGTTCCATGAAGTGCTTGGGGGACCATTTGAATGTATTAAAAATAGAGAGATAGGACATTGATTTGTGGTGATTAATAGTTAATAAATGCATAGATTTACAATATTCATGTAGCACACCGATATGTGTATGTAGTTATATCAATAAGCTTATTAAGAAATTAAATTTATAAAATTCGGTATTATTGTGGTGACCTTAGTTATTGGGTTTTTGTTATTTGTTAATTGTTAAAAATGTTGAATTGGTTGTTGTGTGTTCTTTTGCACTTTTATTATCAGTGTTGAGATTGGGGTTAGATGGATTATGGGGAATATGGGAGGGGCGTGTGTGAGGGTGGTGGGAGTGAGTGTGAGGGCGGGAGTCGGTGAAGTGAGGCTGATTGATGGACGAGCGGCGTAAGCTGTGGCTAAGCAGCAACGCGATTGTTACCCAGAAACTTTAATAAAAGAGATTGCTGGAGCTCAGTCTGTCCCGTGTCTGCTCGACTGGCGGGTCACTACATTATTAATAGCTAGGGCTACCTGCATTGTTGACATGTTTTAGGCTTACCTGAGCTAAAGAGCATACCGCTGCTGTTTATTGCTTTGAATTATTATTCTTTTAAAAAATTATGATGTCATTAAACATGTATGTGTCACGTCCAGCCCCGCCCTACTGGTCTTTTCCCCCGATGTTTCCCGCAGGCGGGGCTGCTTCTTGGCCGCGCCTGTTGATTGTCATAGTTACCTCGTGTTCTTGCCCCATGTTAATCGACCACAGGTGCCCCTCGTTCACTCCTCCCTGTTCCCCTGTATAAAAGCTCCCCAGTCCTGCGCTCCCTTGTCGGTTATTGTAGTCGCAGTTTGGAGTTGCCACTGTCTCTGTGTGCCCCGCTCCCGGGGAAGAATGAAGTCCCCACACGGGGTTCAGCATTCCCGTCTGCTGCCGCTTCTTTCTTCCCGGCATCATGCCTCGCCGTTCTGCCGGCAGGCGTGACAAAATGGAACTCAAGAGCATTCTAAACCTAATGTTTATTGAGATTTCTTTATTTAACTTATGTTTTAATTAATTTTGTCACAAAATGCGTTCCATATGAAACCTTTACCATCCTATTTATGAATTATCATAGAAAAGGCAAAACAATTCTCTGTTCTGAAACACAGACACCCACGGAAATGTGAAACCATGGCACAATGAACACAATAAAATTAATAAAACCAATTTTGTTTGTTTTTTCGAACATAATCATCAGTCATTTAAGACCTAAAGAAATAATGTTTTGAAACGTTTTCTTAACTAATCCATGCATTTTTTTCCATGAAGTAATATATACGTTATTTTCTGTAATCGGCTGTGTTTTCTTTTAGCAAATAATGTCATGTTGTAGTTATTTCTTCCCCACCAAATTGGGAGTCAGGAGCCCCTTGTAAGGAATATGCTCTCACTCTGGGATTAGCTGGTTGCGGGACCTTTATTGTCAGTGCCAGGCAAATAGGCAGATCAGGGACAACCAGAATAGAGGTTGTACGGGAAGGTTCAGAGTCCAGGAAGACAGAGAGCGGAGTCAGGATCCGGAGTAGAGATCCCATGGCACAGGGTTTGACAGCCGGGAAGTCTGTCAGTGGACCATGACGGGATTCACAAGGGGGATGATGAAGGGCAGGTGGAGAGAAAAGCTTGGCTAGCAGCAAGATCGGGCAGGGCAGATCAGAGCTGGACAAAAGATTTCTCAGTATGTCTCATTGGCATGCTACAATACCTCGCACTGAGCTGAAGCTAATTAAAGGCTTAAATCAAGTACTATGGATTGGTGCTGAGTGGAGGCAGCTGCGTGTAAACATTCGCACAAGGAGAGGAGGGTTTGACAGTCTTTTGGCCTCTCGGAGGTACTTGAGATTCCTAGAGTCGGTGAGTACTTGAAACGGGTGAAGGGCCCTCTCAAGCCAGTGCCTTCATTCCTCCAGGGGGGCCTTAATGGCTAGAAGTTTGTGATTACCTATGTCATAATTCTGCTCAGCGGGCGTGAGTTTCTTGGGGTAGAAGGCGCACAGGTGCATCTTACCGGTGCTGGGGTCTCGCTGGGATAAAGGCCAATTCATACTTCACTTTACTGCGTGTGCTTTGAGTTGCGGACAAGCGGACGTGATGTAAAAATCATCTAAGCTATGGGGGACAATGCACACAGTGTAACTTTTGTATATGTGTTTTTATACATATATATTAATAATGGCGCTGTATCAGTTTGCCACCAGTAATGAAGACAGCTGGGCTATTTAACACGAGGTGCACACACACATATTATTTAGGTTTATCCTGGCCATCACATTGCAGCAAATAGCAAGTGGGCAAATGTAGTGGGAACACAAAACTATTGGGAGGGAATTGAAAACTATAAAAAAAAATATTCTCCCTCCCTGACATATTAGGGGCTCCGTATATTCTACCTATGTCTTGATGATTATTGATTTCTCCCCAAATATCATATTTTATCAGAATAATGGAATAGTACTTTCAGTGAGAAATGTGATCGGGCAGAGGTAAATATTTAACATATTTCCATAAACATAATCCATAATTGGGGGCGTTGAAGGGTGGATAATACCTTGTTAGAGGGCTTTATGGAGATACATTTGTAGGGCCTCCTCTTCTGAGCACTAGAGGGAGAAGAGGTGTCCTTTGTTTTCGTAAAGCACTCCACAGACCAGAACTGGATTTCTCCTACCTTCCAGTTAATCAGGGGGTTATGCGCCTGCAGCCAGGGATGTCCGAGGATGACCCAGCTGCGCACCAAGGAGCGGGAGAGGATAAGGAGCTGCATGGCCCCTATCTGCATCTGTAGGGAAGCGGTCTGGTGGGTGATGTGAAGGAGGTATCCTGTATCGAGCGGCAAACTCCTTGTCCAGGAAGTTGCCTGTGGCTCCAGAGTCCAGAAAGGTGCATTCATCAACCTAGCTACCCTCCCAACACAAAGAGACAAGAACAACCACCTGATGTTGGGTAATCATATTCGGCGACAGTGCCCCTACCTGGGTGGATGCTGGCTGATTCCATGCTGGGCTAATGGGGGAGGTTCTGATGATGTACCCCGATTCTCCGCAGTAAAGGTAGAGCTGCTGCCGGAACCACTGTAAACACTCTGCTGGAGGCAGTGGTCCTCGGCTGACTTTCATGGGCTCTGGTCCCGTTGGTCAAGGCACTGGAGAGGCTCGCTGGGCTTGTTGGGCTTCCGGAGGGGGCGGTGCCATGCCCGACCAATATTATCCAGAGTAATGAGCATCTGCACATATTTCTCGAACGCTCGAGCAGCTCAGCCTGCAGTTCCAGATTAAGCGCCTGTTTGTACAGCACCTGCAGACAATCAGGGGGCCGGCCTAGTCCCACTGCGAGGGTGCAAAATTCAAGAGTGAAATCGGTAACTGGCTGGTTTCCCCGATGAAGGTCACAGAGCGGATCACCTCTACGTTCCACTGCGAGCTGTTCGAAAACTTCCCCGAAAGTGATCATGAGGACCTGCTGCATCTCCCCTACCAGCTCTGTAAGTCGCACGATCTGAGTTAGGGCGTCCTGGAGTCTGGACAACATCTCTGTCAGGTCCATCCTGTTTGGCAAGGTGACACCCCTTGATACCCCTTGTGTAGAATTCTAAAGTCAGTCTTTTATTGTATCCATGTAGGTTGCATCTAAGGCTGGACAATCTGCAGTAGTGTGTTACATGGCAAATTACACTGATTTTTGTACACTTTTCATAGCCCTTATCAAGATATTTGTCAGAGGGGGCATTCCAAGCATCATCTTTCCTGGACCAGTGGCCACCATAGTGTCTCTAGTGCAATATGGCCCTTGCAATGTTTTTTGTATACTTATGGCAAGGAGCCCAGACACTACAATGGGATAACAATGGGCTCAGATGTTTTCTCCAATAATGAACAATGGCGTGTCTTGGCAGTTTCAGCTGGTCACATTTTGCTTAGCTACAGAGTTGATTATATTCTTGGGCTTTAACATAGTGCATAGCATTTGCATAGCAGCAGAGCTAACTAAGGGCCGTTTTCACGCAGCTAAAGTAACGTAAGGTAGCTAACATAAGATAAAGATACAGAAAATTTGAGGCTAACATAAGGTGCTTATTCGTATTTGTTTTTGGTCACACTTGTTTTTGTGCAGCAGTAATTGGTCCGTATTCTCTAAAGGTTTCAAGGTCACACTTTCTACTGGTTACATTAGCTTCTTCTGGCTACATCTTTTAATGGTGTACTAATGATTACATTCTGTATGTGTTATGCAATGCTATAAAATATTCCATTGTCACATTAGAAGACACATGACCATGAAGAAGCAATTGTCTATTTGCGTAAGCAATTATACAGCAAAACTTCCATCTGAACTTCAGATCTACTTTAGAGTAGTCGGGGATCAGAGCGCATAATAATAAAAAAAAAATTCAAAACAACATTTTATGACTGTGAATATCTAGTATTTGGGTAACATAACATACCTTCTCAAATTTCAAAAATAAGGAGGAAATATATATACATATTTTGTAAACATATGATTTACATATACATATTTTTTATACAACAATACAAAGAAGTATCCTACCTGCTACCTAAAATCCACCTTGTTGCAATGATACACTTCTATCTTATAGTGTATAAGCACTTCACAAGGAGCTAACCACAGAATAAATTTGAAGTCAGTCTGAAGGGGGATTATATGATTATTAACAGGGAGGAAAATTACATTTCACTGGCATGTTGTATTTGTATAACTGCGCATTTAACGTATCTTGTGTAATGAAGACATTTTTTATTCAAACCATTGTTAGGTGAAGTAAAATCATGCAACGAGTGAAAAAAATATTCACTCGTCACCAATTTGAGCGTGTCAGAAGTGTGAATAGTCGAAAGCAGGGCATATTACAGTATCTTGTTTTTCAGATTTACTTACATTTTGCTAAGGGCTGAATGCCATAACACGGAAGATTACATAAAGGTCATAAAACAGCGCAACAGACACAACCAATAATTCGCGTTATACTTTAGAAACCGTGAGTTTAGTTTAAAGCTATTCATTTTAAATCTTCTTGTCAATTAAATGCTGTTAAAGCACGGTGGTACTGAGAATGCACGTGCACGGGAAAGTGGGAAGGATTTTGGGAAAACACTGGCCTACACATACAGTGGGCTCAGTTTGCCGGCAGCAGGTCTCACTCTCTCGGCACCTGTAATCTATCCATTTGGGGTACCGTGCCACAGGCCTAACGCAAACCAGCCTATTCTGAAACGAGGTTTACGGTTCACATATAATTTACAATCCTAAGGAATATTTATTATAATTCTGCAGTCAGCGTCAGACAAGGCCCAACGAGAGTCTACACAAGGCCTAACGAGAGTCTACACAAGGCCTAACGCCACTGACAAGCCCACTATCGTTAATGCCCGGTTTTGGCATCTAATTTAATTCCAAAACGAAAAGTGGGAAAACGTGCCACATTTTCCCCCAAACAGATACGATTTTAAAACTTATTTTGCCCCCAAAACATTTGGTTTGCGCAGTTTGTCAGTTTGTGCATCGGACACCGAAAGTTTGCAAGCCACAGGTGAACACAACAGTAAATAAACAGCTCGATGGTGCAAATTTTAATCACTCAGTTAAAACAAATAATAATAACTGAAAAAGAATATTAACGAAGAAGGATCCTTTAAATCTTAACTCTCGCAAAATGGTCAAAGACACCAGCGTGCACCCAGCAGCATCCGAGGTTCTGTTATAATACACCGACTGCTGCTCACCAAATGAATCAATAATATAACAGATACAAACAAGTTTCAGGCCACATAGAAGGCGCCAGTACTGTTAGCAAAAATATGGAAAAATACAAAAACTGAATACAATGGCCAGGTAGAGGTGGGAGAGAAGAGCACTGTGCTTCCTGGGGTCAAGAGAGAGGCTTGGGGGGAGGGGAAAGGTGTCAGATCAAGTTATCGCACTTTATTCAGTACACTGCATACGGTGACTTGAAACAACGTTATAACGCATATATAGGCATTTTCTAACATACTATAAAGAATACCTGCAGCATCTTTGCACTTATTTAAAGACTTTTGGAATAACTATCAAACACCAATATTGCAGAAGTTAATTATTGATAACGTGGGTTTGTTGGACAAAAATAATATTTTGTATATATATATAGATAGTATCTGTCTATCTATCTATCTAGATATCTAGATAATACTTCAGTCATTATCTCTTTATGTCCTGGCTCTGCTAGAAGAGATTTAAGAGATATGGAAAACTGAATATATTGCATAATTTTCCATAAGTTGTGCTTGAATCTATACAGCAGCCATGCTTTGAAAAACAGTGAGATCCGTGACCCGGGGGTGGGGGAGTGGCTTTCGTCAATCATGCGTTACATACATGAAGCCTATCTCTGTTTGCAAGGAACATTCAAGTGGTATTCACATGCCTGTATTATATAAGACTGGTATCATCCAACAGGGACACCATGAGGCCAAGGAGAGGTGGAAGGGCCTCTTCTGGCTTCAGCCCCGGAACGTCTCGGTGGTGACACTCCATGTTACAGGGCTGACGTGCTGCACTCTTTTAGGTTTTTGGTAGGTGTGCTCTGTTTTTCTGTGCGTGTGTTTTATTGGATGTGACTGTTTTAATTAACTGAATGCATAGATTTTACCATGCACTGTGTTTTGGTTAATCTTTCCCAGCACTTTGTGTTTGTATATAATCCTTATTTATTAATAGGAATAGTGAGAACTATGTGTGATTAATCATATTTTATTCCTGGAGTTGATTTTATGTGTTTTAGGAATGTGAGTGCCCCAGATTCAATACCCGACCCTAGTGTGGAGGTAGGAGCCATTTGGGAGCGTTCCTCTTTTAGTGGTTTTAATATTTAATGGTCTTGCATTTAAGGTGACAGTTTAAATGTGTTTAATGGTCATATAACCGTATTTTACTTGCTTGTATGTGTATTTGTTGCTTTTATTGATATTATCTAGCTCTGCTGAACTTTGTTGTTCAGTTCTTTTTAAATGCTGTATTGTATTGTAATATGTTTTGTTTTGTATTGCTTTTCAGGCTTTATTTGTATATAGCGCTGATATCTACTGGTTTTATGTGTTAATTAATGTGTTAAAAAGTTTGTCTTTTAGATTGAGATTATTGTGATTTTAATTTGCTACTGTGCAAGTAATTATTGGTCTTTGTGGATTAATGTGCTATTTTAAATTGTTGTGCAGATGTGGATTAATAAAGTACTGGGGAAAAACTGTTCTTATCAGATTACATATGATACTTTCCCTATCTGGGGACCATATATTAAACTGATTTTTGGAACTGGGAGATGGAATAGGGGCTTACTCCGTCCACTCCACGCATCGACCTGGCATTGCAGTACCGCCAGGAACGGTTCACCTCCTATTGGGGAAGGTTGTTGTTGAGCAACAATAACAGTTTTTAATAGTAACTAAAAGGAAGACACGCTTTCTGTGAGCTGAAAGCCATTCGCTACTAATGGCTTTTGTTTTGTGGATCGTTGGCGTTCACTTTGCCGTATGCTTGAGGGGTCATTTCAGTGTACCAGTGTCGTGTTCGCTTCATGTGCTTTGAATATGCTGCCTTTCTCTGTTCCAAGGGACTTTTGCTGTGAAACAGCCTGACGGATTTAGTATCCTCGCCGAAGGTTTCATTCTACTCTACTGCTGCTGCTTTCTGAGATACATGTCTATGCCATTTTATGTGGAATGTAATAGTATAGTTGAGATGCATTACGTTTAGTTTTCGGTGGTCTGCCTGTCTCATTTTTCTTTTCATGCCGTTGGGGAGGAGGGACAGTTTAGCTGCATTTAGCATTTAGAGCCGCTTGTCTTCTCGTGCTTAAAGAAAAGTAGCTTCCAAAAGGCTTGTGATTGTTGATCTTTAATAGAATAAAACGCAATTCTATAACTCAGCCACAAGATGGCAGCAGTGACCTTAGTAATCTTATGTCTACGCAGTGAAAAAGGCCTTCAGCAGAGCATAGTCTGGTACGGTCAAATCAGCATCGGTTCCAGTTAGAATCCAGTGGCAGTCTCCAAACCCTGGAGGAAAACCCCAGATAAACGGGTACTGTTTAGTGTCTCCAGTCTGTGTGCCCTGTGATGGACTGGCATCCCGTCTGGGGTTCCCTTGGGGCTGTGACCTGTACTTTTTTTTTTTTTAATGACAAAATTAAGAGGCGCAATCTTTTTTTAATGAAAATTAGCATAATACAAACAATAACATCAATTACAGCAATAATTTTAGTCTGATGTACAAAAAAGTATATTAACATAACTGTACGGTATATATATGACAAATATTTTAAGATTCTCTTAGGTAGCAATAAACAAGATAGAAGGATAAATAACATACACTAACAAAATGGTACTAAATGTTCACAGATGTATTAAAGATACAAAATTTGTAAGAAAAATTTGAGGAAATATTTTAAAGTGCAGGCTGCAGTTCTTGCTTATATGGTGTCAATGATCGTCATGTATGGTGCCCTGCAAACCCAGAACGTGTCGACATTAAGACAATGCACGATCATTTTGAAGACAAAAACATCAAGAAAAAGAAATCAGTAAATTCAATTTTGAAATGTGTTGTGTTCTCACAATTGAGGTGCTTTGTACCACGGCAGCAGTATTCAACTCTCCTCCTTACCCCTGACACTGATACCTACAGTAGCTGATTAGTATCAGCACGCTACAAATTATAAAACACCCACATGCTAAACAGCCTTTAGATTTAGATTTAGTTTTTTTCTGTTCGTAAACATTCACCTTATATTTTGAGAGCAGTGTCATAAATGCACAAAGTTGAGTGAAGCGTTTTCGTGTTGCGGCTGCTTCCCTTAACCCCTGCAACAGACATAGGCATACATTTAATTTTTGTTTTTATTATGACACTTCTGTTAGGAATAAACAAAAGTACTATATTGAATAGTTCAATATTTTGCAAAATATTGGACACTCAATAAAACTGTATCTCACATGTGGTTCTTATTTAAAACTGAATACACCGCGTTCCAAATTATTATGCAAATTGTATTTAGGTGTCATAAAGGTTAAATATTTTGTTTTTCAATTAAACTCATGGATGCTATTGTGTCTCAGGGCTCTTTGGATGACTGAAATCAATCTCGGACACCTGTGATAATTAGTTTGCTAGGTGAGCCCAATTAAAGGAAAAACTACTGAAGAAGGACCTTCCATGTTATTAAGCAGACCACCATTTTCAAAGCAATATGGGAAAGAAAAAGGATCTCTCTGCTGCCGAAAAGCGCCAAATAGTGGAATGCCATGGATAAGGTATGAAAACCTTAGATACTTCATGAAAACTTAAGCGTGATCATCGTACTGTTAAGAGATTTGTGGCTGATTCAGAGCATTTTGATTTTGCCAGCAGCTGTACCACCTGCAGTTCAGATTGGGTAATCCACCTGACTGAAGCTAAGCAGGTTTGGGCCTGGCCAGTACTTGGATGGGAGACCATCTAGGAAAGCTAGGTTGCTGCTGGAAGAGGTGTTGGTGTGGACAACAGGTTAGCCCATCCTGTGATCTGTGTGGATCCCAATGCCCCAGTGCAGTGACGGGGACACTGTGCTGTAAAATGGTGCCGTCCTTCAGATGAGACGTAAGACCGAGGTCTTGACTCTCTAAGGTCATAAAAGATCCCTGGGCATCTTTCAAAAGAGTAGGGGTGGTACCCCGATGTCCTGGCTAATACTGCCCACTGTGGCCCTTTCAAAAATAATCTGGCCTCCTAATCATCCCCTATATCAAAATTGGTGGATTTCCTCCTGCCCCTTTACCACCTTAGCTACTGTGGGGTGAGCGTACTGGTGCAGAATGGCTGCTGTCGCATCATCCAGGTGGGGGCTGCATGGTGGTGGTTGAAGTGCCTCCCCATTGGCTCTGTAAAAAAAGCGCTTTGGGTGTCTTGAAAAGTGCTATATGAATGTAACATTCATTCACATATGGGTTCGTACAGATAAAGGCACAATGAGGAAGGTTTCTGCCAGACAAATACATCAGATTAAGAGAGCAGCTGCTAAAATGCCATTA
>JAAGVU020000002.1:17359246-17382255 GCA_011763525.2 Mormyrus iriodes
CATTGGACAGGACATAAAGGGAGGTGTACTGGCTGTAGACCACAGCCATCTTGGTTGCCTCAGCTGCTGTTAGGAGCCGATGTTCTTTCTCTTTCAGGAAGGACTTCATGAGTGAAAAATGGGCAAACACTATTATTTAATTACTTTTGATGAGTAAAAACTGCCATAGCTGATTCTACTCCTTCATGAGGTGATCTCACACATAAGGCAAATAAATTAGTTCTACAACAGTGGTTCTCAAATGTTTTTGCACTGCGACCCAATTTTTACGCACCCCAATATCAACTATAGGTAGAGTTGGGTGATATGACGAAAAAAAAATCACGATAATTTTATCTGTATTGATCGATTTTGATAATTATCGATATTATAGTTTTATAATGCTGTTCCAGTTTCCGAAGAGTATGTATCCTAACATAACCTGAATGAACAAGTTAAAATAAACAGTCTTATTAACAAGTAATATTTATTTTTAACGAATGGCACAAACTATATAAATACAAAATTCCCTTAAATTATAAAAGGTTATTTATTATCAAGTACTCAAAATAACATGTACCATAGCTAAAGTGAACAAAACAACATAACACAGTATCTATAATAATAGGGTTCTTTTTGGCAATCAGCGTGCTCGACTGGATGGTATTTTTGGAGGTGGTGAAACAGATTTGTTGTATTACCAGACTTTGTTGGAACCTGTCGGCAGCATATTTTGCAAACTGGCTTTATCCGTGTTTTGTCCGTGCGGAGATAGCCGAACCACTAACATACTTTGGACAACGTATATACTTTTTTCGGTATCATCTCCTCCTGTGCAATTAACACATTCTCCTCCTCTGCTTCACTTTGCGGTGCATCTGCGCTCCCCAACATCTTTTTTTCCCAATCACACGACCACGTTGCTGTTGTTTACAAAATCGCCTTTTTAATGGGAGTGGGTAAATTTGCAAGGTCGTCGGTGATTGGCTTTTGCGTTGGCGTTCAGCCACGCCTACGTGCTGCGCGATAGGCCATGGCGCTGTCGGTATCAGCGCGCAGTCTAAAACGGAGCAAACAGGTTTGATCGAATTTTATAGCCTACGTTGATCATCGTTATCGTCCTCCTTTTTTATCAATAAAAAAAAATCGAGATTGTTTTATCACCCAGCACTAACTATAGGTTTAAATTATGCTATGATCAAGCACACAGTGCACTCTGCAAATTACGCCAACCAATGCCTCTCACACAAATCTGACTGGATGTACCAATGAATTTTAAATTAAGCATCTGTGGTTTGGCTTCTTGGATTGGTTGAGTGTTCACTTGTTCTGCGCTAAGCAGTTGCAGACCCAATACCCGTTTATATAGGTTAATTCTAGGACTGGGGCTGGGAAATCTGATTGTGGATCAGCACAGGAGCTTGCTGGTTTTAAAATGCTTACATTTCCAACTCTGCCACGCGAACCTTTCAGAACAAAATTGGGTCGCGACCCATGGGTTGAAAATCGATGTTCTACAACAATCATAACTTGACAATGTTTCATGAATAGCAAGGTGCCATGGAGACAAGCAGGATTTGCCACATAACTGGGTGCCACCTAAGGAGCTGTAACCACTTCAGCTTTAAGGAAACTGATCACAAGCTGCTAGAACGTCAGGTGTTGGGTTAAAACCATATTCACTCTGAGCATGCTAACTTACCAAGTCAATTTGGGGACAGGTCGTAAAAGTATGAAAGTCTTTGTCATTCATGGACACCAGAATGCTAGCCAACAGCCCAAGGGATGTTCCAATGCCCTGGAAGATAAATATTCCCAGTGAACATTTACAGATCAGTGATTGTCAAACTGCAGGGCATGAAATGATTTTCTGAATATTCTATAATAAAGTTATTATTTTGTTTCTTTTGGCCAGCCCCCCCCTGCCCCGCCCAGCAAATAAAAATTTAAATCAGTAGTAGTCCAATAGCCAATCTGCAAAAGGAACTGTGGGAGAAATTTATCATGGTGGAACTTAATCATGTCACATGTTTTTGGAGAGGTGGGGAAAGAGTGTAGGTTAGGCTTTTAATATTACACCCCCCCTCCCACCAGCCCTAGTCAAAGTCAATGGTGACATGTGAAAGAACAGGCGCTGAACCTAATTGCATTAAGACAAGTCACACAAACTACTCAAGGGGTTCTGGATAAACAGCCTGACCCTATAATCAGACCCCAAACTTCGCTATTTTCTGACAGCACCCTTCCCAGTTATCTAATTGAGTTTAACTACACAGCTCTGTAAAAATTAAGAGACCACAGCAAAATTTTCAGTTTCACTCATTCCTCAATTTATGGGTATGCGCCTGTGTAAAATATACATTTTCTTGCAAACTCCAGCCTGGATCTTCCCTGCTTTCATTAATGAAGGGCTTTTCCCTTGCTTTACAGGTCTTCAGTCCTGCTTCTAGGAACCTGTTATGAACTGTATTTCGCACCATATAATATTTCCCATTCTTCTTGAAGGTCAATAGAGGTTATCCTCTGATTTATGAGGCACTGCCGAAGAAGTTGATGGTCATCTCTGGCATTACAAACTCACTTCCGCCTTTTGCCTGGCTGGATTCTGATCATTTCCAGTGTCTTCTGCTTCACATTGTTCGTATGTACTGTGGCCTTAGAAATGTTGAGCCTGGAAGCAGACTGCCTCGCAGTGTAGCCTTATGGCAGCAGAATCAGGATTAAACCAGGATTTAAAACACAGATTTTTTGTTTTTTAATATAGAGTGGTCTCTTAATTTTTCCCAGAGCTGTATTTGGCTGTAATAGTTTCTTAGGGGCTATCATTTTATAGAATGCATGTATACCTTCTTGTCAGGTAGAGGGAGAGCAAACAGGCCAACAAGAGATGCCCACATCAACTCAGCAGCTTCAAGCCACAGTCCTGAAATACAAAACACTCAGTCACAACATTAAATAAATGTGTGCAGAAACACACACACACACACACACACACACACATATACACACTTACACACACAGCTTACCCAGCTTCTGCAGGATCTGCCCTCGTACCTGGATACTGACTGCCTGGACAAGAGTTCGCTGACTATCTGTACGGTACTCCCAGTGCCCTGGAGACACACAAACAGGTAACAGTACTAAGCAGAGAAAAAGACTCCCAGAAACCTCCCTACAGAAACAACATACATATAAAAGCTGCATGAAAACACCCACAGAGGCAGCCATGCATGTCAACATTTTCCAAATGTCCATGTTCACTTCTTTAGTCCCTGTAAGGCAGACCTTGGACATGGGGTGCGGATTCATTTCTTGGTTGGCCTGGGAACACCTGTATATTTACATTTATTTAGCAAGGGCTTCTGTCCAAAAGAACATACAAGTGAGGTTCAGCAAGCAAGGTCAGCCAGTCCCTGGAGTAATTTGGGTTAAGAGTCTTGCTCAAGGGCCCAACGGTGATAGCACTCTCCCCGGCATGGGATTTGAACCAGCGACTTTCCGGTCACAAGAACAGAGTCCTAACCTACAAAGCCACACACAGCCCAGATAGTGTGTCATCAAATGATGAAATAAAGACAAAGAAAAGCTGAGAATCTAACATGCAGAAGAGCAGCTGCCCTCAGACACCAAGATCACATACCTGTCGCTCCACAGTTGTTAATCAGACTGCTTAGGATATACTCTGCTTTTTGTATTTTACCTGTGGTGAGAACAAACATGTCAAAATGGCAGCGATTCCTGTAAAACACTGGAATTCTGGTTTTACCTGTAAATTCATAAAACACTAAAAGAAACTGATGTAAATCATATTAGCAAGATAAATTAAAAATGAGGAGAGTCTTCAAAAACATACTTTTATTCACATTACTCTTAAGGTGTTATTCACCTACAAGATTCCATAACTTCCATTCCAAACTCACACTCCTCATACACTGACCGCCCCGCAGTCTCCTCTGAACAGAGATCTGTCGCTTGACGACGTACCAGAGTTAACGGAGAGGCGGGCCTGTCGAATGACCACCTGGGGGGGGATGGGAGTGGCTGGATAGTGCTTGTGCAGAGCCTTAGCGATACATAGTAGCTTCTTAGAGGCATCTGCCCAGTACAGGAAGCGGTCTAGCAGGAACACAACAGAGACGGCACACTGCGAGTCCCCCACCTGAATACTGGCCTTGAGGAATTTCTGCAGAAGGGCAAAAAAGACACCAGAGAGGTCCTAAGCTGAGTCCCTAGTCTGTAAACGATCTATAGCGAAAAACGGTCACTGAATGAAATTCTATTTAGGTTCTAATAAGTTTGTTTCTTTTAAAACCCAGGTGCCAAATTTCCCTTCAAATATCTATAATATTAATTTATTGGCCTCAATTTTTGGTAATGCATAATTTCACATTATTTTCTATTCCAGGAATTCATGCGTCTTTAAATGCTTCCTTTAAAATTATCTGATAAAAAGTTAATATCTGTCAAACATGCAACCACTGAAGGTTTTTGTAGTCCAATATGAAGGTACATGCAGTCCCATTCTTGTACCTACCTAGTGTTGTACATACTCCCCTTTTATCACTACACGTGCAAAACAAGTTAGTAATTTCCAAGTTAGCAATTTTATTACTATCACCAACTTTTAGAATTCAATTTTTAGAAACTTTTAAAAGATCTGGATCATCCCATCACCAGTAACTGGGGCAGATGCTCGCTGATGAGGTCCTGAAGGTTTGTTTTGTCTTCTGAAGTTATTGATTGTTTGTACTGCCATTTCTCTGGGACAAAGGGCCACTTCATCGCCTTGGCCTCCTCCAGGAGCATGCTCAGTTCAACAGAGAGGGATGCTGGGAGTCAGAGTCCAGAGTGACAGATTTAAATATACGAGCCCTAACAGGATGACTTGGTAAAAATTACATCTGTATATGTTTTTACAATGACTAATAACACAAACTAAACTAGTAGTAGTAGAATTGTTTTTAAAAAAGTTCATTTATCGAAGCACAATTGACATTAAAATAATTAAGAGCAACAACTTCATATTCATTCATTTTTTTAGAATAGTCCGGTAGTTCACCTGGTGGTGACTTATCACAAAAGTTAAACACTGACATGTGGTCCCTCACCTTGACACCTCTGGAACTCCACCTTCTCCTCTTCTGAGGGCTGGGCTGGCCCAGCAGCTGCAGCCCTTCTGCTCTCCTCCAGCAGGGCCACCACCTCCTGGTTGTTCATGGCCACTGAAGCCTGCTCTCGCTGTGGATGCCAATTCCTGGAGTTCTGCTAGTGGGGAACATTTTAAAGCAAGATCAACACAGAAGTGTTGGCTTCCACCAGTCTTGGCTCTTTTCCAGAGGGCTAAGGCTCATAGTTAGCACTCGGCTACCTAATCCCTGGTATAGGACCTCCTACATTGTGCTTTCAGCATCTTGCGCAATAAATTAAAAATTGTAGATGTTTTATATTACGTTATTGCTTATTTGATATGGGTCATATAAGAAGGGCTCGAGCTGTCGTAGGATACAGATGAATACCACCCCCCTGTGGGAAAAATTGAGAAAAACCATCTCCTTTGAAAATATACCATCCCCTTCACTATGCCCCTAAATCGTTTTGTGTAATTGTCAGTCACGTAACGGTAAATATGCCGACTATATCAGGAGTATTCAATTGGCGCGCTCCGAACCAAAAAATCCGAACCACGCCATCTGTAACCTACAAGACTCAGATCGCTCGTAAGATTAAAGAGGTGTATGTATCTTTAACACTGTAACGCATAAGTTATTTTATGACACGCGTTTTATTGCCACGCAAGTGTCTTAAATGTGCAACACATCTCCCATTCTAATCTTCCATTAAGGAATAAAATCTAGGCTCGATTACATATAAATAAAAAAGAAACCTAGAAATAAAACAAAAAACAAGTCAGGAAACTTTTCATTCCAGTTCACTTAAAACATTCGACATCTGAACAACCTGATCTCAATACACAGAGTCGCCACCCTTTCCCGTATATTACGGGACCGTCCCGTATTAAAAAATGAAATGCAATTTTATAAAATGTTATTTTTTCTAATGGATTGTTTAAATTAGACTTAGTACTCACTTCTAAAATCGCAGCTTATTATACAAAATGAAAACATCGGTAGCGAACCGAAGCGCCGGCAACAACACGTCAAACACAGCTGCACTTATTTCTTCCGGGTATGGAGAAACTCTGACTCGCCAGAAATAAACAGTGAAATCAATATTAAAATCAGCCTCTCTTTCAGTCGATCTATTTAGAGTATATCTATTTTTACCGGTACAGTATTTTTTAAGGTTTTCGTTTTTAATATTTTTAAATTGGTGAAGTTTACCGTACATTATTTCATTACTAACATAGACACAGAATAAACACCAAACACCAAAAATAAAACCAGAGGTGCTGCCCTGTTTAATTAGGCAGCATGGTGTACGTGGGTGTACGTGATATTTGATGAAGACGTTAAAAAAAAGTGTCTGTCGCATGTGGAATTGTTTAAAAACTGCTTGGGCATTTTACACCCCTCCTCCCACCTCGTATCGTCGGCACTGAGGACTCCCGCAGTAACAATTGTTGTGATCAATACTGAGTAATCATCATTGATTATGTTGTGATTTTTTTCTAGGTCGCCTACATTCCATTTACTTCTTCCATTATGAAGGCGTATTGTCCCGTGAATGACAAATACAGATTTGCAATCTACGTATTTTCCTTCTTAATGCTTTGCTCGACTGTTGCTAGAAAGGCGTATTTAAAATCTACTTTCCAGGGATTTCCGTCTCAGGAGGGCATACCCCTGGACCCCCAGGTAGAATGTCTCCGCTGCGTTACGGTACACAGTCGGGCATATTCTTTCTACTGTGCTGTATAAATGGCATATTTCTCTGAAAAAATACTAGCAATAATTCGTATGACTCCTTACTTTAATCAAACAAAAAGAGAACTGACCAGTAGAATTGTATTCAAGCCCACTGCCCTGAAGGTAAGAGGAAGCAGTGCTACTCTGATAATCCCTGAAATTAGACAGTAATTTTTTGAACATGAATACATCATTTCCAACCACCGAGTGCATAAGTTACATTGATGAGGAGACCTGCTTTTGAGGACATACGCCTAGGTGAGGCACCCCTAGGCTCAAGGAAACCCCCATGATCCACGGAGAGTCCCTCAATCAACACAAGGAACTCTAACGGCCTATTAAAACATTACACGTACATGTTTCGGGGTCTGGTTTATTAGGTCATTGCACTTTCTGTAAAATAAGCTGAATGATTGCTATTAAAATGAAAGCAAAACTATCCCAGGTTTTGTAATTTTGGAATTTCCCAACAGAGAATAGCGCATCCGGTTGCCGCAAGAAGAGCCTATTACCGCCGTCTTATGGAGATTACGTAATCGGTATAGGGTTTCCTGTCACTCGTCTCCAGTTTCTTCGCATAGGCGTTATAACTGAAGTGGCAAACTAGTGTGGGATAGTATTTTTTTTGCTGCAAAATAAACGTATACATGCACTTTCTAGACTTGTGTGTTTATCGCTGAGCTGGAACAATCGGCATTGCAGGAAGGTAAGCCGGGCGTTGCTGTGGATTTATGCGGAGCGGTTCTGTGGTGCGCCTTGAGGAGTATTTCCGGCAGCTGATGAAACCTTTTTGTTTATAATCCATATCTTATTCTTTTTCCGTTATATGCGATATATCTTATTAAATATTTTAAAACGTGAAATTCAACGCGATTGTATCTACATGTGTTTATTATAGCGCATATCCATTGTCCAAAGTTATTCTTGTTCATTATATGTGTCAGTTTATACAGTAACTTTATTTGGTTTTATCGTTGCAACTAATATATTACGGTTATGTGTGTAAACAAGTGGGCTCAAAAGTTTAATACTGCTTTACTTATAGTAACTGAGTTTGTGCTGAAAACTTTAGTCACGTGTGGAATGAAAATAAATGGTAATAAAATAAGATTTTAAATTAATTTTTCAAAATCGCTATTGCGTCATCTTTTTGATTTTGATTAAATCTGACATGTGAATTACACCTCCCAGAGCTCACATTTTATTATTATTGTTGTTATTATTATTATTATTATTCATTTAAAAATCCCTTTGAAATACGGCGCCTATTCTCACCGCGCAAACCAAAACAAAAGATAATTCAGTGTTTTCTTGTGTTTCTCGTTGTAAATTTTTTCACTATTATAGCAATTTGGCTGAGGTATAGCTCATTAGAAATGAAATGGAAAAAGTACGTTTTTAAAGTAATTTTACTTAATTGGAAAAAGGTACTGTTTCCTTGCTTTCAAACGACGAAAAATGAGGAGTGTAGGAGTTACGAGGCTTTGAACAAGAAGTCACTGAAACTACTCATTAATCTGTCTCTTTCAAACCACTTATTTAAAAAAATAAATAGCCAAAAGTGTAGCCTGTGCCGTGTAAAGTGTTTGGAGGAACTTTACAGACAATTTCTTTTGTCTTGCAAGATGAAGTACAGGCATACCATTGGTCAATCACGTGAAAAATATTCACCCTTCCCCCCACATGCCTTTTGAGGCTCATAAACGCCATTAAAAAACGTTAACGTTTTAGGAGTGCATGTTTCATAAAGGGGACCGAATAATAGTTTAGTGTTGCTTATACAAGTAATACACTTACATTCGCATTTCATTACAAAAAAATTAACTTTAAGATTTTCACTGTTTCTTTTCACAACCACACACAAACTACTGTTTATCATTACTATTTAACATCTTGTTTTTCTACGTGTATTTCTTGCATTGTCTTTCTCTGTGAAATGTTTTTTTTTATTTATTTTTGCTACCTCCTTTCACAACCAAGCGGCACCTTATCAGTACTGGGTTTACTGTGCTGTTTGTACTCGTCGGTACTCGTCGGTGTCAGCTGTCCTGTCTTGCGCTGTCCTGTAACGTTCGCGCAGTTTTTGCACACTATGCACTATACGTTACTTGGTTGTTTTGTGATAGTCTTGTGTTAATCGATGTGGCACCTTAGTCCGATAGAAACACTGTTTCGTTTTGGATTGTGTACTGTACTAACTGTATGGTTAAAAATAACATTAAAGACCGACTTGTAGTAAGAACACAGTTCGCGAATTTAGACTCATGCAAAATTTAAATTTGATGTGACTGGGCTGTGATGGGGAAATGTTCAGTTTGACCATGGAAATGTAGGGGAGACCGAGGATGATTGTAACATTGGTTAGTTGTGACAAAGTTTATTTCTCAAATCAGGAACGAGGCACAAACCACACAACTCACTCTGCCCATCCTCAGTTTAGTCATTTTTTCACATGTGACGAAGGATCGCCCTGTAACAAATGCACTCAGATTCGTAAGGAAAAAAGAAATTTGAGGTAAGAAAGCAATATGCTTGACTTCATTTATTATTGTGACAGCACTGCAAGCTTTGTACTTATATTATTCAAACCTAAATCATTTTTATTATGTACCTTTGTACAAATTATTTTTATAGAAGTTGTGAGTGCTAATATTGTTGCTCTTAGCTATAAGGTAAACTTGTTCATTGCTACCACAGTCTGGGATAATTGTAACGGCATTTCTCCAACTGCCCATCAGGCCACTTCTCAAGCCCAGGAAACTTCTGCATTGTTTGTATGTAACCTGGTCCATGGAGAGCCGGTGTGGGTGCGAGTTTTTGGGATGACCTCTCGATCAGCCAATAACAGTGGGACCCCAGGACTGGAGTTCAGGACCACTGTTTTGTTATAGGCTGATTGAAAGATCATCCCAAAATCCTGCATCCACACCGGCTTTCCATGGATCAGGTCGCCCACCCCTGGAATAGACTGTTCAGTGTGGGCCTATCAAGCCTGTACACCAGGAGGAGTTCAAAACACCTGTCACCACTGTGATTTTGATGGTCACTAACATCACACACACACACACACACACACACACACACACATTTGCAGACTAGCACACTATTATTCAGTTATTAAAACAAATTATGATCTTTGATTTTAGTTGTGATTAACATTGTACACATGTGCATACATAACCACAAATTTTGATGAAAAGAAAAATAATACAAAACTTTGGATAACTTGACATTTTTTTGACACCATTTATAATATTTATTTAACTCCGGGCTGTTTTGCAACTATCATGACTATGGGATAAATTGTAACATTTCACTCCATGTGTTTGAAGCTAAACCATTCATTGTCTGTTTGTATTACAGAGATAAAACCATTTAATAGCAGAGACACGTGCAGGTAGATTGTATCACATTTTGAATGCGCTCCGAGGCACCGGCAAAAATGTAAAAAAAAAAAAAATTACAACCATCCCCAGTATCCCCTACTTTTTGAGCTTTCCAAAAAGCTATATCTAAGCCATGTAGCTGTAATTCTGAAAAGTTACAGCTCACAAGAAGACACTCTCAATTATCATGTTGTTTTTTTTTGCTACCCGCAGTATAGAACAGGCACTATATCTCAAAGAGAAGAAAAATATTCTGAGCTCTGGCAGGTATGTGTAATTCACATGCCAAATGGTGATGCGAAGGCCATTTGTTGATTTAAGATGGAATCTCCGAACAACAATTCACATTTCTTCAAAATGTATACAAAAGACATTATGAATGCGGACAACGAACAGGAGACCTTTCTGGAAGATCTTATCGCTTACCACCCTGGAAGAGGTGTTGGTGTAGCCAGCAGGTTAGCCCATCCTGTGGTCAGTGTGGATCTCAGTGCCCCAGTGCAGTGACCGGGGACACTGTGCTGTGAAAATGGTTCCGTACTTTGGATGAAACATAAACCAAGGGCCTGACTCTGTGAGGTCATAAAAGATCCTTGGTCATCTTTTGAAGGAGTAAGGGTGGCACCTCAATGCCCAGGCTAAATTACCCACTGTGGCCCTATCAATTCTGGCCTCCTAATCACTTCCTATCACCGACTTTATCTATTTGGTGAATTCTCTCCTGCCCCTTCACCATCTTAGCTACTGTGTGGTGAGCGTACCGATGCAGAATGGCTGCTGTTGGGTCATCCAGGTGGGTGCTACACAGTGGTGGTGGTTGATGAGGCTCCCCAATGCTTCTGTAAAGCACTTTGGGTGTCTTGAAAAGTGCTATATAAATGTAACATGCATACACCCATCCATCCTCCAGCCTCATATCCTGGTGAGGGTCGCAGGGGCCTGGAGCATAGGACATAAACCTGGGGTAAACCCTGCATGGGATAGGAGAGTGGTGGTATTGAATAAAGGCAGCTTCCAACATATTTTTCTCGTCATAGTAAAAAGTATAACTGACATGGTTGCATTTCGATCCAGGATTACTGAGCGCTGGCTATCTGGGGTCTTGAATATTATGTGCTGAACTTGAAACTTGATTCCGCACAATAAAGGGTCATTATTACATATCCAAGAGATGCTGTTTGTTTGTTTTAATGTTCCAAGTAAAGTTTTAATTATTTCTCTCATTTCACTTCTGATCCTGATTTGAGTCAGGATCTGATTTGAGAAAGTCAACATGTCTTTAATGATCCATTTTTATCTAATACCGCCAAAGTCCAATAAGAGTTAAGTTTTGTATGTATTTTTGCATGTATTAGAATGCATTTACAGCGATTCCCTGGGATAAGTCATGGACCCATCGCTCTAGGGAGCTTATTGATAAGTCACATATTCCTGACACTTGCAGCATATCTGTGTAGAGATGTACCAAATTATTTTCATAAAACACTTCCAGATGTTCTTGTTAATATTTGTAAATGGCCCTGTCTCTGTTCTGTGCTCTTCCCTACTTGTTCTCTGTTCGTTTTTTTGACACGTTTTTTTCTTGCCTTTCTTCCACTGAAGGTCAGCAGAAGGAAAATCTGTCACCAGTACATTATGGATATATCTCAGACTGAGATGACGGAAGAGAACAGGACATGTCTCCACATTAAGCTATTCCACCCCCAGCAGTCTGTCCAATCCATGTACCGCCTGCTTCCCATGGGCCGACGCCTCAAGCACCCGGCCGAGGACCCGCTGCGACTGGGCCGTGATGGGGAAGCCTGCACTTTTGTCCTAAATGATTCTCGTGTGTCCCGTAAGCAGCTGGCCCTGCAGGCTTTCCGTACCGCCCACAGCTCGCAGCTGTATTTTTTGGTGCAAAGCTTGAGCCAGAGGGGCCACCTGGCTGTTAATAGTGACGATCTGGGCTATCTGCAGTGGGCTCAGCTGCCTGACAAGGCGCTGCTCCGCTTTGCAGGGTATGAGGTGTTAGTGTGCCAAGAACCTGGAGAAGCAAAGGACAGCTTTGAGGTGCAGTTTGAGGTCGCACATGTGTCCCCTTGCCAGGAGATGGGACTGGGGGTACCCTGTATGAGCCCAGTTATGGATACTGGGTTCCAGATTTCCCATTATCCAAATCGCAGTGGCCATAGCCAGATTCCCCTGGAAGTGGATGAGAGCTGTTCAAGTATAGGACTCTTCTCCTAAGACATTGTGAAACTGGCATGTTTTGCAATGAACCTTTTGCCCATAAACAGAAAGAACCAATGTGAAGTCAGTTTGAGTTGTGTTCTTAATGTAATTATGCAAGGAAATGGAGTCTGTTGTGTTCAAGCAAGAATTTGGTTTCAACTATGAGGTTCTTCTAAGCAATTACTCAACCACAACTCTGTCCATCCAATTAAATATGAATATGTTGTTAATTTCATTGCTTAATCATAAAGGAAAAGCTTAAACCAGATGCATTCTTTGGGGAAAGGAGTCTATTTCGTGATGTTTTAGTAAAGCTCTCTCTTAGCCTTCACATTCTGCGTAAGGTGTAGAGATTTACAAAGATGCTATAACAAGGACATTGTTTGATGATAGCCAATCGGGAACCACCAGACAACATTGACCACCAGTGAAAGACTTATTTTTGATCATCTTGCTCAATCCTTTGTCGTTTGCTCATGTATTTGCTTATGGTCACTTGAATGACATTGGGTGAATGTTTTTTAACTTCCAAAAAGCATGTCTTGTATTAATATAACTGTGAATTTTACCTTCAATGGGTTAATTTTGTGTGATTTGAGTTTTTCTTTCACTCATACAATGAAGTAATACATTATCACCATGTGGCCTTTCGTGACGTTAGGCATATCCACATAACTGTTTTCAAATAAATGTGAATTCTTTTACATACAAGCTGAATTGCAGAATTTTTTTATGCACAATGAATTAAATCATTTCCTGTAGTCAAATTGTTTTTTACAGTAAAACTATTTAAAATGTAAACTACTTTTAATGTGTATAATAAAGTGCGCAAAAGTAAAATAGTTGTCTATTGCTTTTTATGACCTGCTGTACAATAACTTAACTGTGATAAGAGGACAATATCCGTCCATTGACAAAACCTGGAAACACTCTCAGGAAGTATTGTAAAGTATAGTATAGATCTGGCTCCAATGAAAACTTGTATTTTTTTACCAGTCATTCACTGGAATCTTAGGCAAGCTGCACTTACACAGAGTTTGCTCCTTGGCAGCTATATGCTTGCGATGTACCATCTGCCTCGCTTCTCTGTTGCTTTGGACAAAGCATCTGCTAAATAAATGAATGTTAATTATTTAAATAGCTGAAATAATGGGCCACTTATCCTGCCCAACACCACACCAGTGTGAAATCCCCTGCTTTCAGGCCACTATATCCCTCATTAGGTGGTGGCGCTACCTGGTACAGTCCTGTTTTGGATGAATACACAGTGACTACCTTTCTGACACATCACTTGTACTGGCTGCAGGGGAACAGTTGTGTGATAGTCATAAACTCCCATATGGCCACTTAGTTGAGTCAGATATACTCATCCGCTTGAATACTGCACTTGAATTGGTCTCTAAGCTAATTAATCAAACACCCTGAGCTGCATCCTTGAGTGAGTTCGATATACTTAAATTAAGCAGTCCCTGACCTGAGCTGAAGCCTTTGAGCTAAATCATCTGAATATGCTGTGATATCAGTCCCTGAGCTAGATTGACCAAACACGCCGATTCTGTGATAGTGTGTAGCCAACCTGCAGATCCGAGATAAACCTGGTTACAAAATATTCCTGTAGAAATTGCTTTATGGGCCGAAAGAATCATACATAGCATCACTGTCCAAGATGAATTAGAATTAGCAAAAAGTAAGAGAACCAGTACAAACAGTCCCTGGATTATGAAGGAGATCCTTTCCCTAAGTCTGTCTTTAAGTACAATTTGTAGGTTAATACAGTATGTAACAACATCAACAATGACAACAGCAATAATGAAAATAATAATTATTATTATTAGCGCTTTAGCTGCACAATGTTTTCACAAGCATCATAAAGTGCTGCATGCATCTGAATTTTTAATAAAATAGACTTTATTGCAGTCCATTCATAATTATGAGTTGTTCCTGAGTTGGACATTAATAACCCATAAACTTCCTGTTACAACCCTAAATTAACTAGAGATCCTGACTAAAGTGCCCTGCAATAATACCCCTATGTTAAAATAAATTAGAGTCCGACTTAATCCACGTTGATATAAGTTGTACACAGCTCCACATATTCAGAGCCTCCGAATTGGATTCCATTTTTTGGGCCAGTGAGCGGTATCTTACATACTCAATTCCTTGTAGGTCTCCATTTCAATATTTGACATCATGTTCAGAAGCATACTTGGAAATTCCGGGTCCCCCACCCAATTTTACATATCATTTTAATATAGTGTTCAAGAGCCCCTATAAAGTGCTGGGTTCCCTGCATCTGCTGGGGTATCCATGCCCCTCCAATGCCCCTGATCATGCATATAACATTTATAGTAGGCTCAGAGGGTTAGGCCTCTGTAATAGTGACCACAAGGTCTCTGGTTCGATTGTTGTCCTCAGAAAAAGAGTTACATGCTCATTGGGCCCTTGAACAAGGCTCTTAACCCCCTGAAACACTCCAGGGCTGCCAGATGAATGCCTGACCCTGCATTCTGACTGCTAACCTTGGTCTTAACTGTGTATGTGTGTGTGTGTGTGTGTGTGTGTGTGTGTGTGTGTGTGTGTATTTGTCAAAGGGTCGCAACATGGGATCTGCGTAAACAAAAAATTCCTATGTACTTGGAAAAAAAGCATTACTTTATTTCAAGGTGTGCCTATCATTTCAAAAATATAAGACATTGAAGGACTTTCACCAGCAGATGGCAGTGTTAACTCTCTGTTATGTGAACCTTAGAGTATTGCATTTCTCAGAATAGATTCCCCATCACAGGACCCTGGAGGAGAATTGAACCCAGGTCCCAGTGGTATGAGGTGACAGTGCCAACCACTGCACCGCTATGCCGCCCTGTCAAACAACCCAGCAAAAGTTTTTTTTCGTCAGAATCAGAATACTTTAAGAAAACATAAGAGAGCATATAGGCTCCGGACCCCCCGCGACCCATATGGTATAAGCGGTTATAGAAAATGGATGGATGGATAAGAGAGCATTTCTTGTTATTATACTGCAATACAAAGAAATTTTGTTGTATTATCTCAGAGGAAATCAATCAAAATTTATACAGAATTTTTACGTTGCAGTTTTGCAGGAAAGTGTATATACAACATGAATTAGAAAAGATGCTGTTGTTACTACAACAATGTATTCCCTGGATTATTTTATTTTTCTTCCGACATCAAATGTTACTGCAACCCTGTGGCGTGACATTGGGGGGGACCGAATATGGCCCAGTGGCGGGGGGGAATGTGTATCATGACATCGCAATGGGCACCAGGCCCGGTTCTAGACTGTATCAAATGGGGGGGGGACAATAAGTGATGTTGGTGGGTCGCATCTTTGGCTTTAGTGGTGCATGCAGACCATTTGGTGGGGCACTGCCCCCCCGTGCCCCTGCCTAGAACCTGCCCTGTGGGTACACATATAATAGTCACATCGTGAAAGGATACGATGTCAGAAAGGTTTAAAAATAATTCTAGAATAATAAAGATTTCATCATTTTACATAAGATTAAGACTGTTTAGGGTGCAGTACTGCAATCTTCGGTTACCATACTGTGCAGCCAAATGACCACAGTAACTTGCAGATTCAAAATAACAGATAAGAAACAGGCTCTCATTTGTTTGTTTGTTGGTAAGGGGGGGGGGGGGCTGCTGCTACCTAGACTGTTCTTGACTGTACACACACAAGCTCAAGTTAGCTGGCAAAAAACCACTCTACAGGCAGAGTGGGGTGTACATGAAATCTGTGTAATGTACCAGATTCTAAACCCGTGAAAACTAAACACTAGGAAACAAAAAGATTTGCTCTTTCTACCCCTCCAAAAAAGTCTTACTTAAGGTTCAACTTTTATGACTTTTCTCAATGCAATCAGGTTCACCAGATCTGTGTCTGTTCTTTCATTTGTCACCACTGACTTGGACTACTGAGATTTTCACACACAGCCATCTCTAGGCTTTACAGAGAATGGGCCAAAAAAGAACCTACTTCCAGTTGGTGGCGGTTCTCTGGGCAAAAATGCCTCACTTATGGTATAAGTCAGAGAAGAATGGCCAGACTGCGTGGTTCAAGTTGATAGAAAGGCAACAGTAACTCACATAACCACTCGTTACAGCTAAGGTATGCAGAAGAGCATGTCTGAATGCAGAACACATCAAACCTTGAAGCAGATGGGCTGCAACAACACAAGATCACACTGGGTGCCACTCCTATTAGTTAAAAACAGGAAACTGAGGCTACAGTGAGCATGAGCTCACCAAAATTGGACAAAGGAAGATTGGAAGAATGTTGCTTGGTCAGATGAGTCTTGATTTCTGCTGTGACATTGAGATGGTAGAAAATCTGATGTAAACAACATGAAAGCACAGATCCTTCCTGCTTTATATCAACAATTCGGGCTGGTGGTGGTGGTGTAATGGTGTGAAGGATATTTTCTTGGAACACTTTGGGCCCCTTAGTACCAAATGATTGAAGTCCCACAGCATACCTGAGTATTGTTGCTGACCATGTCCATCCCTTTATGACCACAGTGTACCCAGCTTTTAATGGCTACTTCCAGCAGGATAATGTGCCATGTCAGGAAGCTCATGTCATCTCAGACAGAATCTCTGTAATAATCACTGTCTGTCTCCTGCCATTTTCAGGCAGCTAAACATTACATGTTTGCATAGCATGTGAGAAAGTACCGTAAAAACATTAGGTATGCTGGGCACTGATTGAATTGTGGCTTTATGCATGAGGGCATTATCATGTGGAACAGGGAATTCCCCGAAAGCATGCCGTATAGTAGGAAGCATGTGATTGTCAGGAGTGTCATTGTATGCTGTAGAATTAAGGTTTGCTTTCATTGGAACGAGATGCCCCAGTCCAGACCATGAAAAACACCTCCAGACCATTGTGTGTCCTCCACCAAACTTTACAACTAGCATTATGCATTCAGGCAGATAGCCTTCTCCTGGCATCCAGTCTGTCAGACTGCTAGACTGTGAACCTTTGACTTGTGTGAGGTTGCTCATCTATGGAAACCAGTGTGCGGTGGGAAAAAACAGGAGCCAGTAGTCCCTTTGTTATATACTGTACGTGAGATTATGAGAGGTGTCAACGGAAATAGACAGAGATGCTGCTACTGTGTGCCAGTGAGTAACGGCCCATCTCAAGTACTAACAGAAACAAATGTTGTGAAGCTGCCAACCCGCAGTTATTATGCTGACGTTGCATCCAGAGACTGTTTGGAACCATGGACATGCCATTTTCATGCCCAACACACTAGAAAACATGGTGGCCCCTTTTTGCAGGTTTGTGTGGATGGGGCCTACCATTTTGCAAAAGAACTTGTTTCCAAATGATTCCACTTCAGTTCCAAGGCTGGGGGTTTGAATCCCACTCCTGCTTTGAATATGTGCATATTTTCTTCTACAGTCCAAAGACATGCAGTAATGCGAGTTAGTGTCTCTAAATTGTGAGTGTTGTGTGTGTGTGTTTGCCCTTTGATGGACTGGCATCCCATCCCGGATGTAACCCAGCCTTGTTCCCTGGGACCAGCTCAAAGCTGACACCGTCAAAATACTTATATATTTGCTACTATAGATACAGTATATATCACCAAATATCCATCAATCCATTTTCTATACCAGCTTGACCTCTCGTAATAAAATGAATCACTGTAACTGCAATTCTCTCATTGGAATCTACTATTATAACATGAATAATCCATGGTCCCAGTACGATTTATGAGCCCAGTAAGTTCAACCTGCACCTCTTGGCACAATCTTTTGAATGAAAATTTACTGTATAAATCATTTTTACTACAGTTATTATTATGCCACAAGGTCCAACCTGTGATTAAATATGAGTTGATGACTGATTAGGACAAAATTTTGTGAACGTAATGGTTTTTTCCAACAAGATTCTCTTCCATGCCTTTATAAACCATGAAATAAATGTAATGAACAATGTAATGAAATGTAATAATTTATTCACATTCCCCACCGTGAAATTTCTTTGATCTGGGACTTTTCTCATGAAAATGTAAAACATAAATCCATCCGAAGGAAAGGTTTTGTTGCTATTGTGGAAAATCTGTGCCAATTAGAATTTCATTTTGAATCTGTTATAAATTTGATATGAATGTACAGAAAAATGCATGATGTACATCCATTATTAATAATGTCCTCTTGATGTCAGACCTGATGATATTTGGTTGCAGTAAATAATTTCAACAATACACTCACTAATAACTAGACAATCACTTCTCCTACAAAGGGTCATAATCAAATTTATAATTAAATGATGCATTTTAAAATTGAATCAAATTTTCACTTCTTTCTGAGGTCATACTACATGATATACAAATCAAAAAGGTCATTTTTTTTCAAATCTCAGCTTTGTGATGCCTCTTCTAGTTTTTGAAGGTTTTTCTAAATGAAATTCTCGAAATGGCCACGTCTTGACAGTCACACCAAAGGATCACTCATCTCCTGAGAAAATGTATATATTTATGATGAAGGAATTAAAAATGAAAATGCTTTCTACTTTTATCCAGATATACGAAAGCCTTATGAAATAACGTGAAATATGAACTGTAAAAGTTCAAAAACGTTGAGTGTTTTTAATAATGTGTTCCAAATAATAGTCATGGTCAGACAGTTGCACCACATGATCTTCTGACACTTTATATGGGCACGACATTGCCAGTATCAAAAAAACAATTTTAACACTTTACAGGAAAGAAAATTCAGCTGGGCAGAAAAATAAGGTGTCATCATTTATTTATTTATTTATATATATATATATATAAATAATGTGTGTATGTGTGTGTTGGATTTCAAAAGTATTATTGTAAATTACCATGCCCATTATTTCTGTTAGGGGCTAAGCTGGTAATACTGTTGCCTGACATGTCCAGGGATGGGGTTTTTAAATCTTCCCACTCTGTGTGAGTATGTGTATGAGTTTGTGGTCTCCTTCTGTCACAAAGGTTTTCTCCCAAGGTCCAACAACAGATATACACATTTTGTTTCTTTTTCTAGTTCAACAAAGAGGTGGATATTGTCAAAGCAAACACGCACACAGTAATGAGTTGGTGCGTATGTGTGTAGGTGTAAGTTTTTTTTGTATTACAGTGTTAGAGACCTGTACTCTATACAATAGAGATGGGATACAGGGTTGAAATGTTTCTACGATCTTATGACCTGTATTGTATACATCATTTAGATATTGCTCTGTTTATAACTTAGTTTCATTTGCTCAGGGACTACAGGTGGAAAATAGTAATGTTTGCTAAAACCTGGTATGACGATCTTTCCGCGTTATGCTAGGTTAATGTTTTATTGTGCACTGTCCCTGTTTATTTAAACATAAAACAAACAAGATATTAGCCATCTCTAAACTGCCTATATTATAGAACTGTGTGTATGCCCTGCAATTAATTGCCATCCTATCAAAAGTAATAACTTTTAAAAATCATTATAACACTTCTTTTATCTTTGAGAAATTGTTAGTTCCTGCTAAATAAACAAAAAGGATCCAGGACTTTCATTCATTTGCTTGCTCTGTGATTTGCAGGTCATGTCTTTGTATGAGGAAACCCACATGACACCTGGAGAATCTGTGAATTCCACAGAGTGCTGGTGCAATTTCCAACCCTAAGCCCGAAGGTGTGACGCAACAGTACAGGGCCGTTGTTAGGGCGGGGCAACCGGTGCAGCCACACTGGACCCCGCCCTCTAGGGGGGCCCCACCCGAAAGAGAAACTTGCCTAGGTAATGGCTAAATACAAAGTTATTAATGTTTTCCTTTGTTGATTGTATGCTGGCACATTTCATCTGAAAACCAACTGAAATTTTGGCTATTCCTACATTGGAAATACATGCAATCTAAAAACTGTTTTGGACATGTGATCACATAACCTAGGGGAACATAACCTGCATGGCCGCATTTCCGTAACCAGCCCCCGACACACCTGCCTACTACTCCAGGACTTAAAACATGGAACCTGGATATACATTTCAGGCACAAAGAATCATTAGCAATTTATATAAAAAAGTAATAATGGCTTAAAATAGCCCAGTTTTATACTATTTATCAAAGTTAAGATTCATTAAAGTAAATAAAAATATATATCTTTAAATGAGAAAAGGTGCAGATGGTCAGGTCTTACAGAACAATCACCAATTATCAGATTTCATGACAGGCTCACAGCAAGCCTTTATCGAGTAAGCATTTCTGGAAAACTGACAGACTGAAGGAAGACTTCAGTCCTGTATAGATTGTCTTTATATGATCATTTTAAAACTTACCCTGAAGTCCCGTAGGCCGTAGGTGACCGCATAGCCGCTAAAACACAAGAGGCGAAGAACAGGCAAAAAAACAAGTTTGACTGTCAATGTTTTTAATGAAAAGACACCACTGCAGTATCACGTATTTCATACCTATAAATGCCTCACTGAAAAATATTCTAATAAGCGTCAAGGCACAAGGTCAGTGACATTTGAAACGTGGCAAGTGATACATCTTAAATACTTTTCATATTCTGATATGTATTATGCTTATTCGTTTGTCCCTTAAAAGTTAAAGCGTTAGTCTTGCAACAATTTTAAATTGTTCACCAGCTGTAACCAATTGGGTTTTCCCTTCAAACCTGTTCACTCTTACAGACCAACACCAAACTTGGTAGGGAATAAATAAAAATACACTCAGCAAAGTTTAAGGTACATAACCTCACCCGCCGCCAGTGATGCTGAAACAGGCAGGCTCATTCCTTCATTCTGCAAAACCCTGTCATTTGATCTAATGTAGGGTTTCTCAACCCAGTCCTCACAGACCCCCAGACAGTCCACATTTTTGCTCTCCCCCAATTCCCTGACAATTGGGAGAGCAAAAATGTGGACTGTCTGAGGGTCCACAAGGACTGGGCTGAGAAAAACTAATCTAATGAGATTGCTTCCCATAAAGAGAACATGGCAACATTCCTTAACTTCGAATAGCTAAGGTCCTCAAACACCATAGACTTGATGCATTTTCAAAATCAGTACTACTTTAAACTTGGTCTTGTTTTGTTCTACCATTTCTTTTTTTACTGGTGTTTTGCAACTGACTCAACGCCTGCAGGTGAAAACATCTCAAAAGGAAACTGACACCACAAGAGTTAAGCCCGAACTGCCCTCCCTATAGACTGATATGAGCAGGCTTTTTCCGGCCAGAACGAGGCAAATTTAGATATATTTTAACATCACGCTGAAGTCCAGCACAGGAGTGTCACAGTGTTGAGTTCACAGCCTTCATGCCAATGGCTTCTGAATGAAGGTTAACCCAGAATACAGCATGCAGAAGAGCTAGATTATACTCATGCAATTAGACCTCCAAAAACTTGACAAATTAAAATTTGGATAGGAATTAATTTCACTTCCATTTTATTTTTTTTTTAAATGATGCAGAAAGAACAATGCAAATGTTGAGCGGAAACCCAGGCGAAACAGAGATGAGCCCATCTGAGGCCTTGACTTTGCACGACAATCCACAATGGCCAGAGCGCGAGTCTCCCGCAGCCGCTGAGCATTTCTCCATCTCTTGCACTGGCGGCCAGCTCGCCCCTCGGAAGCGCCACGCCATCGCAGCCCGGGGATGTCGGCGGGAATGCAGACTCCAGCACTCCCGGATCAAGGGCTCCAGAAATAGGCTTCCGTGCTGATGAGTGCAGGTTTGCGGGAGCGCCTGCGTGTGCAGCGTTGTCGTGGTGGGATTGGAAGAGGCGCTCGTTACTTTTTGGGGTGCATCGACCATGCCCCCCCTCCTCCCCAACCTGTCTCCCCCATCACTGGGGGAACGGCGACAAGACAGACCAGTGATGGCCAGGAGTGAAGCCTGACACAAGCTTAAGAGTTACTTGACCGCTAACTTGGGGCCTCTCACCACCTAACTTTGCACAGCTACCCCACCCAGAGGAGCAGGGACCGGCCCCTCAGGCAGGGGAGAACGCCTGAATAGGCAGCCCTTTGGCAGCTGGGCCGACAGACATTAGCCTGCTTTCCTAGCCCATGCGTGAAGGTCGGTACACAGCCTGACCCGGCCTATCTCCCAGATTACAGATGAGATGGGATTCCTTTCCTTTAACTCAACCCTCCTAATCCCATTTAATAGCGCAGTGTCCCGGTACCGGCAATCCCCTTCCTCTCCCACCACGCATAGACGCAAACGCACCCCTGGGCCACCATTCGATGAGAACACCCTAAACATTTTTTGGCACAAAGATGCATTTCATTGAGCCTCCATTTCCCTACTAACCACACTCATCTCCTCCTTGTTCCTCTCCCTTCCCTGGCCTGTTGTCTCCTCCAAGGCAGAAAAAAAAGGAAAAAAAAATAAAAAATCAAGTGTTCAAATTCAAGGCACAATGTCTCTTCCAGCACACTCATTCCTCGGTTTATCGCACTGTAATTCAACATCAAGACAACGGACCCTAAACCGAATAGCATCGTCTCCACCCCCCCCCCCCCCCACCCCCCCCCCCCCCCCCACACATACCTCCCCACCCCCCCCCCCCCCCCCCCCCCCAAC
>JAAGVU020000002.1:17382273-17398015 GCA_011763525.2 Mormyrus iriodes
GGAGTGCAACCACAAGTCCAAACCAGTAAACAAAAAAAAGACCCATCAGGAAAACAAAGGAAAAAAAAAAAAAAAAAAAAAAAGTCACGTCCTGTTTCTGTGTTCAGTATTTCTTATAAATGGAGTCACGTCCACCAGCTCTTTTTGGGCAAGCTAGTTTTAAATAAGCACTAAGTACTGATAGATAGAATAACATACACATATGTGTGTTTTAAGTAGATGCTCTGTCATTTTTCAATCATATGAATTGACGCACTGTCGATTTTTTTATCCTCACTCATCTGTTTTAAAGGTTTAAGTAAATGCAAGCAGGGTCAGTGTT
Source organism: Mormyrus iriodes (assembly GCA_011763525.2). Classification (NCBI taxonomy): domain Eukaryota; kingdom Metazoa; phylum Chordata; class Actinopteri; order Osteoglossiformes; family Mormyridae; genus Mormyrus; species Mormyrus iriodes. The sequence goes on from JAAGVU020000002.1 coordinate 17,382,596, forward strand.
GCCATGAGGTCTGGCTCTAGACGAGGGCTGAAGAAATGCACCCAGCCCTTTACGACACCCCATTGACCAGCGCCTCGCCGGGCGCAGTCACACCGTTGCTGGGGGGGGGCTTGGCAGGGGTGTGCTCGTCCTGGCCACTGCTCCCGTTCTTCTGTGGGGCGGGGTTAGAAAAGAGCCCTTAACATAGCAATGCGTGCACATACTACCATGTAACCTGGAATATTCAGGTCTGTGTATAATAGCTCATACACACACAAAGGTCTGTATCTATGTCTTTGTGGGGACCATCCATTAATTTCTATGGGCATAATCCTAATCCCAACAATGACAGCCTTAATCACAGTACTAACCTTAACCATAAGTAACCAAACAAAACAAGAATTCTTAGTTTTTTGATGTAGTCACAGATTTTTATAAAACTGAGGTTATCCTTGTGGGGACTGAAAAAATCTCCCCACCGTGTAAAACTTACAGGATTTTATCACATTGTGGGGAAATGTGGTTCCCACAATGTAATAATTACAAAAACACACACACACACTGACACGCATGTACAGACCGTGGGCTCGGGTGCAGCCTGCGTCTCCTTCTGAGGCAGGTTCTGTCGGCTCTGGGACTCTGCGCGGGAGATGTAGTCCGCCACAGTCACTGAGGACAGGTCAGAGGGCAAGAGCGCCACATTCAGGGGCGTCATCGCCGGCGCTGCTCGGTGCCACAGAGCAGCAGAATGACACACAGTCACAGCATGAGGGGCTCTGCGTCCGTGATGGACTCACCGGGCTGCCTGTCACGGCTGAGAGAGCCTCCTTCGGGGCGAGTGCCGCGATTGCGCCGGCGCCGGCTCCGGTTACGGCGTTGGGGCTTGCCGTCCTCCTCTATGAGCAGGGGGATAAGGAAAGCGGGTGATGAGACCAGCAGTCTTGCCCGCCTGCTGATACTGAAGCCCCTAGCACTGCCGGCCGTACTCACCCAGCCCGTTCTCACTGGCCCCTGCCTGGCTGTCGGACTCGGCTGCCGCATCCATCACGCTGGGCTCCTGGTCGTTACGGCGGCGGCGCGAGCGTCTCCGGCGGTCTCCAGTGCCGCCCATGCTCTCACTGGCATCCGTGTCCCCGCCTGCCTCGCCTTCCCCCTCCAGTAAGGAGTAGGGGTTGCTGTCGGGGTCCCGCAGGACTGGCAAGACAGAAAATTCTGGTCATGGCTCGACCGACTGCAAAAGCAAGGCCCCACCATGACGGGCTGCTTCGGCAACTCACCAGAGCTGATGGAGTGATTGGCCGGCCGGCCGCCTGGTGCTCCCCGGCCTCGCCCCACACCTGCGGTGCTGCCGCGCCCCCGGCCACCCCGTCGGGAGCCCCTCTCGTCTCCACTGGCACCACGGGGCCTTGGCTCCCGCTCACTCACGTCTTCGGACTCCGAGGCATTGGACATTTCTGAGTTGGTACCTGAGACACGGAGCCGGGGTCACATGAGCCTAAAGGCAGGCTGTGATGGAAAGGCATGGGCCAATCTGCAGAGCCAAGAGGCAGTCGCCATGGCAACAGAGCGCTCATAAAACAGACCACATCCAGAGTGCTGAACACCTCACTTCCTCCAGATCACTCTGAAGCACTTTACCAAAGTCTGGGTATATGAATTTTAACATACTTGTTGCAACACACGAGGGTGTGTATATCATTGGATGATAATTTATTATATGTGCCACAAACTTGGATGAATAGCAGGATACAGATATTAGTATTTACATGCATCTGATGGGTCGCTTTTTAATGTTAAGCGCTTATACTTGCAATTAAGTCACATTATGCAGCCCTGGGGGATGAAGAGAAATGGTAGGGGCAACATTAAGGCAGAGGCTGGGTGGCAGGGAGAGGGGGATTGAGGGTAGATGTGCAGTCACTTCTCACCATATCCAGAGTACTGACTGTTGGAGGCACGGCGGCCGCGGCCCCTGCCACCATAGGTCCGAGCACCGTGGACGGAACTGGTGCTCTCATCCGTTAGGTAGCCCCGCTCGCGTTCCCCAGCCACCGCACCCCCCGAACGGCCAGCAGGGGCACGGTAGCCTACCCCGATCTGCCGTAGCTGCTCATCGATCTGCAAGCGCTCCAGCCGAAGCTGCTCCACCTCCTGCGGATGGCACCAGTGGCACGCCTGTCAGTGCCCGCCCCATGCTCTGTATGCCAATCACATCAGTGGGAAGAGAACTACCAGCCTCAAGGGACCAATCAGGAACTCTCACTGATTGCACACACCCACTCTGCCCACCTTGAGCACAGGAAATCCAGACCGAATTTCAGAGAGAGAGACACACATACACACACAACTGTGAAACCCAAACCGAATCACACACTTGCACTCTTCTCTTTGCGGAGACTTAATCCCTGCCCCCCAAACCAGCACCACCAAAAATGTATGTAGATGACAGTATTCAATTTTCCCTGAGGGGGAAAGGGACGTGTCACTTCTTGAAGCTCCTCAGGGGTGAGGTGTTTAACGTGAGGAGCAGGTGGGGTTAGGGTTAAGCTAAGGCTAGGCTGAAGTGCACAGCCAGCAGTAACCTTCATGGGCTTATAATCAGTTGGGGGCGGTGATCACATAAGAGGGCAACAGCTGCTCCTGGACAACAGCTGAGGGACGGCATGGGGCTCAAGGCTATTTTGGGAGGATGAGGCCCAGGGCACTGTAACTCACACTCCAGTGCTGCTCAGCCCCCTTCTAACCAAGTATGGGGGGCTTGGAGGCTATTTTTAAAAAGTGCGCTGGGTAAGGGTAAAATGCGTTCCTCTCAGCAGCTTCCATGGGGGTGGGGGGGTTGTCTGAACAGACACATCACACCATCCATACTATCCCCAGGCTCCATGCCTCACTGTACCACAGAGATGGACAGATGGGGACATACACAGAGCCTGTGCCTCACCTGGTGGCCCCTTCCACCACTCAAACACACCAGCAAGAGGTCAGCAGTTCTTTTACAAAAAGATGCTTAGGAGAGGACTGCTGCCCCCTTCTGGCAAAATGCAGGCAGTCAAAGGGCAGACCCACCTGCAGGTATGCTACATGGTACTCCAGCAGGGCCTGGGCATTGCTGATGTTCTCCTTAGTGCCCACAAAGACAAACGGAACCATGCCCTAGGGAGGAAAGTCGAGCAGAGGGTTGGTCAGGAGGGGCGGGGGGCTGAGTGAATGAGTAGACTAACAAGTCCATTACAGAGCAACCAAGAGAGTGCCCAAAGTGAACACACCACACGGCCTATCAAACAAACCACTGCTATGAGGTGACAAGTCAGACAAAAGCCCCATTATGAGAAAAGAGTCAGCGCAACAGCGCAACCCATGAAGGTAAATGACACAAAGCATTGAGAGAATGAGCACAGAAACATGGAGGCACTAGAGGAACACCTGCCAGAGCAAGAAGCACACCCCCCAGACTGCACCCCCACCCCTACCCCTAGCTGATGGGAGATGGGCCCTGAGGCATGTAGCCCCGGGGAGGGGCCTGAATCAGTGCCACAGCCCTGGAGGTGAATGTGAGGTCGGCGGGGGGGTTCCATTCACCTCTTCACCAGCTGGCTGCCTGCCTACCTCCTCCCTGGGCAGCTTCTTGTCATTGTCCCCCTCGATGCGCACCCGCACCACACCCGATTTGTCAACGATCTCCTGGATCACTTTGCCGTTTTTTCCGATCACCTTCCCTGTGAGCCGAGAAAGCCGGGAGGGCGTAATGTGGGTGCACAGGTGGACAGAGAGAGACAGAAAGAGGGAGAGAGAGGGAGAGACACGCAGGGGACAAGGGGACAATGGGGAGACAGACGCAGGGGACAAGACTCACCAACTAGGTTCCTGGGCACCTGGAAATAATCCTCCCTGAACTCCAGGTACACTCTGGCCTGTTTCACAGCTTCAGGGGTCTGCAAGGCAGAAGAGCGGTCTGTGCCACTCTGAGGAGTCTGACATTGACTACATATGGCCAGCAGGCAGCGCAGCGGTTAAAAACCTCCAAAACGGTGCAAAAAACACCACCTTCCATAAAGACTAGTAAAGGGGTCACATAAAATGTGTAGAGAGAATTTTAAAAACTAAATGCAACACGCTGATTCCGTAAACTCCCCTTTGGGACTAATAAAGTACATCTATGAACAGGTCAAGCAGACATGTCTGCCCTTTAATTTAAAATGAACAAAGCAGAAGCCAGCCTGGGTGCACTTCCTGCGCTGCTCACCTCCCCGTAGATCCTGAACGTGCAGCTTTCCTCCTCCAGCTCAATGGCCGTCACGCCGGGCACCTTACGCGCCTGCTGGATGTTGGCCCCATGCGAGCCAATGGCCAGGCCCATCAGGTCCTCCCGCACACGCACCACTTCCTGGTAGGCCGAGGCCAGCTGCTTGCTTGTCTGCCGGACAGGAGACAAGCCAGAGGTCCCCCTTTAAAAGCTGGGCCTGGCTTTCGCATCACATGTGCCCACCCATATTGGGGGCCGTACTGACCACAGATTATAAATTCACTGGTATTATTAGTTACTATTTCAGCGATGTAACCATTTCACACAATGCAAAAAAAATCAACTTAACAGCCATGTACAACAATAAGACCAAAACGATTATGAGTATTCTCAAGACAAGACTGCTAGGCTTGTTGGGTGTGTATTCATAAGCGACGCATCGCGGTAATATGGCACCGTAAGGCAGCATCGCTAATAGGACAGAGGCAGAGCGCTGGGCACCTCCAGGTGTTTGGTGGCCTCCTCATTCCGGGACATGAGCATCAGCTTGGTGCGGATGCTTCGGAAGTGCATGTCACTAAGCAGCGCCGCCCGCTTCACCGTCGACTCATTCGTGGACTGGGGCAAAGGAGGAGGTAAAAGAAAAATGGAACGAAAGCCAGATGGGAAGAGCAAAACTGAAGTCTCACGGAGAACAGCTGAAATCGAAAACCTGCACTCTTCAGTCTAACCAAACGGTCTCATTATTGTAAGTCGTACCGGTTGAACAACATTATTGATGTTCAGCATTATTACACCCAGCATGCCACAGCTGGTAAATTAGCTGTAACAGGCAGAAACCTCATTACCACACATCTGTGAGCAAAAGCACAGCGATGGCATCACAAAGTAATAAAACACCATCGTCAGTGCCATCAACGCCCACCGCCATGCTGTTTGTAAGACGTCAATTAGCATCTTATAAATAAATGATTACATCTTAGGAATAAATGATTATATGATTACATACTTCTAAAATCGCTGATATTAATGGATTGGAGGAGTTGATTACTGACCAGGACGATGAGCTCGTGGGTAGTGGAGCTGTAGAAGATGCAGTTTGCACCGATGGCTTTCCTGAAGTCTTTGTGTACGGCGTCATTCACACAGCTGTGGAGGAAATAACGTGCAGACAGAGGCACCTGAGAGGGAAGTGGGAGCCAGCCACCATCCAACAATCCCCAGCATTAGCAGCAGTGGGACTTAAGCAAGAGCAAATCTAAGTGCAAAGACACTACCACAGCGTTGGGATGTCGGTGAGCGAGTGTAAGATGAGCCCTGACACCATGACAACCAGCATGGACCTAGGAAGGGCCGCATACTATACTGTCAGAAAAAGAGCATCAATTTGTGCCTTTGTTTATCACTGGGGCTGCCTCAAGGGTCAGCCCACTGTACCCAAGCTGTAGGTAAATGTACATTTTAGTCTAATTTAAAGGACAAGAACAGACTGAGGAACATCCCCAAGATACAAACATTAATGTACCTCCAATAGCACAAAAATGTTCCTTGTAGTCCATTTCTGTATCTTAAAAGGTACAAGCATCTACAGCTAAGGGTAAAACTGGCAGACTCTTGAGGGTACAGCACCAGTGAAACGCAAAGGTAGAAATTGATACTCTTCTTCTGACATTGCAGAGCAGTATACTCCTCTTGCCTGGGGTAGGCTACCGTGCCCCTGCTGGCTGCTCGGGGGGTGCGGTGGCTGGGGAACGCGAGCGGGGCTACCTAACGGATGAGAGCACCAGTTCCGTCCACGGTGCTCGGACCTATGGTGGCAGGGGCCGCGGCCGCCGTGCCTCCAACAGTCACTGGCACCTAAGTACTTTAAAAGTATTTCCTGGAAACATCCAAGTCACTGGTCTCTAGGTTGGAGCAACATGCTAAGAACAGTAGATGCTTGACCTGGAGATAAATGAAGGGGGGTGTGGTGAGACTCACATGTCCCGCAGATCCTCAGGGACAGCGATGGGGACCTTGTAGAAAGAGCTGCGGGACGAGGGGCTGTTGGGGTTGACGGGCCGGATCCGTTCCGACGTCACGATCTCGTTGTAGGTGGCGTCACAGGCAGCATACTCGATCACATAGAACTGAGGGAGACAACTCAACAGCTCAGAAAACACAACCACCATAGAGCACCAGGTCATCATACCAGCAAGGAACATGCATTCTGCAAAGGAGGCAGCCCGTTCTATATGCTCAGGCTAAGAATGAAGATATATGGGCAAACTGCATCGACTGGATTTGTACCCAAGAAGTTACCAAACAGGCCAATAGTTTTGTTTGGGAGGGGCAAGGCCTTCTGAGAAGCCAGCGAGATCATTTAAACACATCCACTGCAGGTCCACTAACCACGACCCCCCACACACTGCTGATTGCTCACCTCTCCCTTCATCATTCGCACCCTGGCCAGCCACCAGCCACATGGCTCTTGCTCATTGGCTCTGGAGTAGACCTGGAAAAAAATAGCAACCAACTATCGATTACAATGTTGTCCAGCCATTACGGACCATGATCAGTGAGCAGCCATTACGGACCAGGATCAGTGAGCAGCCATTACGGACCAGGATCAGTGAGCCATTCTAACCGCAGGGGACCCTGTTGCTGTATTCTTGAGTGAGGTACAGCTAGATTATTAAAGCTGAGCATCATATCAATGACATATTCCATGATACCGCGGCTAAGCGAGACTCCCATACCACATCATCATTTTCCAGAGCAGGCAGACTGGGAGGCGGCCCTACCTCCACCTCCTCTCCCTCGCCGATGTCTTTGTGGTAGTCAGATGGGGGTGGCAATCGCACATCGCTGAAGGGCAACTGTCGCTCAGGCTGCCAGCTATATGGGGAGGGGGGCAGATGGATAATTAGCTGAACCGGACCGCAATTCTCACACAGAAGACTCAAACGTATCTGCTGATACACAACTAAATCATACTTGCGATTCTGCTGCACCCCCTGCCCCAACCCCAAATCTACCTCCATGATTAAACAGTATTTGGAACCAATTCCTCAAATAATGTGACCATGTCAGTCAACTGGCGAATCAGGTTCTAATGGTCACCAAATTCTATTTGCTCGGAGTAAGTCCAATTTCACTAGATTTCCCTATAGCTCAGATCCACATGTTCTCTTCCTGAATCAGGCCAAAAGCACCTAAGAGAGAAGATTCAAGGAAAAATAAACAGTAGAGCTCTGCCATGGAGGATTCCTTAAATTCTTTAAAATTCCCCATTTCCAGTGAAAACACAATAGCATGCAATTACAGGACAAAACAGGAGTTAGTGGCCCTGCTTGTCAGGTCATGTCACCGATTCAGTCAACTCTGAGGGAAGCTTAGCTGCCTAGGGACTGCTTAAGTTTTTCTGAGATGGCAAATACAGCAAGTAGTAAAGAATGTACAGGTGACCGGAAGGTTATAGGTTCCAGTCCAGGAGTACAGAGCAGAATTCAAGTTAAACTGCTCCAGTTAAACATGGGACTGTGCGAGCAGATCCGCTTTTGTGGGTTGCCAAGAGACAGTAATGCTATCCATCTAAACCAGCATAATATTACCGTCACCAAAATGTCACACCTTCAGAGGGTGAAATTAATATTGGTGTGGACTGTATCAGCTTGAATTAAAATGCAAAGATCTTTCAATTCATATTTATTAAAGTGAATCAACGTTAATAAGTGCACCTGCAAAAAAAATCAATAAACGCATTTAGCCAACAGAAAGGGGAAAATGGCAGCTGGATTTAGAAGTGCAAGCGGAAAGGCAGCCTAACATGTCCTAACAATTCCAAGTGGACAGTTTCACTAATTACCGACTGATTTGGGCTTTTGAGCATCTGCTCATGGGGGCATGAGGCATCCAAACCTAGAATACCTATACTTTATCCATCCCCATGGTGAAGTCGCTATGACACATATGCCATCTTTCTCTCCGTGAGAGAGAGAGAGCAAGTCTGCACAGAATCAGCCAGAGTCCAGCGACCCCAGAACAACTGGGGTTAAGAGCCCAACGGTGAAATCACTCGGCCGGCTACAGTATTCAAACTGGTGACCTTCCAGCCATTGGCACACTGTCCAAACCCCCAGAGTCAAACACCTCTGCTGATGTGGAATGGACTGGTTTATGTTCAAGTGCCATTTAACCGAGGAGGACAATGGGACTACTTTTGCCACCAACTGTATAAAGCACTGGCCAGATTTTTTTTCTTGGGGGGGTTGTAAGGGGAGGAAGTGAAGAGAGGGGGGGGTTGGGAGAGAAGCATCCCAGGAATGACAGTGGGCACTCTGCAGCCTTCCTGGGTCACATACCTCCAGGGAGTATTTTTAGGGACGACCTAGATGACAGCTTAAGGCGAACTGATTAAAAAAAAAAAAAAAAAAAAAAAAAAACAGGGGGACAAACAGACTCTACAAGCCAATGGGGGTGGGGGAGTGGTTTCTGGGGAGTATAATGGCAGCTGTGAGCTAATATACAGGTGCTGAAACGTAAAGCCGTCGGGGTGGAGGTGTGTGTGTGGTGTCTGGGGTTCAGAGGTAGATAAATAAGGCAGAAAGGAGCGTGAGAATCAAATATGGAAAGAACCACAACTTACTTGTTTTCAAAGACTATGGTGAGCGAGTCTTCGTGGACATCTTTGATGAAACCCTAAAGGCAAAAATAAAATGGTATTCATTAGAAAGAGCAATCAGTAACTCAGATTAAGCCACTTTTTCCAGTGGCAGTGATTTCAAATGAGATATCCTCATTCCATAGGCCACAATACTCCATGCGAAATGTTTAGTCTCCCCTACAGACTAAAAACACAAAGATTTAGTCGTTGAATACAAGTGTGAATTAGTAGGTGACTCCAAGTACATGTATGTAAACATGTGCAAGAAAAGGCAGATGGAAAAAAACTCAGGAGCGTCAAGGGTACACAGGGAGGGGAGGGCTGGGCTCACAAAATCTGCTCCTCACAAATCAAGCAGCTCCACTCTACCTCAGGAAGATATGGCAGGGGGCACCCCAGCATCCCCTGATGACATGCCCTTATTTGGAACGCACAGCACCGGGTGGCCCAGGGAGGGACAGGGAGTCTCTGGTGTAGGAATGTGTCACTGGAAAGGGCAGCTTACTCTTTGATTTACCCAACCGGTTTAACCTTCCTGCCCCCCCCCCCCCTACCTACCCAGCTGACGTATCCTATTTATCATATTCCATAACCTCCTCTATGTCACACACACACACACACACACACACACACAGACTCATGCGCCATATATGCTGCACGCCTGCGTCAGTGTCTGCACATGTTCACATTCAATCATAGGGTCTGCATCCCCACCCCCGCCCGCTGGTCCAATCAGGTCACAGTAGTGTCTCCAAGCGTTTCAGGCCAGTGTGGATATTCCAGCAGCATTTAACACACATGAATCATCTGGAACTCCACGTTCCCCAAACTGTATTTTACCTGACAAGCCAAGAATTCTGCTCCAAAGTCCGTCCATTGAATGGAATTACACAATAATCTCCAGTAATGGTCACACAAAATATTCTACTACCATTCATTTGATGCGCATCAAATTTATTTTGAATATATAATGACAACTAAACAGATTTCACTGGAAATGCAGCAGCCGCTAGCATTTAAGTAGAAAAAACTCATTTGCCCTCTTTTTCCAATATGGCATCTGTGCCATTTGAAAATATATTCAGTCACCAAAATCACAGCAAATCTATGACCAACCACCAAAGTGCCCTAAGCAAAACTGCCCCCCAAAACAGCTTGTCCACGGCCTTTCCGGCATGCGGACACTACCGACAGGTAGTCACTCTGTGACAGTAACTGAATGCCAGGAAGCTCTTCCCAAACTAATACTCAAGAACATGAAGTTTAAGAGTAACCAGAATTTTATCACCATTTGATAAACCCCCTTCTTCAGTCCCACTCTCAAGTACTATGGTATTAAAAGGACATTATATTGAATGTTTCCCTCAACTGAAGAGACCAGTGATGGAATACCAATGGTGAAGAACAGGTACTTATTAACGAAGCTTTCCGCACGATTCATAACAGAGCACATAACCATCATCCATCATTCTTGGGCAACCAGAGCGCACTGCTCAGCGGGGTTTAAGCCGTCAGCACCAGGCTACCGAAGCTCACTTTTTGGGGGCAACGGGCATGGGAGTTTCCCACACCGAAGGCCTTAGATGCAGACAGCTGGACAGGCAAACCAGGCAACTCTCACAGCCCCCTTTTCCAAAGATAGCAGGTGGGCCACATATAAGCAGGAGGGGCAGATGGGACCATCAGGACTTGGATGACTCACACGTGGAGAACCTGCACTACATCTAGAAGAATGAACGCTACGCTGAGCTAGCTGAGATGCTAAGCAGCAGCACGACAGTTCACTGAGGACACACAGAAAGAGCCTATTTAAGTACAGGCTGAACAGCACGCCCGCTAAGCTGACACACTCAGGTGTAAATGCACAGGTGATGTTTCCTGACACTGACACACATGCAACTGCACAAGGCATATAACCTGTGTTATTTTTGGGGCGGAAGTTACCCCAGTCCATTTTCAAAACGAGGTTAAATTCTATAGGTTCTAGAATTTAGAACGGAAGAAGTAAAATACACAAGGGTAAATCCCTTTCCATGATCTGGCAAGCCCAGGCCAAAAGGGATCCCAAGCCAGCAGAGGGATAGCGAGGAGCCGGGATGAAAAATCCAGGCACCCGGCAAGTCATATAGCAGCGGCACAGGCAGACACTGGGAGGCAGCCCTCGTTTCCCCGTGGAAGAGTTTTCTAACTACAGAACTGACGCTTTTAAACAAAAAAATAAAATGCACTCTGACACGGCAAGGAGGACTGCAAACTGTCAGGGTGGGCTCTGCATACAGTCACTGGGAAGTGACAGATCACAGTAAGTTAAGTAAAAATGGATAAAGGAAGATTAATAAGGGAATAGAGGAGGGAAGACGAAGTGGACAGGGAGCTTAGTGGGTACTAGAAGGAAAAGGGGGGGTGTCGAATGTCGATGTCTGAGAGTCACCTGCTTCTCACACCTGCCTCTGCTCCTCAGCTGTGAGCAGAGCCCCCGAACTGGAACAACTGACTCGCCAGGACTAGCAACTTTCTAAGCTTCTGCATGTAGCTGGCAGAGACCAAAGAGGGCCAAGAATTCAGAGAATACAGACCAGTCCCATCACCCCTGTGTCTTTTGACAAAACCACTTTAGTAGCTTCTGATGTGGAGCAAGCACGGGCAGGAGGTGCAGACAGCTGTCTGGGGGTCTGAACAGTCACAGAAGGGGGGCTACACTGGTTTTCCCAAAGCTTACCCTAATAGCTAGGCTTTAACACTGCCACAGCGAAGACCACACACTAACCTGGGAGACACGGGGATCATAGAGGAGGGGGATGTTAGCAAAAGGCCCAGGCTGGTAAAGAGAAATCCGTGCAGAGGCAGCAGATAGGTCAAACGCTTCAGAAGTTTAGCTTGTTGCTTGGGTAACAGGAGGAGCAAAAGATTACGCCCGGCTCTAGAGTTTCACATGCAACTATCAAAAAATGCATTATAAAATGCATTAATTTAGGCTAGACCGACACGCATTAACATGTCTACGCGGCCCCTAGATGCTAAGGAGCCCCGCTTTCGTTTCTCCTAGAAAGGAAAGTGAAACATCGTCAGTAAAACGGCGTCAGGACGATTGCAAGCGGCTAGTGAGTATCAGGCAGACCAAAACCACACCAACGTCCATTCAGGGATAGCGGGACAGCCAGGTGCGCCAGCCGGCGTGCGGAGGCATACGGGCGACGATCGCAGCAGGCCCCTGGGCGGCCGGCCGACCTGAAACCGCCGGGCTTGCTAGCGAGGGCTATCCGGCTAACGCCTGCTCGGGGCCTTTTCTGTTTGGCAAGTAGCCGTTAGCCGGCTGGCTAACTCAGCTCGCCAGACGTAAGCCAAGACATCAAAGCGCGATCGCCGCACGTCGCGACGCCCCACATCAATTGACAACTTCTGGGCTTCATTTTCTCATTAATCATAAACACTTTCTACTTACCTTGTAAAAGGCCCCGTTGGAGCCGCGCACTTCCACCGACAAGCCGTCCATCGCTGCCGTCCCTTCTGCACGGCCGATCCTCCCCGCGGCCGCTCCGACTCCGTGCGGCTCCGGTGCCACCCCCAGCTTCGCTGGCCCGTCGCCGCCCCCCGGCCGCTTGTGGATTTCCAGCGTTTCGGAGGGACAGTGGGATGAGGGAAAGAGGGACTAAGGCGATGTGGGTCGGCGAGCGGAGGTTTGGGACGCCGACAGCCTTTCCAGCGGAGCGCAGCTCCGGCCCACTTCACCTTCCCGGGTGGGGACTGGGATGGCTGTGATCTAACTAGGACTAACTAGTGCTCACAGGCTAGTTAATACCAGCACCTTAACTCTCCCCACAGCCGGTGACCAGCTATCAGACTGTGCAGTGAGGCAAGTGATTACAGAAATCAGCTGCGAGGGGAACCTAACGATTCTGCAACACTATAGCTGTAAATACAGTCTAGAATTGTTTTAAACTGAATGTGCAGTCCAACCTCCTCCCAGCAGTGACTGTGGTTACAGTTTCACCCGGCAACTCGTGGTACTCCTACTCCCCGTCCCCTCAAAAGCACGCCGATGGAGTGAGGCTGCGAGCGGGTGAATGACCCCGAAAACCCCACCCCACTCACTCTTAGGTCCCGCCCCCAAAAGCCGGTGGCGCTCCTTTATCATTGGTCGAAGCGGCACGAGTCGCAGTCATTACTCTGTCCTTCATTGGCCAAACGGCTATGACTGTTCCGTGAATAACCCAACGACCCCACGATCGATACTGTCATTGGTGTATGCTCCTGTCAATAACGGTTCCAGCGTTGAATTGGATATTCGCTAACCTTTTCTGTCCAATTCGAATTGAGTCTCATGGTGTGGATGAGCACATGTGGTTGTAGTACGCTGCAGGTAGTTATATGTACATATTAAACGCTTAATAAAACTTTTTTTCGTCATCTCTTTTGCATGCTTTATACCAAGATATATAGATATCTTAAAGATATCTATGCTCGACATTTATTTCTTCGATATAAGCAGCGACTGTGATGAGTCTTGTGCCAATGTAATTAAGTCTTTTGCAGTGCTGTGCGCAGAAGTTAAATCGGGAAGTGTCATAATTACACCATCTAGACATAGGCTATATAAAGTTGGAGGAAGAGAAGGCTTAGTATCTGGCCATTTTATGGAAGGAAGCACATGCTGTTGTCATTCTTCTGTTTTGTTGTTCGCTTTTTCCCATTGATAGGTCAAGCTTTATTATTTTCACATGAACGGGATGTATGCGCATATTCTTTCATATATGAGTTTTTTTCATATACTGAGAAGTCATGTACATACAATATTAATTCTATATATCCCCGTAGTTTAAGTAAATGCAGCAGTCGCGACAACGCAAATTCCACAATTTGAAATGGTCCTCCAGATCCAGCGTCGCGCACTAATAGACCCTTTCGGACTGGAGATGTAATATTCATAGGTACTTGTTCAGCATGAGCTCTACCGGCTTTCGCGATCTACCACTAGGTGGCGCATAAAAAATGGCACATCCATTCACTTGTGTTAAATTTTCAATCACCTCATTCTTTAACCTTCAAATAAATAAGGGAGACACTGAGAATAAAGCCAAAGGAGAGGGTGCAGTCACATTGCTTTTATGTTGGCTGAGCCGGTAGAGCACACGTTGAAATGTGAACTGAGCCGGTAGAGCACACGCTAAAGTGCCATCGACTCATAAGCGAAAATAATTTTTTTAGAGGATCAGTGGAAGTAATTATAACGAATCATTGTTATGTTTCCGTCAGGGCCGTTCAAAAGCATGTTAAATTGTGAGGTAGCGCCAACTTGCCTGCCAGCTGTATTTAACTTTGCCTTGGGTGATGCTCGCCTTTTTGGATAGGAGATACTTCGGCCAGGACCGGTACTAGTTAACGTATTGTTATATACTGAGAATATTTGTAGATATTCAGTATTGATTGTAGGAGGGGGATAATGATCCGTTTGAGAACTTCTCAGATTCGGGATTTTTCTATTGTAGATTTTTGTTATTTGCGTTCATTTTCTTCACCGCCACGAAATGTATTTCTGGATACGGGCCTGACGCACACTGGGCGCATCTCGTCGGGTAGGTTTTTCCGCCCATTGCTATCCGTAATGAAAATTGCTTTCTACAGGCCTCTAACAATTACGGGAAATGGACGTGGAAGGAGGAGGGGGGTAATGATACAGCAGCATCTGATTGCTTTGCCTCAGATGCAAATATTAAGAGAATTTATTCATTTACTTCTCATTTGTGAGTATCTACAACTCTCTAGCAGGCCAGTTAGTTGTTTAGTCGTCTAGTGTGAACTAAATGACTTATTGATGGATGTTATTCTATTATTTAATTTTTAATCAAATGTTCAAATGCTTTTTTCTGAAATTACATTTTTTTTTCCAAAATCCAAAACTAAAATGTCCAACTGTATTGTTCAAGGGAAAGCATACGTATGCATGGTAAAAACTGTGAGGGTGGAAGGAACACATACAAATTATTTCAAATTATTGAATAGAAGTAAATGCTTTCAGAATACAGCATTGTACTGTCCAAAAATTTGGGTTGCACAATACCAGTTTTTTTTCTGACCGAGTTTGAGTACTTAAATTTGTGTAAGCTGATGCCGAGTACCAAGACGAGTACTTAAGGCAGTTTATATACCATTGAAAATAACAATGACCTAACCTGGCATAACCAGGCCAAACGAGTTGACAAATCTCTCACTCAATGCCAAAATCCGATTAGGCAGCAAAAAAAAAGACAAAACACTTTGAGATTTAACGTAATGTTGCAATTAAGTGGAATCAGTTCTAGGTATCAGAGAATTTTTATGAGTACGAATATGAGTATATGAAAGCAGTATCGACCTGATGCCGGTATCGGTATCGGTGCATCCCTACCAAAAATACTAGTAAGTTTCAAATAGTGTACAGTAAATCCTCTCCTGGAGCCGACACCTTATCGTGGTGGAGGGGTTTGCGTGTTCCAATAATCCCAGGAGCTAAGTTGCCCGGGGCTTTATGCCCCTGGTAGGGTCACCCAAGGCAAACAGGTCCTGGGTGAGGAAC
>JAAGVU020000002.1:17398115-17416257 GCA_011763525.2 Mormyrus iriodes
GAGGAGCTAGATGAAGTGGCCGGGGAGAGGGAAGTCTGGGTTTCCCTGCTGAGACAGCTGCCCCCGCGACCCGACCTTGGATTAAGCGGGAGATGATGGATGGATGGATGGTACAGTAAATAAAGTTTCGTGAAATGAAAATACATTATTTCAACAAAAATACTAAAATGGCAGGTTCACTCTGCATCCAGTCATTGGACTGGGTCAGGACAGATCACATGCTATGTCCTCCCTGGCAAGACAATGTGGGATACACCCCTAGGAGAGATTTTCCCATTCAAGTCTGTCATAAACTATCCATTGCTATGCTTAGAAAAATTCTTCAACAGGGTTCAGAAATGGGGAATAAGGTGCAAGGAAGACACTTGTTCAACCATACTGCTATGAAAACTGACATTGTGCCAAATAATAACACCAGTGTGCTCTGGTTGGTCCTGCTGTCAATTGTTTTGTTCTGTTAGAGTATCATGAAAACCATTGAGAAAAATTTAGATGTGCTATGTTGTACAGTCCTGGGGTGGCATGACAGAGATGGATGCTGGCTCTGTAGAGGGTAATATACCAGGGATATGGACAACAGCAGTGAGTGATGTTAGGACATCTTCTCATTCCCTTTGTAAGGCAAGGCAAGTTTATTTATATAGCACAATTCAGACGCAAGGCAATTCAAAGTGCTTTACAAAGGCAGAAGAACTCATTTAAACAAAAGACATTAAAATCACATTTAAAAGGCAAAAAGATAAATGAATAATAAATAATAATAGTAAAATTACATTAAAAAACGATTAGATTAAATTCTGGCTCATCAACACAAATGGGTGGGAGACATTGACCAGTCCAGAAGTGGATAGTTCAGCTCCCAAAAGTAAAAATCCAGACCAAGATTTTGTTTCAACCAACCAAAGTACTCTGTGACTGTGACTCTTTATACTCAACTGGTTGTTTGAAACAAAATCTTGGTTTGAATTTTTACTTTCTGGACCTGAACTGTCCTGTTCCAGTATAGGCAGCAGTTTCCTGAGTGTCCACTGTTCCACCAGTCTCCAATGAGTCTGGATCTGATAAACCTAATTACATCAAGACAAGTCACACGAAGTGATCCAGGTGATCCACAATGTGCTAAAAACCTGTTATCTTGGTGTTGTGGGGACCATTTTTTGTCTCCACAAGAGGAAACTGAACTTTTAAAAATCTGTGGTTGCAATCAAAAAACTAAAACCGCCAAAAGTCTTGTATTTTGTTTGGTTGCTTATGGTTAAGGTTAGGGCTGAGTAGGGGTTAAGGCTGTCATTGTTGGGATTAGGGTTTTGTTCATAGAAATGAATGGACAGTCCCCACAAAGATATGAATAGAAACTTTTGTGTGTGTGTGTGTATGTGCCTGTGTGCATATACGTGTATATATGCCTGAGTTTGTCTGAAAAGAAAAGCTTTTTAGCCATTCAGAACGTGAGTTCAGAACAGGCACAGATCTACATTAAGACAAGTCACACAAAGTGGCGAGTATAGTACTCAGAAATCCAAGCTCTGTTCTCAACTGTGTATATTTGTATTTCTTGCTCTTTGGGCATGCACAATTTTAAAACACACCCCCCACCCCAACCAAGCAAGCGCACCTTCCCTAGATATATGCTTAGATGTAACTATGGCACATCAATATTGGGCATACATTGTCGTTGTAAAAAAAATGGAAGGGAATGGAAGATTGTCATTGCATTTCCAATTTTGTACAGAAAGTATATTGTAACTTAATCTTTTAAGAGTTTTTTAGGGGGCAGTTTAAAACACCATGAACGAGGCAGGCCAGCAGATGTCAGCATTGAACTTTACCGTGGGTTTCTTCTTCTCATGACTTGCTTTTCTCCCAACACTGAAAGGTAAGACAGTGAGAGTACGTATTCCAGAGTACTGTATGTTCAAAAGTATCACCAGAAATTGCTTCAACAAACTTAAGCAAAAACTAACACATATAAAATATGAACTTGAAAAACACTTTTTTGGGGGGTAAATGACGGACAACTGGGAGGGGTACCCCCCCACTCAGAAATTTTAAAATATCATCAAAATGCTGTATACAATAGAATAGTTTGTGGATGGTATTAAAAATTAGATACTGGCTGGCGTGGGGGGAGGGGATTTGCTGACGGGGTGAAAGAGTGGTTGTAAAATTTGCCGATCAGGGTCACAGGGTGGAAGTAAAATTTGTCAGCCAGGGTGAGAGAGTAGTAGTAAATTTTGCTGACCAGTGTGAGAGAGTGGTAGTAAAATTTACTGACCGGGATGAGAGAGTGGTAGTAAAATTTGCTGAGGGGGATGAGAGAGTGGTAGTAAAATTTGCCGACCGGGTGGGCCGTGCTTGTGACGGAATGTCTTCTTGTCGGCTAATTGTACCACAGCAAATTTCCAGGACATTACACATCACTCATGGGTGTCAGGGAGCTGCTGTCAATTTGCAGGAGCCTTGGGATTAGGGTTGCCAACTTTTTTTGTGCCATCCAAATATGAAATGGGGGGTGCGGGGCAGGGGAGGGCAGCACACACTGCTTAGACTACTCTCCCAGTCATCCACAGTAAACCCACTTTGCATTCTGCTACCAAGACGTTAAAAAAGCTTACAAACAATGTTCATAACTGAAGGAATTATTAATTAATCAATTTCCTATTACATCACGACCTTCTATACCCAGCTGTTATGTGTTTAGAAGCAAACCTATTATTTGCACAGGGCCTGTAGCTATTTAAATAACAGGTATCAGGAATATCTATATATTTTATAAACATAAATAAGCACACAATGTTTCTGAGACCACACAAATTGCCACAGTGCATCCTGTCTAGGTTTGGATATGTTATCTTGCAAAAATATATTTGACAATACAGCTGCACATAACAAATGCATTAGAAAAGCCTGAAAAGGTTTGACTCACCAGATCTGCTTCTTCCATGGATACGTCTCACTGCTCCTGACTGACTCTCAGGACACTTTATCTTTCTTCACAGTAAGACAACAGTCCTTGCATGACAATTCACAGAGATCTGAAATTCGCTTTTGATGAGATCTGTTTCTTGAGTCTGACCATTTAATGGTCAGAAAAAAAATCTCTCCACAAATCCATTTGAGCCTGGCACACTGAGTACAAACAACAGAATCTGAAACGCGTTGGTCAAATGTGCTTTTCTGAATTTCTGTGGACGCATGCTGAGCCAGGTCATGGCTAATTAGAAACTCCCGCCAACAAAATATGCAAAAAGCTCCCATTGGATCACCTTTGGCAGGTTTTCCCCATGACATTTTGTCTTCCCATTGCTTGTTACAGCTGCACGATCTTTTCTTTTTAGCTGGCTCTCCGTCTATAGTAACTAACAGCACCTGCACATTTGTGCGTCAACAAATGTGGCTATGTTGTGTAAACAAGTGTGTGATACCACTGACAGCAAATATGACCCAAGATCACACAGATATATTTTTATTGTTATGGTTTATCCTGCAACCCAACCAGCTAGGCAGATAGATGTAATCCCCTCAAGTGGTGTATTCTGTCAGTGCACCCAGAGCTCCGAGTCTGAAATATGGGACAATGGCTGTGCTGTATGGGACAAGCAAATTTTAGTCCAAATATGGGACATCCTGGCTAAAATGGGACAGTTGGTAACCCTACGTAGGATGTCTCCTTTTGGGTTCAGTTGCTGCACTGTGTGTCGAGTCTGCAGGGTCTTCCTGTGTGTGTGGTTTTCCTCCTTCAGTTTAAAAACTTTTTTTTTGGTGAATTCTAAATTGCCTGTTTTATTAGCTGTCATTTAAGAAGATGAGCAGCAATGTGGGTAAACCATCTGTGCAAACATGCCATCTGAAAACCAGAAAACCCAAACAGAAGACAGAAGATTCAGGAGAAATGTCATTTATATGGTCACCAGAAGAGGGCGTCTAACTTCTTTAAGCATTGTGGTCTAGGTCTTCTCTTAAATTGGCAAAAAGAGCATTCAGTTTGGTCATTTCTGCCACAAAAGAAAGTTTAGGCTTGATATGGCCCAAAATCTGTACCTTTTCCTTGTGTTAAATGGTAAGGAACATTCCCCAGCACCAAAAGTGCAAAGGCGTCAGTCAGTACTCTTCCCGTCTTGCATCTTCAGTGTCTAGCTTTGACACTAGTGCTCGGTCTACAACAAAATTACTGAAGGTATAACTGAAATCAGTCACTGTCATGGACTGATTGACTTCTACCTGAGGGGGCACATTATTAATTTATTCAGTCTGAGATAATATCATTTCAGAGTGCTTAGGCATCCATGCAAACGCGGGCCGTGGGAAGTTGCCATGTTGTAAACCAGGGATTCTCAGCCTTTCCAACCACAAGGCCAGGCTGTTGACCATTACAGGTAATTTTCATTTTTTGTCCTGCAGGTCACATTCCAGACTAAACCATGTTTACTTATTACAGATCTGCAGCTTCTACAGGACAGTGGCTGAGAAACCCTGCTCTAAACATTTCTGACCTTTATGCTCAGTCATGTATTGGTACTTTTTTACTCTTGGTCTGTCATCACAGTTCTGAAACCTAGTTATTTTCTGATAGGTCCGTTATTACTACTGAAATAGTGTATTATAGTATAGTCACGCATTATAGTGAGAAAGAGAGTGTCACTGTGTCCCCTGTGATGCAATGGCTCTCCCATAGGGTTTCCTTAACCTTTAGCTCTAGAATGGGCTCAATGTGTCCGTGGACTGGAGAAGCAATTTTCCAAAGATAGATGATCCCCAGTGTGATCAGACTCTGATGTTTGCATGTGTTTTTTAAACATTTTGGCAGCGGTATCTGCCAAAATATCTGTCCCTTCCTGGGATGTGGAGTCTTGGCTTCTGTAAAAATAACTTGGAAAATTGCAGATATTGTACAGATATTAAAGATTTCCAATGAACACATAATTCAAAAATTGATGCACTCAAAACAGCCAAAATTATAGTGGCTTTGGGTAAGAATGTGGCCTCAACAGTCATATCCACCCAAGAAAGTTTACAGTTAAACTTCAGTCATTTGAAAATATTACTTATAGATCTTACTGTCTGTTTCTTTGTATATTTCCTGAAAATTTCCCAGTCCCCCCAATAAATTGCTGCCAGTTTGCTTGTTGTTCCGTTGAATTAACTGTGTCTGAAAAATATATATTTAAAGTATTTTGTTTATTTTTGCTGCTTCCAGCTGTGTCTAAGGAATCAGTTTATCCACCATTAGGTAAAGAGTCATCATTGTGATTTGCTTTCTGTGGCTGGCTGTTTGCTAGAAACCAGCATGGACAGTGTGTGCTGTGTTCATGCATTTTTTCCCGTATGAGCTCTATTTTGTTTGTATATTTATGAGAAGGTTAAGGGTGTTGTCCCGAAGCAAGACACTGAAATTGTATGGGGGGGACAAAATATAATTGAAACACATCATTATAAACCAAAGGAAATTCTCCTGAAATGAAGGGCATTAAAAGTGTATCCCTCGGGCTGTCTCTGAGTAGATGCGTCAGAGCTGGAAAGCTTCTGATGTCACTGGCCCAGAGAGAGGAAACTGCATTAATGTCCAGAATCCTTTTCTAATAATCAAGCTAATTCCAGCAAAATCAATTACGGAGCTGCTTAAGCAGCTGCAAATGGATATCGACACCATTGGTCAGCCGGGGCTGTTGTTTTCTCAGTCTCAGAGGGGTATGTCAGGACAGGCAGGTACCATGATTCAGTGAGCGTTTCACTGGACCTTTGCTGTTTCAGAACGCTGACGGTTTGGCTGCTGATTTCAAAGCCTTGCTCATATCACTGAAATGAGTCAAATACGTCCAAAAAGTATACAGGAATAAACATGGTGAACAGATTGCCTAAAAAGGCAAATGAAATTAACGAACAAAGCAGCCACATGAAAGCAGTTACTGAGTAGCTGAATTACAAGATACTGTCATACATTTTATGATTTTACGAAGCCCTCTGATTAATGCTACAATTATAATCTGTAAGGGAGTCAGATGAGACTTATAAGGGCCAACTGCCCTATGTTATCACTGCTGAGGCACACATTCGCCCCGCCACAGAATTTGTCCATTAGCACATTAAATCCTAATTTATGGTATCTTCCATCATACCACAGACCAGAATTAGGCTCCTGACATTTTCTTTTGTTTACCCTATTACCTACTGGGCTGTGATTCCAGATTAATGGATTTATATTGTAGCGTCGGCAAGCTGCCTTCCACATGGCGGAGGCCATTTGCATTTTTCCCAGGATTCTGTGGGTTTGCATGTATAGCCCTGTATGTATTTGTTGTTGTTAATAACTGTACCCTGTTCCGTGTGTCGCGTGTTCCCGATATGTGATGCCATGTGAAGCGATGATGTTGTTAATGTTAGTGTAATAATAGTGTGGTGTGCGTGTACCCACCGTGTTGTGTTGGGGTGGTTAAGGGAGCCTGCACGGTGGGTGGAGGGTGAAAAGACAGGAAGAAGATAGTGGGTTGTTGTTGCTGTGACTTTCTTTGTGAGTCCTTATAAGATCTGTCAATAAAAAAAATCTTCTTGTGTGAAAAGGTGCTGCCTCGCTGCTGGCCTGTGTTCTGGAGCTTAGGTCTGCTGGACATAACAATATATTTCATATGACCGTTGTGATTGTCATAGTTTCTTTTCCCTAAATGACTAGTTATTATAGATAGTGGGAAATTTTCTATCCTGCTACCCACAGCCCAGAATTTTTGGAATATGAATTTTAGCCGCCCTTCTACTGAAATGGTACTTCTCCTTGCATTTGCTCACTCCTGTTTCTTTTTTTTTTGCAGCACTTAGAGAAACTGTTTTGGCCAGGGACCAATAATGGTGCATTATGTAACTTACATTCTGTCTAATGTAAGATGCGTATTATTGGATATTCAGTATTTTTTTGTGCATCCTTGTGTTTTCTGTTTTTTGTTGGCCTATGCAGTGCTTATGTCAGGAGATGGGCTATAGTTGCTTTCGCTACATGCTGCCTTAAAAAGGCAGATAACATCAGAAGCCCCGTGAACCCTGCATAATCAGTTTTCCTGTTACACACAATATTTATCATCACTACTCGCATTTGCTATTTGATTTTGTGATATAACTTCTTCTTCTTTGTATTTGTCTACATTACTTACTGCTTATGTTGTCATGACAGTCTGCAGGTGGTATGCAAGTATTCCATTGTTTATTGTATTAACTACATATGACATTAAAATTAACTATATAAAGCTTTTAAATGTTGTGTAAAGTTACTGTAGGGAGCAGCAGGGACACCTGTTTTAGAGATTTATTATTTCTACAAACTTTACAGTTTTATTATTTTAAAAACTGTACCAAATTACTGCAACAGACAGTAGAGGCTGCGCATAGACGAAGACTTAACTAAACCTACAAAAAAGATTATTTGTACTGTTTATGAAAACAATGAAATAATACTTGTGCAACTGTTACTTTGAAAAGAGGCACCACTCTTAAAAACACATGCATTGAGTAACTTTCATTTCCCTTTTAACTGAGGCCCTGCCAGTTTTCAGGTTGGAAATTTGTAAAAAAAAAAAAAAAAAAAACACCTCTTGCATCAGAATTGTATATTTTTCAGAACTTCACAAACTGTTAACAGATGTGACTATAGTTTGCGGGTTGTGTAAAACATTATGTTTTCAATATACTGAACAACATATACTCTATAGCATAAAAGCCTTTGTATTACCGGCCTTATAATTGCATATATTTTATTTAATACTATTCACTGTAGGTTTAATATAATAGCTGAATTTGTGAAAACAATTGTTGAACAAGAGGACTTCAAACTACACTTACCGAAATCAGTGTTTTTTTCCGTATCACAATATCAGAGTAATCAGTGATCTTATCACAAAGCTCCACTTTGGTGCTTCTCAATGTGCAAATTTAAAAAAAGCAAATTTAGAAGCTGCAAGCTGACTTTTACAAGGTCTTCATCATTTCACCCCTGGTTACTATGTAGCTCCTCTGGTACCCCGAAACAGCAAAATATCACAATTAAATATTAAAGCGCAGGAGTTGCTAGTGGCGGGACTGTGGCCATGCTACATGCCAGGTGAGTGTTCACATGCCACAGCAGATGCTGCAGTCACAGTGGAGCTGGACCTCTGACATCTGTTAATACTAAGGAGGCATAAAACTCAGTTACTCTATCATCACTGAGCAGATCTGACCACAGTCTGATAAATCTCATGCCCACATACAAACACATCATTCATTGACTGCCAGTCACCAGCAGCACTGTGAAGCAGTGGACGAAGATGGCTGAGGAAGCTCTGTAGGGTGTCTTAAGGAAAACAGACTGGTACATGCTGAATAGTCATACGGGAAAGACTTTGAGGGATTTGGCCATTGAATCCCACAACCCAGTACTTTCAGTTCTCTTGTTCCTGGTCTTATGTTTGCATATGTGTTTGTCCCTTTTCTGCTTTATGCAAAATTTCTCTTAGATTCATCCTCCTCGACAAGCCTGTGCTGGGGTAGTGTCGCTATAACCTGGTGCCACGCACGTTTATGTTAATTGTAAATGTCGTTACTGTGTAATGTTTGCCGTGTAATGCGTGCATTTCGTTAGCGTGTAACACTGAGTGTCATGTAAACTGTCGGTTTCCTTGCTAGTATTAAATCAATAGTGGCTGTTAAGAAAGAGAGTATTTCATTTAATTTTCATTTAATAAAGAGCTGTCCTCTTTATTAAAATGCCTCGCCACAATACTTTTTGTTTGCCAGCTTTATGTGGGTCTGCTGCATCAAAAACATTTTCCGCTCTCTTGGGTTGTGGAGTTTGTAATATTGATCATTTATCTACACCTACTCTGCTGCCATTGCCTGCGGTTGCTTTTCAACACTGATATGCTTAACTTTGTATATGTTCATGTCAAATAAAATTATTCCTCTTCAGAAAGATAAGATTTGGTACTCCAAACGTTCTTCCAAAACATTAGTTTAATATTGCCTGTACAGGTGCTGTACATACTAGGTACACTGTTCATTTAAAATAGTATAGACAAAACACCTACAGGTTATCAAAGTTAAGAAGCACTTTTAGTTTTAATGTTTTTCTCCTTGATTTCATACAGTAGAGACATAAACTAGGCCTAGTTAGTCATGCTGCAATTTTTCTGAATGGAGAGTTGTTATATGGAAAAACAAAGAGTTCATTGTATGAAGAGTTATGTGTTTTTATGTTATTCTTAAATATAAAAATACCAAACCAAGTACCATATCGTTACCGTGGCCCAAAAACCGTGACATATAGCGAACCATGGAGAAGGGTCTGCCCGCAAACATCCACTGTGAAGCACAGCCACCGCGGACCCGGAAATGACGTCACTCTAGATCCACTATGAGGCACAGCAAAAGTCCGCTGGTAGACTCCAAAACAATAATATATTCACAAGCGGTAGCAGAACATATTGTTTAAATCATGATTTCTGTGATGTCAGGCAAGACATGAGAGAAGGAAAGTGTAATGGGAAGTACAGTTTAGTGTTATTTTTTTAAAGGTATTTAATTAATAGTTCCTGAAGATGGATGGGAACTTTTTGTTTTCTTTGTTTAGCAGCGTAATAGATTTTGGTCACTATTGTTTGGCTGCTACAAAACACAATTCTTGCTTAGGTTGTTACAGCTTTCAGTTAATAGTTTAATTCACTTTTCACATGCGGATCACTCTGGTCTATTGAATAGTGTTGTCATATCACTCACACATACATATATACAGTATGTTTAAGTCAGCCTGACTCAAATCACTGGCTGTTTTGCTGAATTGTATTTAATTAATCTCCCCCGTTCAATAGACTATAAATACATACACAATTGTTTTCACGGTGTTTTGTATTTGATTTTGACCAACAGATGCAACGGTCAATTTTGAAAAGGAATATTGTACTTCGGTTATCAAGATGTGCTCTCTGTTGCAATCATTTCCATTGCACGTTATGCCCAGTGACGATGTTTAAGCCAGCAACGTTACTACGAGCCCAGAGACATGTAGATTTACATGCAAAAAATGGAATTTCATTCTAAGTTATGTTAATTGTAGAATTATTTGGTTTGCATAATTATATTAACCAAATTATATTTTCATGAAATTTGCTAAACTCTAGTAAATGAAACCGGTATGATGTTCTCATAACAGTGTTTATTTGTTGTACCATGTTATGCATTGTCTGTATGTTTCGATCTCTTAAGACCAACTCTGTGCTCTTTATAAGTTGCTTTGTCTCAAATTACTGAATTAATAGAAATGTTTATACATTGAAAATGGATTCATTTATCAAATTTCCCCAACGGAATTCATAATGATATGCTGGTCATTACCACTGTCCCTTTTGCACAAAGACAATTATTTGGAGAAATGCAACAGTGAAACATTTTCAAATGTGACAAAAGGTGCTCTGTGTATCCATTAATTTCTGCATAAAGTTTTAATCCCCTTACATGAAAAGCAGTAGTTATGAAGCCCCAGACAATTCCAAATTTCTATTTGTAGCAAGCTGGCAAACTGAATAAGCCCAGGACACCCGAAAATACTGAAAAACATGATAAAGTGGGTTTCAGCTTTTTCTGTTGTAACATTTATATTGGAATTGTAACCTATGTCTTCATTAGTATCATATTGCATTTTGCAGGATGTTCCTCAACACAGTGTTTCTGGGGGCTGTGATGGGTTCATGTTGATGGTAAGATAAATCACCTTGAATTGTTGGATGTAACATTTGTGATATAATGAAAGTATTGAATTTTTTTGCCCCTCTCCCTTTTATCAGTATGCACTCTGCATGGCCTTGGGGGAGCTACTGCTGTAAGTACTTCACTAAGTAGATACTCTTTGCAATGCTGTAGAATGTTGCATAGTGTTCTACACGATGAAAAGTGTCCTTCCAGACATTTTGACTGCATGGTGCTTGTCTTTTTGTATTCAGTTTGACAAGCCAAAGATCAGGAGATGGTGATGCCTCACTGATGAACAGTGGTCTGGAAAACTATGTATATCAAGTTTTACACTGAAACGTATTATAGGATTAAGTACAGTCTCTTTGTGATGAAACAGGTTTAGGTCAGATGTAGAATGCCAGACGAAGACCAGCAGGGAAGCTGAATTTTCCAGGGCTTCCTGGGTACATCACAGTGAAGCTTTGCTTCACAATATAATTACCCAACGAGGAGCAGAGACTTATCTTCTTGTATGTTGTCTAATAGTTTTGTTGGTCATGACTTATGTTATAAATAACATAAAAATAACAAGATTTATGTTATCCTACAAATTTAGGACATCAGTGGAAGATGTTTCATAGGTGTGGCTCAAGAGATGGTGTGCTGGAAGCAAAATCCAGATGACTGTGTACTGTGAGGATGATGAACAAAAATATAGTTTGTACTAGTACCTTAACTCAGTCCTGGAAAACACTTGCCCAGCCTTCCCTGGAGATAAAATAATCATGAATGTTCTTTTCCCTGAGGTAAGCAGTTTGTATGTTCTGAATATTACAGAATGCACTATGGCCCTATGTCTATATTTTTTCATCTTTATTCAGGCCATAATATGTGCCCTTGCACATGTACATGGTCTGATAGAGTAAGAGGTGAGGGCAGAATACTTCTGTGGGCCAACTTACCACTAAAGCTAAAATGTGTTGTGTATGTTACACGTAAGCACATTCATACAGAATCGCAAAAGCTGTAACGTAAAATGGTGGTGTGTTGTTTGTCAGTGAGCTGGAGGAATTTGACAACATCCTTTTGGAAATGCATGAGGAAGTATTTTTCTTTTTGAAGTGTATCTATAAGATTTGCAACACGACAAAGAAATTAAACATTATGTTTCACTCCTCAGTGTCAAGATCTCTAGTCTCCAGCTCACCACTCTCCATTACATCTTCATGGCTATTTTGTCCGATAGTATTATTGGATTTTTCTGTGCTATAGTTTTTTATGCTTATATTTAATCATTGTGTGCTGTATAAATTATTATAAATAAGTTTCTTTTCCTTGTGAATTGTGTGATTAATAGTATTAAATCGGAGTAAAAGCAACTACAGTTTCCTCAATAATGTATTGATACTAATATAGTTTCTTTTGTTTCTTAATCCCAGCTCACATTACAACACATATTGCTAACAATATTTCTTCATCTATTGTTAGACTTTTCATATTTTTGGAATATGTAAGATGGCAATTCTGTTTCAGTAGTCCTAATCTGCTTTGTATTTAGTATCAAAGTATTACAAAACAGTCATGTCTGTATAGCCACTTATCCCCCCATCCCCCCATCCCCCCTCTCTACCCACTTGTACTATGCAGGGTAGCCGAGGTCTGGAAAAATTCTAGAAACTATGGGTGCAAAGCAAGGAATATGCCAGGATGAGATGCCAGCCTTTTACAGAGCACACGTGTGCATGCTCACACATGCACACAGTCAATAACAGGGTCACTGTGAAAAACATACTATTTCTACTGCCAGGCATTAATACCATCAGTAACATTTCACATAGGCACAATACCATAAGAATCATGCAAAAAGTTTAAAAGCCTAATCAGAGCATGAAGCAGAGAGACACAGGTAACATCTCTCTGCTTCTCATACACACCCCTTCAAGGACATCACTTCACTTGAACAAAAAAAGTTGAGCACCGTAATACTGAATAAACAGACTTTTCTTAATGACTTCATTAAAATACCACACTCACCCAAGGAGGAGTTCAGGTGGCTACATAAATGTAGTAATTCAAGTGCAGTGCTGCCACTTGGATGGCCAGAGCTGTCACACATGGCGAGGTACAGGAGTTAGGAGCAAGGTAGGTAGTGGGATGATAAGGCTTTTATTAAACAAAACAGAACCGAAGACAGAAAAATAAAGATCATGTGGGATCTGAACGGGGAAAACAGAACAGTAAAACATGAACCAAACCGGGGAATGATGCTAAAGACTGATCTAGGGAGCACAGGACCAAGGAGAACTTAAATACAAAGGTTAACGAAAATCAAGCAAGAGGCATGTGGGAGTGATTAACATGAAGTCAAGAAAAAGAGGTAGGTCAGAAGCACCGGGCATGGCCAACATAGACAAGATGGGCAGGACGTGACAGTATCCCCCATGCCGGAGCAGGGACTAAGGGGCTAAGGTAAGGACTAGAATACTGAACAGGCACTGACTGGACCAACTAGATGGATACACAAGACCAGGAACTAGAGATGAACAGACATAGCAGGGACCAGAGACCAACATCAGGATTCAACAGGGAAGTGGGAATAGGGGAACAAAGACTGACAAAACCAGACAGGAACAGGGAAGGCAGGTGAAAAGAACCAAGGTAGGGACAGAAAGGCAGGGACCATGAGGAGTACAGATTGGGGTTAAACATATAAGGGACATGGCAAAAAGGGAACAATGGGTGGCAGAAGACAGGGCATGGCCAGGACAACATTTATTCCCCAAGTAACTTGGCATAAGTCTGAGAGAACTAAATGGTGATCCCAGGCCTTGATTCCTCCTTGGTCCTTCGTCAGAAAAGTTCAGCCCTCCAGGCCACAGACTCAGGCAGCCTTGGAGGGTCAGCTGGACCAGAGAGTACCGAGGAGTCCACAGGACTGGGAGGGGGCGAGGGGACAGCAGGATAAGAGGGTAACAGACTTCAGAACAGGAATAAGGGGGCCACAAGGTACCTCCTGGATGAGAACAGGAGCAGGAGTAGAAATGCATCGAGGAGCCTACGAGGCCCAAGGGCCCCGGGGACAGCAGGGGAGGGGTTCCAGGCAAACTCTTCTGGGCAAATCTGGGTCTAGGTGATGGGGAAGTCCTGTGCGGGCCTCTCTCCCTCTTCAGGTCACGGAGACCTGGGCAGTCCCTCGTCCAGGTCTCTGCTTGCACAGCTGACCGTACCAGTGCGTTTGGCCCTGAGAGTGCAACCGATTGTTGGGGGCAGGTGTCCACGGAATGGAGCCAGAGGCTCAGAGAGTCCCACTCAAAGTCCTCCAGAGGTCCTTCCTCTGGGTCAGTTTCCACCAAGCTGGCAGTGACCAGGATGTTGGGCACAGGGCCAGCGGTCCTTAACTGACAAAGCGGGTGCTCAAGGGACAGTAGGAAGCAACATGACAGATGCCAAGAGTACTTTTGGAAGCAGCGAGATGGATGCCAGCAGGACATAAAAAGATGAAGCAGGCGTTAACGA
Source organism: Mormyrus iriodes (assembly GCA_011763525.2). Lineage (NCBI taxonomy): Eukaryota > Metazoa > Chordata > Actinopteri > Osteoglossiformes > Mormyridae > Mormyrus > Mormyrus iriodes. Next base: position 17,412,318 of record JAAGVU020000002.1, read on the forward strand.
AACAGTTGTTGGAGCTGTAGACAGAGCGGCTGCAGGCGAGGCAGAAGCCATCGACAGGCCTGCCAGAGTCGAAGCGGGTTCCTTCCTGCAGGAACCCGCTGCATTCCCTGCAGACAGCCACCTCCCAGAGACACTTGGGGATGATGAAAGGGACTGCAGAGAGAAGGCACCGATGTGACAGTGAGCTACTGCGAGGCCAAGACACCTTGATGCAAGCAGGATGAGGCTAGGACACCTGGAGACAGGTATGACAAATCTGGGGCACTTGGGGAGGAATGGAACAAGTAGACCCACTTTGGGTTGGAAGCATGGGCAAGAGATGAGCAGCTCTGGCTGGGCTAAGGTCCTGAAACATGGGCTGAATGGACTCCACTGGGCCGGGAGCCTGTAGCACCAGCAGTGCAGCTTCTTCAGAGCTGAGAGCCTGACATGCTACAGTAATGAGAGCAAGTCTAAAAGAAATGGTGCACATAAAGACAAGCTCTATAAGTTCAACGAGGCTCTCACCGGGGTCAGGCATTACAGTGATTTCTCCTAGACCATGAGCGGTGGCCTCTCTGGGGCCAGTCACGGCAGCAGCTGGCTGCAACAACCTAGCAGGCAGATTGATGGCACTGACTGGGTTTAGAGTCTGGAGCACAGACTGAGTGGCTTCTATCCGATAGGGTGAAGTCAGTGACTCCTCCTAGTTGGGAGTTTGGGATTCCAGCAAACAGCAGAGGCCTCACCTGGTTTGGGACCCTGGAATTCAAGCAGAATGAGTGGGTGCAATGGTTCTGGAATTGGTGCAGCAGCAGTTCCTCCAGGGCCAAGATCAGACACAGGTTGACCTGGGTTTCTCACCGACAGGCTTCAGAACAAGTCCAGTCTACTTCCGCAGTCTTCATTTACCATGATCAGAGACGGTGAGCAGATCAACAAAATCAGCAATGGTGTGCTAGCAGGTGCATCCGTGTGACCCCGGCAGGTGATGCAACGGAGTGCTGTGGGAAGCTGGTGAACACAGCCGCGGGTGCAGCTATGATGAATTGCAGGAAGCTGGCAAGCATCTCAGAGAGCTGTAGATAGCTAGCAGGCGCATCCACAAAGACTTGCAGGAAACAGGCAGGCATGCTGGCAGAGGGCTGGGAGCAGCCAGCAGGAACAGAAGCCAGTCAAGCAGCCTCTCTTCCAACCACCAACTCCAACTCTTTAAAAGGCAGATCTGTGCTTCTTCAGCCTTACAAGGGTCAGAGTCTGGGGTGAGCCGAGCCAATGCTATCCATTTTCTCAAAAAAATATTAGCTCTAGGTACAATGGGGTGGCACCTCCAAACTAAAAGTTGTTCTAGGAGGGAAAAATACACCTCTGCTTATAGGCGGGGAGATTCCAGCAGATCCCATGGTACAAGGGACATTGTGGGTTTTATGATCCAGGGAGTACACGGAATCTGATCCACCAGGTGCAGCATAGTCTGGAATCCTAGGCTCACATCCCATCTATATAATGGTCTTTTGAGATTAGTCATTCTGTCTCACACAGCAGGGTACAGGAGGCAGGAGCAAGTTAGGTAGTGGGATAACAAGGCTTTTGTTAAACAAAACAGAAAATAACAAAGATCACATGGGATCTAAACAGGGAAACCAGAGGAGGGTTACCCATGACCCAAATCAGGGACCAACACCAATGGCTGATCTAGGGAGCACAAGCATAAGGATCACTTAAATACAAAGGTTAATGAGAAGCAAACAAGAGGCGGGTGGAAGTGATTAACATGGATCAGGAACAAGAGGTAGGTCAAAGAAGTACCAGGTGTGGCTAACATGATGTACAGGGCATGACAATAGCAGGAATAGACACAGAATTGTGTTAATTAGTGGGGACAGATATTCAGAAAATGTAATGAGCGAATACACACGACACTGCGATATTTATACTATTTTTTTCAGGAACCTTAATGTACGGAAAATAAAATGTAACTTATAACACAAAAGTATGCAGTTTTTTAGAGCTCCCCCTAAAGGTCTCACGGAAGGCTTTCGGGGGAGCTGGTGTCCCATTCAGGGGAGCCGAATTCCCCCGTAACTCGAACCATGCCTCCAGGTCGCATAAGTAGACGAGTACATTAAAATAAGTGTAAATTTAGTGATCATATCATCGCTCTGGTGCATTGGTTTCGCGAAGTACCGCGGAACACACGCCCATTCTGCAGTTTCATGAAGTCTTGATGCTTCTGTCTTCTCTACGTGCTTGCGCACATAACGATCAGATACTCGGAGAGGAGGCGCCTGTGTGACACGCCTGGACTTTTCTGTCGTGGAAAGGCATTCTTCAAAGGTAGCGTCTGCTTTTCTGATTTTCCGAGAAGTTTCGGGGTTGCAGCTCCTGCCTTTCTCAGCGTTTACGCTCTATATCGTCAAGGCTATAGCTGTCCAGTAAAAGATGTAGGCGAGATACAAGTACATATAATAGCTGACACAGGGTTACTGATTATATCGCGTCAGAATAGTTGCTTGGATGTGTGTGTGATATAAGAGTATGAGAAAAGCGAACATTGTTTATAAAGTGTCTTTCCCCAATTTTTGAGAAATTTTAAGGTCTGTACGACAGATGGGGAAATCTAAAAGTCTGGTAACTTGCATCATGCGAAATAATATTAAGTATGGTAAACTGCGCAATAATTAATATTTTGGCTGTTCATTCTATATCATTATAATAATTGTATACGTTAAGAGGACTGTACATTTTGTACAGCAGAAAAGAAACACGCTGAAATGGAAAAGTGATTGTCTCACTTCACTAGAAATAAGGCTTTGGCAAAAGCCATAAGACTTACCGTGCCCACTGAAGGTTGAGTATCAGTGCAAAAATTCACCTGTAGTTATCATTTTCTTTTTCCAGCTTGATTTGCATCATTCATTTGTTTAAAGGGTAGTTTTATTCAAATCTTATAGCACAGGTTACTGTTTTTTTCCTGCCAATGCTGTACAACTTGCTGAAAGATACATATTACAGGATTGACATATGTTGGCTTGTAGCCTTTCTAATCAATGCATATTTGTGATGGACAATAGAGTAAAGGACAAGGTGTAGGAGGTCACCACAGTTCAATCTCAGAGAAAGAGGAAAGAGCATCTGACATCATGACAAGAACAGCCAGAAATGTGATTAGAAGCGTGACCTCATCTTTGTGGATCTGGTGTGTGTGTGTGTGTGTGTGTGTGTGGTCGGTCCATTTTTACCTTATATCGTGGGGACTAAGTGTCCTCACAATGTGATAAAAACCTGTTATTGTGACGTTGTGGGGACCATTTTTTCAGTACCCACATGGGGAAATTCAATTTTATAAAAGTCTGTGACTGCAATCAAAAAAATTAAAAATGCATAAAGTCTTGTATTTTGTTTGGTTACTTATGGTTAAGGTTAGGGCAGGGGAGGGGTTAAGGTTGTCTTAGTTGGGATTACAGTTATACCTATAGAAATGAATGGAGAGTCCCCATAAAGATATGAGTACAGATCTGCGTGCGTATGTGTGTGTGTGTGTGTGTGTGAAGTCAGACCACACACGTTCCCCCACAGTGGTTATGAACGTGCTGAAGACATGTTTATGTATCGGCTGGGAAAAGAAAATTGCAAACACTTAGCTAAGAGACATTTTTTAATGTGTTAGAAGAGTTTTAAACTTTGGTATTCAATGTTGTTTATACGGATCTGTGGGAAATAAATTGCTTACTCTCAAGGGAATACAAATATCCTTTGATTAAATGTTAGAAAAGTGAGATCAAATATATGTATTTCACTAAAAATATACACTACCCAGGGAGTGCAATTAATATTTACCAAAAATTATTTAAGGAATTCATAAATATTAAATCCATCCGTCCATCCATCCATCCATCCATTTTCTATAACCGCTTATTCCATATGGGTCACGGGGGGTCCGGAGCCTATCCCGGAGGCT
>JAAGVU020000002.1:17416357-17432352 GCA_011763525.2 Mormyrus iriodes
GGTCCGGAGCCTATCCCGGAGGCTGCGGGCGCAAGGCAGGGAACAACCCAGGATGGGGCGCCAACCCATCGCTGGGTATAAATATTAAATAAAACTTCAGTTTATTTTGACTTTCACAACAGAGTCGCCCAAAGGTGCTTGACATGGGTGTACGGTAATACATCACTGTATCATTTATGCAGAATGCTACATGAAACGGGGAAAGGGAATACTGAAAGACAGTCAGAAGACAACAGATGAGAAGAACAAAAAAACACTAACAATTTATAAAACAGAAAGAGTAGGCTTGCTTACTAAAAGTAAGGTGTAAACTGCGGTCATGGTCAAAGCCAAAGTCCATCAGTGAGTTGGTTCTTTCTGTCAACCTGTGTGAGTCAGCAGATTGAAGGCTGCACCTATTATGTCACATTTTGTTAGGACAGAATAATGCTTACATACATTATTATGAGAATTATTAATATACATTGGGGTGGGGAATCGGTTTTTAAAAATTAACTAATTAAATTGCACAGTTTTCTATGATAAATCTAGAATAATCTCCCCTAACATTAAAACTTGCAATCATAACTATTTACACATTGAATCTCTAATTTAATGTGTAATTAACACAAAGGGCAGTATATGGATCATTCTCGCAAACTCATTACTGCAAACTCATTAATGCAACATATCAAATTTTTTAAATTAGTTTGAAGACAGACTCAAATTATACAACTTCACTGTTTAAACTGCCGATTTTACCTCTGAGGTAGTTAATCACTTTTGTCATATTACCACTTATACATGTAATAAAAACATTTAAATCCAGGGCAAGAGATACAAAGGGAAAAAAATGACAAAATTAACCAAAAATTGAGCAAAAATAGACTGATGACTTCAAAATTAATGCTATACATTAACATGACAATTTTTCCAGCCTTAATTTATATACTTCATCTATGTATGCCAGTCAACCTGGTAGGTGATGTGGGTGGCTGTCAGAATCGGTCCCTGCCTTGTCCTGTTCTGTCTGTCATTTTCCCTTATGGCCAGCAGGTGTTGCTCGCCATCTTGTTCTTTCCTCTGTGTTTCCCAAGGTCTAGCACCTCTCACAGTCCCTATTGTTTTCTCCTACTCCCTAGGCCGCCATATGGATGAATGGGCTGAGCGTGCGGTTGGGACCTGTGCATTCCTATCCGTCATGTTTGACGTTCTTGTTCTCTGTTGCCCCATATTGATTAGTTCTTGTGTTCATGTGTTTTAGTCTTGGTCGTTGCTTTTGTATCTCTGTTTCTGGTTATCCCTGCCTGTGTCTAGTTTTGTAGCTATGTCTTGTATCAGCTATGTTTGTAATATATGGCCCCTACTGCACATAATTGTTAATAATCCACACCTGTCCCTCGTCTAACCTTGTTACTTGTTTATATATGTGCCTGCCCTTAATCTGTTTCTCTGTGTCATTGAATGTGTTTCTTGCATATGACTGGCAGTGTATGTATTACTAGTGTATGTGCTGCTGTTGGATGCTCCCTGTGAAGCACCCTGTTCCGAGTCCATGGTTACCTCAGCGTTTCCCTGTGTTTTAGTTCTAGCTTTTGTTAGTTCTTGTTTCGTCTACCTGCCTTTGTTTAGACCCCTCGTGCTCCCTTTTGTTTCGTGTATTTCTGAGTTCAGTTTTTAATAAAATTCCCTATGCTTGTAAACTTAGAATGGATCATTGTCCATCATGCCCAATCATGAGGAGGCTTCCCAGGGTGCCATCTTCTGAGAAGGTGTTAACTTCCTGCTTCCAAGACAAAGTGAAATGACGCTTTGACCGGCAATGTATGCAGTTATAAAGTTCCTTTGTTGTATCTCCCAACAAGTTGAAACTATATATTTTATTGCTGTAAAAGGTGATTGATTTTATCCAAATCTTGCCCTACCAAGTCTGTTTACTGTAAAGGGTGCCCTCATGTTCTTACTAACCAAAGGTTTGTATTCTTCAGGGTCCCCTGTCACTTAAAATCCGTCTTCATTTAAGTCTGTTTGTGACATCTCTTGCGCTGACAGACAGTGAATCAATAGGTCCCCAGTTTATGGTGCACATTACATATTCTCCTGTGTTTTCAGAATAATGTAGGGGGTCTGTCTGGGGTGGGTGACCTGTCATATAAACGCTCAATCTTTTGTATTTTGGTGCATTGCTTTTGGTTTGGTTCCTTGTCTTTCAACATGCTTTATACCATTCAAGGACATGCAAAATTTATCAGAATGTACCCAGTTCATTATTAACCACAAACAATTGCAATTATTTATAAAAATGCTTTCAGAATGAGCTACTCTCCCCATAATTGCTTCAAGATGTTTTCCACCTGCTGGCGTCGTATGTTTCCTCCCCTGAATTCCATTCCTGCTTTGTTTTCACCCTCTGCAGAGGCAGACCCTCAGCATGCTGGGGATCGTCTTCCTAAGCATGTCTTTTGTCACCCATTGTGCCTAAGCCATTCCCCTCCCTCTGGTCCATCAACTTGCACAATGCCATATGAATATTATCCAGGTTTGATGTACCTTTTCAGGGGCCTTAGGCAAAGCTTTACTTGAGCGACCCCCATCAAGAAAACTGATGATCATTTCACTTCCTCTGCGACACAGGTAATTCGAGGGCCCTCAACAACTGCCTACTCTGTCCATAGCTAGAGCTGGCCATGTTTCTGCCTGTACAAAAACAATTTTTTTTGAAGTATGTACTGTAGTTTTAAAAATATTTTTAATTTTGTGTAATGGTTCTTATTTATAAATTGTTATGTGTATTATGTGTTTTTTATCATGACAGGGCCCCCATGTGCTGATTGGGTGCTAGGCAGCTGCCTAATCTGCCTATATCTGGGTCCAGCCCTTGCTACTAATAATGACTTATCTTCAGTGATGGTATCTATCTCCTATGTTAGTTGAGTAACTGGTTTCTATACCCCTGGACCTTTACATTTACATAGCCAGGCAAGTCTCTATAATCAGAACTGTTTGATGAAGAAAGAAGTTGTAATTAGTATTTTAAGAGAACCCGGGGTTATTCATGACAGAAGAAGCACTTATGCATTTTTCTACAGTAATTGAAAACCTTTAGCCCATTGTCTTCTTGTAAAATCATTGCTGGCAGGAAGAATTGTGCAGCTTTCTTTTTCGTTGTCTTCTGTATCTGTGTTTTTCTGGTAATTTCCGCTTTTGACACATCTGGGGAGTTTTGTCAGCTCACTGAAAGGACCTCAGCAGAGGCAGTAGTCGGCGAGGAAGTTGAAAGATAAGGGACTGTTCTCCTCTGAATCACCCCATGAGAGATAATGATGAAACGCTAGAGATAAAAGCCTCAGGAGCCTGCTAAGCATACAGCAATCTCACAGGAAGCTTGTGTTTAGCTTGCCAGTTTCAGCAGTGTAGGAGACTAGTAATCTTGTATTTAATAAAGCAAATGAAAGAACTCAGATGGTAGCGTGGCGCTCACTCCGAATCCCTCTTCTCACTGTTCTGTGAGCAGGTCTCTTTGGAGGGGACTGGTCTTTTTCACATGGCATTTTTTCTCAATTATCATAGTTCCTTACTTTTCCACCCCACACATATTTAACCATCCTGCCACCTTAAGATATTCTGTGTGTTATGCATTAGTCTTAAATTGCTGTTTTTACACCATGCCAATAGATAGCACTATCACCTCTGTTCAAGAGAATAAAAAGTGAATGGTGATACTCTGTTAAAGGAAGCAGAATTGTGCTCAAGTGAATCTGTGTGCCAGCTGTGTTACTGGACGCTCCTCAAACATTACGAGATACTTCCCCAGGACATAACCCTGTGCTTGGGCATGGACACTCTGTGCATGGACACTCTCTGCTTGTGACTCACTTCCCTCAAAAAAAAATATGTATTCACAAATGATGGGAGGTGCTGCTGTTTGAAACCACCCTGGCCCCAGTTCATAATAAGGTGACACAGAATAGAAAGGCCAGGTGTATTATGGGATTGAACATGGATGTGGAGACAGGACCAAACAGCTCTTAGCTCATGCCTCAAAGACCCCTGGATGGGTCACAGCTAAGTAATTTCTATGTAGCTTCATTGCTGAATTATGCTATACTCTTGTCCATTAACTTGCTGTCTCTTAAAGAAATATAGGACATAAAAAATTCAGTCTGGAAAGCACCAGGATGCACTTCTGCTAAACTTTGCTTTTTTTTAAAGAAGTACAGACAATTGCATTTTATTTATAGCATTATATCCATTTCAAATGTGTGCTGGCCTTCCTGCAGTTACTGCACACACCTCCTTTGTGGGCTTCTCTGTTTCTTCTCTGTGACCCTTTATTGTGGCCTTTTCTCTACCTGTCAGAGATCCTCTCTGAAAAAACATTTCAGAATCCTGCCTGGCCCTCCTGTCAGGACATCCTGTTTTTATAATTACCAGCCAGGCTGTGGGAGGGCAGGGGGGGCGTGTCTTAGCCCATATTCCGAGGTCTTCATCTTCAATCACTTTATGATAGATGTGAGATGTTAGACAGTGGAGAGTGTCTCTGGTCCCTCTGGTGGTGAACAGCGATATAGCAGCAAAGAACCCAATTAAAATAATTAAGATAATATTAAAATAATTTTTAAAAAAAAATTCCACACAGATCTCCACATGAGATAGGCACTGGTTGTAAAAAACATGGGATCTCTATCATTTTCTTGAAATAGCCTGGCCAGTTCAATTTAGGTGACGTTTAAGATCCTTGATGGATTGTCAAATCCATTTTAATCTGTTGTAGATGAGGAGGCCATTTGAAGAATGGTCATTAAGACTGTGTATGTATGGTAGAATTGGACATAAAAAAGACTTGGTGTCTTTGAACATAAATGCAAAACTGGTGTAGTTTTCAAGCTCAGCATTGTGCTGTGTGTATCCGGAGAAATCCACCAGCTAAAAGGCATCCAGCCAACTGCAAAACTGTTAAAAATCATTTGCTGATGAATGTGCTGAACTGAGGCTAATATAAATTGTGTTAAACCGCTGGTCTGAAGTTAGTCAGCTGACCTTCCAGCACAACAATAGTGGGAAATGATCCATACAGTAATATACATCATGGCATATGTCAGTGTTTAAGGCTATTGGTGGTGTGCTGTAGTGAGGCGGGTTTTCATAGCAAACACTGGGCCCCTTTATCACAGTGGAGTAACACCATTGGAAGATTATTTCCAGTCAGAGACACCACTGCCTGGCAGCAGTGTATCAATCTGCAAGTGGGTAATACCCCATATCACAAGGCTATGTTCAATTCAGTTAAATTCAGTTCAATTCAATTTTATTTGCATAGCACATTTTCACAACATTACATTGTCTCAAAGCACTTTACATGATCCCCGCCCAAAGCCCCCAGTGAGCAAGCTAGAGGCAACAGTGGCAAGGAAAAACTCCCTAGAAGGAAGAAACCTTGGAATGAACCAGACTCAATGGGGGAGCCCAATCTCCAGGGGTTGGCGGAGGAGGTCAAATGAGTCCCAATTTATACCGTCCCAATTTTAACATTTAAGTCTCAAAGCGGAGAGCAGGCAGGTGATGGCAGGATGGTGCTGGTGCTTCTTCAGATGGCAGGAGGAACAGTGGTACAGCAGCTGAGCATACAGGAGAGATGTCAAAGACAGAAAGGTGAGCAGGCTGGAACTACGCCACAGGTAGTGGAGATGTCATAGGCAGCAGGGTAGGCAGAGTATCTTGGGGTAGGCAGCACACCCCAGGAGGAGTAGGGGAAATAAAATGTGCAATTAGCAAAATAGGGGAGACTAGAGGCAGTGGGAACAGTATGATGAGTGCAATATGTAAGCTCCGGCAGATATGGCTATGGCAGCATAAGTAGGAGGGAGAGGCAAGTGGGAACACAGGCATGGGGAGTCCCTGAATGTCAGCACTCCAATTCCACAAGGGAGTGTGAAGCCAGAGTGACAGCACTGACAATTCAGTTCGTCCAAAGCCAATGGCACCGTGGGTTGGGAGGGTTAGCCCATATTCTGAGGTTTTCATCTTCAATCACTTTATTCCACCCTCTTAAAAGAGACATGGACGTTAGACAGTGGAGAGTGTCTCTGGTCCCTCTGGTGGTCAATAGTGATATAGCAGGAAAGGACTTCTGACAGGTAGAGAAAAGTCCAGAATAAAGGACCACAGAGAAGAAACAGAGAAGCCCATAAAGAGGATGTGTGCAGTAACTGCAGGGCGTTTTTCTGAGGAGTAGAAACTGTATTATACATCAAACTGCAATCTTTCTAATATTGTGGAAATATGTCATGGTGGATTAAATAAAGATCCAGGTGATATTATTGAAGAGTGTAGCATGTAGTAAAATTGGCAGTATGCATAAAATATTCAGATGAGTTTCATGCCACATTCTCCAAAGATTTTGTCACAGATTTTTCTTTGTTCTTTGTTATTGTAGAGTTGTGAGGGACAATATGAGAGGATTCTTCTCTAAATTACATTGGGGAAATATGGCGAATTCGGTGGGAAGAGTTCTCCATTGTATATTGCTATACATGTACACAGTGTATGTAATGGTGTTACGTAATTAAGTTAAACAAAATATATGTGGAAACCGCTTACAGTGATCACGCCTGTCTGGGTGACATTGATCACTATAAGCAGATGATCATTCTAACTGATTTTTTTCTTTTCTTTATGTCTCAGGCAGATTACCATGTAATTGACATTTGTGTATGTATTATATACAATAAAACGGACAGTGTTTTGCCATGCAGAAATGCCTTCTTTCGGCATATTTACAGGCAATGCAGGTCAGCAAAGCTATTGAGGCTATTCAACTTCATTGCCCAGTATAAAACATTTTATTGAAAAGTAATCAAAAAGTAATCAAATGTAATAAGTTAAATTACTTTAATGAATGCCTCAAGTCATCAAGTCAGCTCTTGTTCAGACATGTTATAACACATTAGCAAGAGTTTATTTTGGTGCAAAGAAATTGAAATTTCTTATTTTAATTAATATCTTAATTTTTTCCAGAGCAATGTGTGTGTGTGTGTGTGTGTGTGTGTGTATATATATATATAATTTTTGATTAATGTTGATTTCTCCCTGTGCCCCCAGGTTAAAGGTTGAAGTGCCATCAGTGAAGGGTATCATAGAAGCGAAAAATGTCAAAAACATATTGTCCACTCATCCAAGATATGGTGAAATCCAATGAAACAGTGACACAGGTTAACATGGTTACAGTGAGTTTCCATGGCCTGGTCTCAGCATTTGGGATTTTCGAGAACCTTCTTATTCTATGGGTCATCGGCTTCCGTGTTCCACATTCAGTCCTTAGCATCTGGATCCTTAACTTGGCTGTGTCCGACCTGCTTGCCACTGCCTCCCTGCCCATCTTCACCGTCTACTTAGCCCAGGGCAGCACCTGGAAAATGGGGGCCACCTTCTGCAAAATCCACTCTGCAGTCTTCTTCCTGAACATGTTTGTCAGTGGCTTTCTGCTGGCCACCATCAGCCTGGACCGTTGCCTGGTGTGTCTGCGACCCGTCTGGGCTCAGAATTTCCGGGATGTGCGGATGGCAGTGATGGTGTGCATTGGCCTCTGGTTCTTGGCATTCCTCAACACCGTGCCCTATTACCTGGTCCGAGATAGTGTCGTGCGGCAGGATAAACGAATCATGTGTTACTACAACTTCATGCAGTTCGCAACAGAAGAAAATTCCACAGAGAGTTGTGGAATCTGGCAGGATGTCACAGCCAACAGCAAATTCCTCATTGCCTTCCTGCTTCCATTGGTGGCCATTGTGGGGAGTTATGTGGCTGTCAGTTCCAGTATCACTAGGCGTGGCCGGCGCCGTACCTTCCGCTTCTTCCGCCTAGTGGTGGCAGTGGTGGTGAGCTTCGTTCTCTGCTGGGCACCCTACCACCTTTTCTGCCTGTTGGAAGCAATAGCACACTACCGGCCTGAGCTGCGGCCCTTCGTGGCTCGGGGGATGCCCATGGCGGCCAGCTTAGCCTTCTTCAACAGCGTGCTCAATCCTGTGCTCTATGTGTTCAGCTGCCCTGACTTCATGGCCAAGATCCGCCAGTCTCTGAGCATGGTGATGGAAACCGTGCTGGCCGAAGACCTGGACGACGTGTGTCGCCGGCGCAGCACCACCCGCTCCTCCGTCAGCGAGCTCCTACAGCGGGGGCGACGGTCATGCTCAGCCCCCAGCCACAACAACAGTGTTGGGCAGGATGAGGAACCCCCTGTCTTCTAAAGCAGTGTTTCCCAACCCAGTCCCTGCGGACCCCCAGATAGTCCACGTTTTTGCTTCTTCTGAGACAGTTCACAGTTTTGCTCCCTCCCATCTCCCACAAAGCAAAAACATGGACTGTCAGGGGGTACCCGAGGACCAGTTTGAGAAGGATGTTCTAAGGGTTTTTCACCCATTAATGGACTGACCGGTCTAGGAAGACACCCATGCCGATGCTCTGATGTTCTCCTCCTTACTTTGCTTAGGCCTGTTTGCACTTGCCATGCCTCTATGTCTGTTTACATACAGTACTTACCCGCTATCATGCTAGTGCCTCCATGTCTGTTTACATACAGTACTTACCCGCTATGATGATCATGCTAGTGCCTCCATGTCTGTTTACATACAGTACTTACCCGCTATGATGATCATGCTAGTGCCTCCACGGTTGTGCTGAAGGTGTCCAGTGTGAGAACAGTTGACATAATAGTATTAAAGATTACAGTATTATACAGTCTTGTAGTATACAGTACTCCTTGCTGTGCTCTGTGTGTCTGTTAATTACTTTTAGAAGAATAATCAAATCAAACAGGCAAATAATGTTCTCAGGTGCACAATCAAGGTGAATTACATAATATTTTTGTACTTCAACTTCCTGTGATATGTTTGTTAATGTGTCTAGTACTTTTCCAAATGTATTTTACACATTGATTCCATACATGTTATGAATATACTGTATTTACAACTAATATAAAATTAAACATAAACAGGATATTGCCATTAAATTTCTCACTTAAAATGAATTAGTATGAATGTGTGTGTGTTTGTCTATGTATATAAATAGCATATTTCCAAAGCACCTTTGTCAGTCCATTACAGGACACGCATACACAGACACCATGGGCACTTTTGAGATACAGATTCAGCTAACTGTATGTTTTTGACTGCAAGAGGAAACCAGACTACCTGAGGAAATCCCACACGAGGAAAAGATTCAAACTCTACACAGAAAGACACAAACAATGAATCAAGCTTGTAGTCCTGTTGGCAGGTGACCACAGTCCAACCCAGTTAGCCAGCATGACACAATTTCTTTCCTGATTTTTTATTTTATTTAAGTATAAACAGCTCATAATGTCTTCAACAAGTTACTATATTGTTATTGGAGTGAATTGTATGACCACATCCTGTAGAACTGAAATGGTAAATCATTAGGCCTTCATCCTAACATATAACTGTAAATAATAAAACAAATAAAAATGGCACGGACAAAATTACTGGGACTCCTTAGAAGTCAAAAGAAACAAGGATATATATAATTACTTTCATGAGTAGGACAGGTTGTCTTCAATCTTACAATCAGTGACTCAATCAGTGCCAGTCTGAATGGAGAAAAGTGCTCACTCGGCTATTTCTGTCACATCCTGCACATCCGCCCAAACAGGAAACAAATATATACAAGTGAGAATTGCAGGTTGCCGGACTCCAATACACACCAAAGCTGCAGCCTAATACAACTAAGTTAAATTCACTTTCGGATTAACAGAAATTTCATACCTCACTGATTATCAGGCAGGTCAAAAGTATCTTTTGTAGGTTATTCATACATCAGTTTCAAGAAACATCAAGACACAAATAAAATCACATATTCCACTGTTTTCTACTGTCATTCACTCTTGGCCAGAGTTCAGTGCTTAGTTCTGTGAGACCCCCCTCTCTGCATCTCACTGAAAATGAATTACATCAGTAAATAATTTAACCAAAGTTCAACTGGAAAGGGTTTTGAGGAATAAATATTAATAATTTCCCACTTACAAGTACTTCTGTTAGATATGCAACCACTTACCTCTGTTACTAGAGTAGTGTGTGGCTCTGAGTTAGGAGGCTGAGCCTGTGACTGAAAGATTTCCAGTTCAAAATCCCATGGTTGGTATAGTGGTTTCAGCATCGAGTCCTTGAACAAAGACCATAACCCCAATTGGTCCAGGGCCTGGCTGACCCTGCTTTCTCAACTGTACACTATATAGACAAAAGTATTGGGATACCGGGCCATTACACCTACAGGAACTTTTATAAGATCCCATTCTAAATCCATAGGTATCAATATGCAGCTGGTCCCCCCTTTACAGCTGCAACAGCTGCTACTCTTCTGGGAAGGCTTTCCACAGGGTTTTGTAATGTGCCTGTGTGAGTTTTTGCCCATTCATTCAGAAGAACATTTGTGAGGGCAGGCACTGATGCTTGCAATCTCTGTTCTAGATCATCCCCATGTCAGGATCGACCCCTGTCCTGCCACTTCGTTATGTCTGTTCCCTGTTTGGTCAGCAGGCGCCGCCTGCCATCCGGTGTCCTTCAGTCCTATTGTTTCCCTGTTCCCCTAGCTGCCACACGGCTTAATAGGCTAAGCAGTTGACCGTTGTCCAGACTCCCCTTTCGCTGTGTGTATTTTAGTTACAGTCCCTCAGTTTTACTCCCTGTTCTGTTCTGTTTTCCTTGTTTTAGATTTCCTAAATATTTGGACCTCTCTATATCTGTTGATCGGCCCCACCTGCTCCTCACTGCCCCAAAAACGCCCTGCAGTTACTGCACACATCCTCTTTATGGGCTTCTCTGTTTCTTCTCTGTGGTCCTTTATTCTGGTCTTTTCTCTACCTGTCAGAAGTCCCTGTGCCCCTGTTTACAACAGCGCACACTTGCCTCTTGTTAACCTTCATTATCCATGTGTATGTATGTGCCTGTCTTTGCCCTCTTTTCATAGCTGGCCATTGTGTGGTTGTTACTTCCTGCGTTTTTTGTGTTCTGCCCCTTGCTCAGTCCTGACATGATGTCTTTGTCGTATTTGTAGTGTTAGTGATCTTTGTGGTTATAATTAGTTCGTGTGTTACCTGTTTTGTTTTTGACCTTTGTCAATCCCTTTGTTTTTCTGGTTCTCCCTTTGTGTTCTGTTTTGTCTAATAAAACCTTGTTTGTTGAGAGCCGCTATGTAGAGCGTCCCTCCTTCCTCATGCCCCGGCATAACACTCAAAGGTATTCAGTGGTGTCGAGGGCAGGGCTCTGTGGGGGTCAGTCAGGTTTTTCCACACCAAACTCACCCAACCATGTCTTTATGGACCTTGCTTTGTGCACTGGGTCGCAGTCATGCTGGAACAGGAAAAGGCCTTCCCCAAATTGTTCCCACAAAGTTGGAAGTATACAATTGTCTAAAATGTTTTGGTATGCTGAAGCACTAAGAGTTTCCTTCACTGGAAATAAGGGGCCTAGCCTAACCCCTGAAAAACACCCCTTACCATCATCACTCCTACACCAAACTTTACAACTGGCACAATGCAGTCAGACAAGTAAAATTCTCCTAGCATCTGCCAAGCCCAGACTTTTCCATCAGACTGCCAGACAGAGAAGCGTGATTTGTCACTCCACAGAACACATTTCCAATGTTCCAGAGTCGAGTGGTGGCAAGCTTTACACCACTCCACCCGATGCTTGGCATTGGATAGGTGCTTGATATTTATACACCTATGCAAAGGGTCTGAATTAAACAACTGAATTCAATGACTAAGACATGTGTCCCAATACTTTTGTCCATAAAGTGCATATGTAAGAAAAGCAATAACACGTAAAATATCCTGATACATTAAACCTGGAACACGATGGACCAGCCAAATTCAAGGAGGGACAGACATCTGGGGGGTATTCCACGAAACAGGATTAAGGGAAAGTCTCGCTTATTTCATTAAGTCTCAGTTAAGTGGGAGTTCCGTTCCATCAATACGGTTTAAATGAATCCCCGCTGTGTTATCACGGTAACTTACACTGACGAACAAGTCTGCTCCGGATCAGGTTAACTTTCTCACTTAGTTAAGCTTTGTTTCAAAGAATGTTGGACGTGTGAAAAGAGATTCCCTAGAGATCGTTCCGTCATACGAATTTTTGTGCTATTACTACTCATGTCAAAAATAATAAAGACTATAAACGTCGAGTATCAGCATTTTCATCGTATTAAAATATGAAATCCTTACAGTATGGCAAATCTCAAACAAATGCAACAATTGGAATCAGACATAAAAAATATATATTAATAAGAACATGTCAGCATAAAATGCTTTATTACATTTAAAATAACAAGAATAAAAATTATCATTATTATTATTATTATTATTATTATGGGAGGAAGGAATAACAGAATAAGAATTAAGGTCAGGCCTATTTAAGCATTAATGAGTGAGATGAACACCTGCATGGAGACTCAGCAGAAAGACGACAACACACAAGTATGGCCTGTCCATTTATAGAAGACTCTGTGGAGGAGGGTGCGCGATTAATTCAAAGGGCAGTCAGACCACAGGCCCCAATGGTCTTTAGTGACAGAATAAACCCTCTTGCCTTCCCAGATGACTATCTGTGGGAGAGATACCAGTTCAGCAGACCCAGCATAGTGTACCTATGTGTGCTGCTTGAACCACACCTTAGCAAACCCACACGGCGAAGCCAAGCCCTGACCACAGTGCTGTCTGTCTCTATTGCACTGTGCTTCTTTGCCAGTGGGACATTCCTCTACAGTGATGCTGAGCATCTTGATAAAGCAACGGTATGCTGCGAAATAAGAAGGGCATACCTTGCTCTGAGGCAATTTCTGGACATCTTTGTCACCGTTCCTGGCCATCAGCCAACACAGAGGATCAAAGACGATTTCTATGCAATAGCAGGTATACAATTAAAATACACTTGAATGTAAAGTTGCCTCCAGGCTGTATTGAGTATGGTTATGTCTGTGTTAAATTAAACCTCACCCTCAGGTTTCCCAAATGTCCTGGGTACTATAGGCTGCACCCATATACAGATCCAGGGCCCAGCTGGCCCGATGGCGGCAGACTACGTGAGCAGGAAATCCTTCCATAGCCTCAATATACAGGTATGTAGGTTTGAAGAAACTCTACGCATTGTCAGGTGGAGGAATTTAGCACTGAATAGGATTTAACATTTTATACAGAACAATGAATGCTCTGCCAGGCAAAGTGTGCTGTATCACTGAATCCACTCTGTGTTTAGATGCTCTGTGATGGGAATTGCCTCATTTTTAATGGCTCTGTCCATGACCCCGGCATCTTTAAAGCATCCTCACTGGCACACAAGTTTGCAGAAGGCAAGAGAATATCATATCAGCCACTTTCACTGAACAGGTATATTTTATGGAAAATAATGAGATGTAGTCATCTTAATATCCAATCAAATAGTTTTTAAAGCTATTTGGTACACATTGCTTTCATGTTGGGGGGGGGTCATCTTTTGAACTGTAGGAATGTCATACACAGCAGTACTTTCCTCTACAGGAGTGTTTAATGGAGTCCTGCTTGGGGACAGGGCTTATGCCTGCCTGCCATACCTTTTAACCCCTTACCCAGAACCTCAAACTGAGGCAGAGAAGGCACTTAGCAATGCCCACAGTAGAACAAGGGCACGAATCGAGATGACCTTTAGCCAACTAAAAGCCAGATTCAAAATTCATACACACCACATATCTTGTAGACCAACCTTTCAGGCTAACATATTTCTCCCTGTAGATTTAGGTGCCTGTCAGGCCAGACCGTGATCTGTGCAGTCTTGCCTGTGCAGTCCTATACAACATTGCAGATATACGCTGGGAGAGACTGGCCAGACTGATGGCAGAGGAGCACCGAGAGGACATTTCTGCTCCTGAAGAGGGAATAGATGGAAGGAGTGTGAGGAACGTTTATAGAGACACCTACTTCTCATAGCCAGTGGTGATGGTCATGGCCCCACCTTTCTAAATTTAAAAAAAAACATGCCGAGAAGAGATTTTTCTTTAGGTCGAAGATATTTGAATTTAAAAATCAGACATTGTGTTGAAGCTGGGGGGGGGGGGGGGGGGAGAGAAAGAAAGAAAGAAAGAAAGAAAGAGTAGTTCAGACTGCAAGCATCCAAAGCATTTCATATGTGGTCGTACCTCTGGCATGTACTGCAGTGTCTACTGACACTGTTTTTTCCCCATCAACAGCCCTAGATGTACTGGGGCCATCAAACTGCAAAATGAAGAACACTAAAAGTGTTGAAACAGAAAAAGGATATAGTGTCATGCAGTTATTTAAAACAAAGGACATTAAACTTACACATGGCTCAAGAGTGTCATGCACTGATGTGGCTGTGGGATCAGCCAGAAATATTACATCTCCTCTCACTGCAGAGACAGGCATACCAACAGTGATCAGATATCACCATTAAGGGATGGACACCTAGAGGGAAAGAACTGGACAATACCTTCTACATATTTTTCCCGGGCACCTAAGGGGATCATCTCTGTTGATATCCCCCCTTCCATTCCTTCCACCTGAGGCCATCCTTTATTGACGCTCAGTGCCAGCTCCTCTGCTGGTGTGAGTTCCTCAGGTGGAGCCCACCCCCCTAGTAGCAGTGGCCTGGCTCTTTCTTCATGGCTACAATTGACACACATCTAAGTCAGTAGAGCTGTAATTCACAGCCTAAAGTCTTTGTAGTTATGGGGGTTACACGTAGGTTTAGATTGTATTTTCCAGACCACTGCTAAGTCACATAGATCAACAATTTAAGTTTATTAGTAACACAGAAAGACAAGAGTTATTTGTGCAATTTAAAGTACTTTATGGAAATCAAAGAATAAAGTACACTATAAAGTAAAACAAACATAAAACCAATAGAGAGGGGCCTGTTGGCCAGGAAGTTCGAAGCGGGAACCTTCTTGCTGCGAGGCGACAGCATTAAATACTGTACCAGCGAATCACTATAGTCATCAATACTCGTAACACGTACACGACTTACGCATTTAGTCTATCTGCAATATTCTGCCAAGCCATTACTCTGGCTTTGCTGATGGCCACAGTATTGCCTTTTTTGCTATAATATATCGGTACTCTTCATGTAGCGCCATCAGAAGCTTTTGTTCTGCTACAGCGGGGAAAAAAGCTGCTCTCAGCTTGCCCTCATTCTTCATCATTTCATCTACCTCATGACCAGCCATTCATTTGGGCTTCTTAAATATCTCGGGAGGTGTACACTAAGTGAGACTATGCAAGTCTGTCTTGAATTAACCTTGATTAGAAAAGCCTGAACTGCCTTAGTGGAACGACTTGAGGCTTAATTGGGAGATGGTGCTAGTTTGAGTATCACTTTTTCGGGGGAGTCTGGCTTTCTTTAGCTACTTTCATGGAATACCACCCTGTTCTCTCTGTCTTCAAGTCAAACCAATAATAAATAATAATGATAACAATAAAAACAACTACATGTGGTAATGAACTATACTTTGAGCTGACAAACCGCAACGCTTTCATGAGCGTCACAAAGTAATTCGTTATTATTATTATTATAATTATTATAATTATTCGTTATTATAAATGTCACGATACGGAGGAGGGAGGACACAGAAACAGCCATGAGTGAAGCCGTGGGAAGTTTATCAATAATCTGAAACAAAAGGCATAACAGTAGGGAGAACGGGGCTGACATGGAGCGGGATCAGCAACGCAGCAACAGGCGGAGGCAGCACTAATCAGAGCATGGAGGGCAACAGTTACCAGACTGGGGAGCACAAGAGGAGCGGGTACTTTTTACACAAACTAACGAGGACTTAAGCTGAGGAGGATATGCTAGGGCAGTTATGACAACGCAATAGCAAGGACATAGGTTTCATCTTAACATTCAGGGGGATGGGTATATAGGGGTCAGAGGTGTGACGTCAGGACGGGTATATAGGGGTCAGAGGTGTGACGTCAGGACGGGTATATAGGGGTCAGAGGTGTGACGTCA